>JAPFBL010000679.1:0-227500 GCA_026182355.1 Hermatobates lingyangjiaoensis
TTATTGTTCTTGCTTCATACAATACTAACCCATGTTTTAGTCTTTATTTGTGTTTATGTAGATTTATTTGTGTATTTTAGTATTTGTAAAATGCGGTTGTGTTTTTTTTTATACAGGGTAAGTAATTTTCTTTTTGCCAATTGAATAATTAACAGAATTGTATTGAGTGGTCTGGTAGTGATGTGTCACGGAATGGGAGGAGGACTACCTCAGGAGGTGCGTGTTAGATTATGGTAGAGGGGGACTAGTACGTGTGATGAGTGGTATGTGACCAGATTTGCGATATGGCTGAAAAGCTGGGTGCGTAGTATAATACCAAAACAGGTATGTGACCAGAGTGGTATGTGACAGTGTCCTGGAAGGGAGGTCTGGTGCTAGAAGACAACAGGGGGATAGGCCTTGGAAAGAGCGTTATAGGAGCAGGAGTCGAGGTTAACCCAGAGTGGTATGTGCAGAGAGGGGTGGGCAGAGATAGATAGAGAGAGAGAGAGGGTGGGAGGGAGAGGGTGTGGGGAGTGGGCAGGGGGAAAGAGACAGAGAGAGAGAGAGAGAGAGACAGAGAGAGAGCGAGAGAGTGAGTGAGTGAGTTAAAGTGAGAGAGTGAGGTGGCTAAGAGAGGGAGAGGGGAGTGGGCAGGGGGAAAGAGACAGAGAGAGAGAGAGAGAGAGAGAGAGAGAGAGAGAGAGTGAGTGAGTGAGTTAGAGTGAGAGAGTGAGGTGGCTAAGGGAGGGAGAGGGGAGTGGGCAGGGGGAAAGAGACAGAGAGAGAGAGAGTGACAGAGAGAGAGAGAGAGAGTGAGTGAGTGAGTGAGTTAGAGAGAGAGAGTGAGGTGGCTAAGAGAGGGAGAGGGGAGTGGGCAGGGGGAAAGAGACAGAGGGAGAGAGAGAGAGACAGAGAGAGAGAGAGAGAGACAGAGAGAGAGAGAGAGTGAGTGAGTTAGAGTGAGAGAGTGAGGTGGCTAAGAGAGGGAGAGGGGAGTGGGCAGGGGGAAAGAGACAGAGAGAGAGAGTGAGTGAGTGAGTGAGTTAGAAAGAGAGAGTGAGAGAGAGAGTGAGGTGGCTAAGAGAGGGAGAGGGGAGTGGGCAGGGGGAAAGAGACAGAGAGAGAGAGAGAGTGAGTGAGTGTGAGAGAGAGAGAGTGAGTGAGTTAGAGAGAGAGAGAGAGTGAGTGAGTTAGAGAGAGAGAGAGAGAGAGAGAGAGAGTGTGAGGTGGCTAGGGCACGCTGTGGACTGCCATCAGCGCCTCCTTACGAGGACTGGTGGAATTCCCCAGCGTGGCTAAAGGGCAACACGTAAAAAACATCGACCTGGTCTGTTTTATTCCGTGGTATGGCCGAAAAGCTCAGGTAGGTTAGGTTAGGTTGCAGTGGCAGTCCCACAAGAGAGCACACGTAGGCCAAGCATTGACCCTTTGTAATACCACACAATGAAGATTAATTCTACAGTGGGAGTCCAAATTTTGCTAAACTCAAATGTATTTAGAGTACGGGATCTTTAACGAGTACGTGACATCGTACAGGCTCAGGACCGACGGTTTAACATCCTTCTCCGAGGGACGACATACTCATTTATTTTCCTGCCGCATGAATAAATCGAGGGCCATGTGAGGATTGAACCCCGGTCACATCAGTTCAGAGATGAGTACGTTAACCACTGAGCTAACCCGACTCCAAATTCTCAGTTAACACGCTAATACATCAAAAGAGGAAATGTAAAATGTGCACCGAATAACAAATTAGCCAAACTTTCCTTCTCTATAACAGAACTTGGTGGGTGTTAGACTGCATAATTCAGGTACCGTGAAGCATCCCTACTCTAATAAACCTGAGTACTGTAAACTTTACTACCCACGACTCAGGGCCAAGTCGTAATATTCAGTAAAGAGAATGCAATATTTACTTGAGTAATCGACCGCTAGTGTTCTATTAATTTACTTTTGGCAATAAGAGATTATAAAATAAAATATATAATAATTATAATTATATATAACAGATACAATAATATATCGACCGTTTGATAGAATAGGTGTGTTCTCTAATCGGGATTCGGTCAATTTTCTAAGAAAAAAAAAATCAAACTCTCTTTACTGACGTTTCGGTTTTATTTAAAACCTTTTTCATAGGCAGAAGTAAAAATATATTAGCTAAGAACATGAAATTTACATTATTTAAATGAACAACAATGTATATTTCATTTTCGTAGTTAAAAAAATTCTTACTTCTGCCTATGAAAAAGGTTTTAAATAAAACCGAAACGTTGGCAACAAGAGTTTGATTATTTATCTTAGAAAATTGACCGAATCCCAAATAGAGAAGACACCTATAATTATATGATTACAAAGTATTGTAATTGGTTCTCTAGGAATTAGGTCCAAAAGTGAGAATAATAAATTTACAGCTGACGTTTCGCCATAAATTGTTCAGTACTATCAGGGCTTATATAAGAAAGTTTTCTACTACTATTGACCTCTCTTCCTTCTACCACATGTATTAGAAAAAGAATACGTCAATTAATATTAAATTTATTAATATATTCAACAGCTAACCCGACAAACTTCGTAGCTGCATAACTATCAATGAACTACGTGTTAACTTGAGCTAAACTTAATTTAGTAGTTAATTATTAACATAATACCGTCTTTTCAAAAAAATAAAACCTCCCCCCTCCCTGAAAATAAACTCTAGTTAAAATAACGCGAAAAATATAATTTGTTAAAAATTATAGCTATATTGCAAGACATGAGAGATTCGGATCAATGATTTTACAGAATAAGAATTTGGAGGAAAATATGAAGGTTATTACAAATTTAATAATAATATTACGATGTTCCAGACGAAAATGACATGACAGTAATTGAATAAATTTAAATTTATGTAAATTTTAATAAATATAACAGATATATATATATAAAAAGATTTCACACAAACAAGTGAAATAACAATCAATGATCAAACTACAATAAGAAATGGGAAAACAAGACTATGGTAAGATTTTTCAACCGTAACAAGCGGTCTTCGTCAGAGTTGGGTTTTTGACTCTGACGAAGACCGCTTGTTACGGTTGAAAGATCTTAGTCTTGTTTTCCGATTTTTTATTGTGGTTTGGTCATTGATATATATATATATACAGTCTAGTCGAAGGTTTTGTCCGGTTAACATTGTTGTTCCTTTAAATAATGTAAATTTCGTTTTCTTGGTTAAAAAAAAATTAATTGTTCTGCCTATGAAAAAGGTTTTAAAGAAAACCGAAACGTTGGCAACGAGAGTTTGATTTTTTATCATAGAAAATTGACCGAATCCCGATTAGAAAACACACACACACACACACACACACACACACATATATATATATATATATATATATATATATATATATATATATTTTTCGATGAAAATACAATCTGAAATGGACAAATAAACTTCAATGTACATAAAGAAACATAGAGAAATTAAAAACACAAACTTACAGTCTCTAATTTTCGGTTGAATCGTCATCAGGAGAGATAAGAGAGGGAAACCAAGCGCACTGGTACAGAGACGGTTGGAGACCGCTTGGTTTCCCTCTCTTATTTCTCCTAAAGACGGTTCAATTGTAAATTAGAGACTTGTGTTTTTAATTTCTCTATGATATATATATTTGTATGTATATTTAGGAAGCAGTCCTTCATTTATACAGGTTTGATTAAATAATACGCCATATTTACGGTTGACTAGTTTCCTTGTGATATATATATATATATATATATATATATATATATTATCAACATCAGAAAAGCGTCATAAAACGACTTTGGTGACCTCAAAACATTGAATTCCGTCAAAATCTCGAAATTAACATTAAATCACGGCCTCCCTTTTTTTCCACTAATGTACGAGTATATTCTAGAATGAAGAGATTTCATTAATATTTTCAATACTTCTATAATCCCTGATGATGGAGAACATATTTCAGCGAAACGTCGACTGTTGATTTAAAAGTTATGATTACCTCCGAGAACCAATTTTATTACTTTGGATATTCATTTTTCAACACTTTAGTGTTCTTCTTCAGGTTTACATCTAAAATCCATACATAACATTCATTGATGTGACCAGAAGAAGAACAAAAAGTGTTGGAAACGTATGTTAGTTTTTATTATAAAGGTTATTTTCAGTGGTTACTTGATTGATTAATGTGATTTTTGAACTATTGTAAATATGTAATTGTTTAATTGGATTATTGGATGTTTTTTCTATGGGTTTTGCTGTGTATTTATGTGGACCTGAAGAAGAACAGTGTGTTCGAAACGTTGTTAGTTTTTAATATAAAGGTTATTTTCTGAGGAGCTTGATTGATTAAAGTGGTTTTTGAGCAGTTTTGATTGTTTCATTGGATGTTTGCATATGGGTTTTGCTATGTATTGATGTAGACCTGAAGAAGAACAGTGTGTTCGAAACGTTGTGTTAGTTTTTAATATAAATGTTATTTTCTGCGGATACTTGATTGATTAAAGTGGTTTTTGAGCTGTTTTGATTGTTTAATTGGATTATTGGATGTTTATCTATGGGTTTTGCTTTATATAGATGTGGACTTGAAGAAGAACAGTGTGTCCGAAACGTTGTTAGTTTTTAATATAAAGGTTATTTTCTGAGGAGCTTGATTGATTAAAGTGGTTTTTGAGCTGTTTTGATTGTTTTATTGGATGTTTGTATATGGGTTTTGCTATGTATTGATGTGGACCTGAAGAAGAACAGTGTGTTCGAAACGTTGTTAGTTTTTAATATAAAGGTTATTTTCTGCGAATATTTGATTGATTAATGTGGTTTTTGAGCTGTTTTCTTTCTTTTTTTGGTCAATGGGTTTTGGTTTGTTTAGAATGCGAGTGGAGCATATGGAAAGGCAGTTGGCTAACCTGACTGGATTAGTTCACAAGGCGTTAGCTGTGACTCCTCGTCAAGCACCGGAGCTTGTTCAAGTTCCGCCAACACCCACGACTCCTGTGCCTCCAGCATCAGCACCAGCCCACCCTTTCAGAAGTCATTCAGGTAAAACGCTTTTAAAGAAGTGTCCAAGTGGTGTAAGAACGCCCCGGTAAACATGTATACCAACACAACCAAAAAAAAAAAAAAATATATGTGTTCCTGAAAAAAAAAACAGTTTGTATTCAGAAATATTTAAGTAATATCCATGACTGTTAGTTTGCATGACTAAACTTTCAAAAATATATATATATATATATATATACTTTTTCGTTGGAAATACGATCCAAAACGGACAAATATAGTTCAATATAGACAATGAAACATAGAGAAATCATAATAACACAGTTACAGTCTCTAATTTTTGGTTGGAACCATCTTCAGGAGAAATAAGAGAGGGAAAACGAGAGCACTGGTTCAAAGACGGTTGGAAAGTGAACCAGTGCGCTTGGTTTCCCTCTCTCATCTCTCCTGAAGACGGTTCAAACCGAAAATTACAGACTGTAAGTGTGTTCTTTTGATTTCTCTATGTTTCTTTATCTATATTGAACTATATATATATTGAAAAAGACGAGCCAATCCCGGTTGCGTATTACTTTGGACACTTCTTATTGGTTGTGGGTGTTTTTTCGTTAAACACTTTTCTCCTTCGCACACTAGGTCTGCTTGGGCGCCTCAGCCTTCACTCCAGGGGAGGGCTCGCAGTCCCTACTTAATTTCCAATAGAGTTGGATGACGGTCTTGGCGACGGAGTGTGCGAAGGAGAAATGTGTACAACGAAAAAACACCCACAACCAATAAGAAGTGTCCAAAATGATACGCAACAGTGATTGGCTCGTCTTTTTCAATATCTAATGTGGCACTATAGCATATATATATATATAATATATATATATATATATATATATATGATCAAACCACAATAAAAAATGGGAAAACAAGAGTAAGATCTTTCAACCGTAACAAGTGGTCTTCGTCAGAGTCAAAAACCCCGCTAACAAGCTTACGAAGACCGCTTGTTACGGATGAAAGATGTGCAAGGTGGTGGACAAACTACGGCCCGTGGGCCACATCCCGCCCACCGAAGATTGCTACATGAGTTCGGTTTTATGGTAATGATTGTATTAATTTTATTTTGACTCGCAATGAAGTGCATTTCAACATCAGGTGGTGTAGTATCACACTTTCAGCTTTCGTTCTTCTTTTGCTGGTCAGATTATTTAAGTGTGATAACTACTAACAAAAAAACCTAAAGATCCCATATGGGTGATGAATATCTCAGATCTGTTCTGAGAATTGCCACAGACTTTGATGCTATATTTAAAATTTGTGATCAACAATACTGTTCTCATTAAAAGGGTATGTTTATACTTCAATGACTTTTTTTTTGTTTTTTGTTTAATACGTACTGTTAACTAATACTGTTTTTTTTGATATTGTATCTTGCCCTGAAATGGCCCACCTGTCAGATTTTTAAATCAATATGGCCCACCTGTCAAATTTTAAAGTTAATGTGGCCCGCGAGTCAAAATAATTGCCCACCCCTGCACTAGAGGATAGGTTAAGCCAGAAGTGGGCACCTTTTTGAGAGTGCGTGCCAAAATCAGCCAAGTCTCTGACACAAACTTTTTCTACGGCCCACCATGTTTTTTCTTAGAACATATTTGGTATGTCTTATGAACTTTTTAAACGAAAAAATAATAAATTACCTCAGTTCAGTAAAACGTAATGTAAAAAAAAAACAGAAAAAAATTTATTTAATCTTTTAAAAAAAAGAAGTTAACTATAGCAACAAAATCAACTTCTTTTTCTTTAGACCTCTTTAGCTTTGTGGAGTTTAAACCTCTTCACCACCAGGACGTACATATACTGTCGTGGCATGAAAGCTTATACCCTGAAGCAGGGGTTCTCAAACTTTTTCTTCCATAGACCCCCTGTAGGAATTTTATTTTTTTCATAGACCCCCCTAACTAAGGAATATATATCAATATACACATCTAATTGTGCGTATGTGTAATGGCTACCACAGACGACTCATATTAAAACACATACTAATAGGAAAATGAGGGGAAATTGTAAAGAAGAAAGAAACTGAAATATCAATAATTATATCTATATCTTAAAGTCCATGGAAACTATAATAATAATAAATAAAACAAATAATATTAACGTAATTTCAATCGACTAATTACCAACTCTAGTAGGTGGTATTGTGGGAGGGGGGGGGGGGGGGGGGGTTATTTCGGAATTAAACTCTCATACCAAAGCATTGGACGTATTTTATAAGTTATCAAAACATACTTTTTCATTACTCATGCTCACTTCCTCCCCAAATCTAGTTTATATTTACTTATTATTTTTATTACAATACGAATACCTTAATATTCATTTATATATTTATATATTATATATTTATTATAATTATTTATTATATAAATATTATTTATTGTTATATTAAATTTATTTATTCATTTATTTTTATTTTTTATTTATAAATCAATTTTTTACTAAAGAGACATCCATAGGCCCCCAATAGACCCCTTGGTGATCATAGACCCCCCATGAAGTCCCATAGACCCCCAGGGGGTCCACATGGACCCCTTTGAGAATAGCTGCCCTAAAGGAAAGTAGTTTTATTGTGTCTGTGCTTATGGTAACCTGTGCACTTGCGTGCCAGAGACAAGTCATCAGCGTGCCAAGTTTGGCACGCGTGCCTACTCCCGGGTTAAGCAATAAAAATAATAAAAAAAAACCACAGGTCTCACAGAGGAAACAGGGGGGACCGTATTTCTCTGATACGGACGAATCTGAAACCGCAGATGTTAGTTACATTGGGAATCCGTAGGGAGGTCCGTAGAACTTATGTGCGAGTGGATAATCCTCTAAATCAGTGGTTCTCAACGTGGTCCACATGGACCCCCAGGGGTCCACAGAGGATTACTGGGGGTCCATGAGAAAAGTAGTATTCTGAAGGTCCATGACACGTGGTTAGAGCTCTATGTTAAGTTTAAATGAATTTATCAGCAAACCAAAAATAAATCAAGGCGTAGTAAGCTTTGGCCGTACAATATTCACACATAATTAAAATATAAGGCCTAATATGCTCGTCAGTTTTGTTAAAATGTTCCAATGTTTTAAAATTTTCTATTGCACTTCTCTTTATGGTACATTCAAAATTGATTTTGTTACAATTTATTTCAGAGTACTTTATAAAATGTTAATAAAGAAATATTTTGTTATTGTTTTAAAAACATTTTTGTATTTTCGCATGCGTTGTAGATGTAATGAAATTATTTCATAATTAACATTTTAATTTACTTAAAAACAAATATTTATTTATAAATTCGTATAATTATGTTTTTTAAGTATCCGGGGGGAGTGGGGGTCTACAAGTAGCTTTTATGGGGTCCACAAGTAGCTTTTAGGGGGTCTAAAAGTAGCTTTTAGGGAGTCCACAAGTAGCTTTTAGGGGGTCTAAAAGTAGCTTTTAGGGGGTCTACAAGTAGCTTTTATGAGGTCCACAAGTAGCTTTTAGGGGGTCTACAAGTAGCTTTTAGGGGGTCTAAAAGTAGTTTTTATGGGGTCCACAAGTAGCTTTTAGGGGGTCTACAAGTAGCTTTTAGGGGTCCACAAGTAGCTTCTGGGGGTCTAAAAGTAGCTTATAGGGGGTTTACAAGTAACTTTTATGGGGTCCACAAGTAGCTTTTAGGGGGTCTACAAATAGCTTTTAGGGGCTCCACAAGTAGCTTTTAGGGGTCCACAAGGAAACAAAGGTTGAGAAACCCTGCTCTAAATCCTTAACAAATCATAAAAATGGGATAAGAGAAAAAAAAAATTCAAAAAACCGCTTTATACGACAAGTATAGCAAGTAAACAATGACTCATTATTAGTGTTATTATTATTACTTATTATTACCCATGATCAATATTCACTTTTTATAGCTTTATTCCTCTTTGTCATAATTGAAATATCATGAACGTTTTTTTCTATAATTTCCTAATTTTTGTTTGAATTTTTTTTTAAAAAAAGATTTTATTGCTTTTTAATAAGCCTTTTAGTGACAATCAAACTATTCCTGAAGGTTGAATATTTACTCTAACCGTATTTTGGTAAATATAATTTCGAAAATTTTTCTCGACTTAATTCACAGAATGTTCTAGTTTTATGTATCGTTTCATTTTGTTCCGTTATAGCTTGTATCGCTTACAGAAGGTTTCAGATTAAATTATAAGTTAACATTTTTACATTTTATTGTAAAAAAAAATTCCTAAATAATTTGATATACAGTCGATTCCGGTTAATTGGGACACATCGGGACCGAGGCGTTTTGTCCCAATTAAGCGGCTGTACCAATTAAACGAATTTCACTCTTTTTGGAAATTCATTTGATTGGTTTTAGGAACAATGCCATTAAGCATTGGATTGGGGGGGGGGGGGGGGGGGTGCTTGTTTTGCCGCTGCACTGGCTCGGATGGAAAAGATAGCAAATGTGAACATGAGGCAGCTGCGGATTTTTAAAACACAGGTATCGGGTTCAGAAAGAGCCGCCTTTCTGACTTTCTTGGGATTTAGAAGGGGGTGGTGTTTGTTTTGACGCTGCACCGGCTCGGTTAAACCGGAACTCAGTTAAAAGATACTCGGTTAATCAGGACTCTACTGTACAAAAATCTGAAATTTACTATCCCAATTAAGCGGAATGTTGTCCCAATTAAACATACAAATTTACAATTGTAGTTCATAGTTTGGTTTCCGTTCTTTGAGATTTGTCCCAAATAAGCGGCTGTCCCAATTAAGCGGAATCCACTGTATACAGCAGATTCTCATAGTGCGAGTTTAATTTGTTCCCAAACTAAGGTTGTATTAACATTTACGTATATATATATATATATGGGTTACTTGCCGTTGCGTCTACAACGTGCTTGGTCTCCCATTCTCTTTTCTCCTGAAGACGGATTACCCGAAAATTTGAGTCTGTAAGTGTGTTTCCCTACTTTGTGTGTTGCTCTTTGTTAATCTCGAACTCGTGTCTATATATAATATATATATATAGTTCAATATAGACAAAGAAACATAGAGAAATCAAAAGAACACACTTACAGTCTCTAATTTTCGGTTTGAACCGTCTTCAGGAGAGATAAGAGAGGGAAACCAAGCGCACTGATTCAAAGACGGTTGGAGACCCGTCTCCATTGATTTTTTTCCATTGATTTGTTCTTTTGATTTCTCTATGTTTGTTTGTCTATATTGAACCATTTTTGTCCGTTTTCGATCGTATTTCCAACGAAAAAGTATATATATATATCAATGATCAAACCACAATAAGCAATGGGAAAACAAGACTAAGATCTTTCAACCGTAACAAGCGGTCTTGGTCAGAGTCAAAAACCCAACTGGGTTTTTTTTTTCAGTTGTTCTAACAACGAAAAAAACTGTTTTTCGGCAAATCGAAGTTCTCGAGAAGAAACTTATAGGCAGGAACTACTCTGTCGTGTTGGGTTTTCCAAGTGGGTTTTCTACTTTTCCAGTTGGGTTTTTGACTCTGATGAAGACCATTTGTTACGGTTGAAAGATCTTAGTCTTGCTTTCCCATTTTCTTATTGTGGGTTGATCATTAATTGTTATTTCACGTGTTTATGTGAAATCTTTATATATATATTATATATATATATATATATATATATATATATATACACCTCAAACTGTGTTGAGGTTAGGCTATATATCCTATAGTACATCCTGGCCTACTATCCAGTTAGGCTAGGCTTTTTTTTTTGTTCATTATAAAGAGTTTTATGTATTAATAGTAGTGTTTGTTTAAATTAAATGAACTTGAGATAGCCTAGCCCTTCTAGAACGTTTTAGTGTGGTTATGTATATAGTACGTCTTGGCATGCTGTCAACCACTTAGCCTACCCTACCCACCATTGGGCTACAACTTACCAGTGTTACCAATTTTCCGGTGTCTTAGTGCAGGGGGTCTCCAAACTTTTCAATGTAAGGGCCACATTATATACTTCCCACATTTATGCGGGCCGAAGAAATAAATAAATAAAAAAATAATAATCAGTGCCAGTAATTTAATTTCCTCAAATATTAGAGTATAAAAATGGAAAAATTATAAGATATCTTGTTTGGAAAAAAATCAGGGTAAACTATACAGATTCGTGCCTTTAGTTTTATGAAATCAAATTAGCGTGACGAATGATACTGTCGTTTTGACTTCAAAATTAAAATCAGTATTCGTACCTCACACTATCGCGAGAGAGGGAAACAGCCTTGTTAATCAATGATCAACCCACAATAAGAAAATGGGAAAACAAGACTAAGATCTTTCAACCCTAACAAGCGGTCTTCGTCAGAGTCAAAATCCCAACTGACAAAAACCCAAGTTGGGTTTTTGACTCTGACGAAGACTGCTTGTTACGGCTGAAAGATCTTAGTCTTGTTTTCCCATTTTCTTATTGTGGTTTGATCAGATATATATATATATATTGTAAACAGGAAAACGATCCAAAAGGACAACAAACGTTTCAAGTTGAATCACAAACACAGAACTAAGGAACAAACACACTTACTTTCTGTAATTTTCGGTTGAACCGTCATCAGGGGAGTTGAGAAAGGGACACCAAGCGCTCTTGTGAAGCGACGGTTGGAGATCGTCGGTTGGTTTGGGTCTCCAACCGTCGCTTCACAAGAGTGCTTGGTGTCCCTTTCTCAACTCCCCTGATGACGGTTCAACCGAAAATTAGAGACATTAAGTGTGTTAGCGCTACCAGTCAGCACCCCCAAGCTTTTGAATAATTCAAATTATTTTTATCCATACAGGCCACCCACACAGGGATTTGTTTTGTCGGGCCAGATGAAATTATGTGGCAGGGGGCTGGATGTGGCCCGCGGGCCATAGTTTGGAGAGGTCTGAGTCTAGTGCAGTGTTTCCCAAAGTGGGCGGTACCCCCCCCCCCCCCAGGTGGCGGTACTTTGATTTCAGGGGGGCGTTAATGCAAAAAGGAGCGGGGATTCTATTTCTATAAATTGAAAATGTTCATGCAATATAATTTTTAAATTTAAGTGAAAACACGACATGTAAACTTCTATTAAACGGTTTCTTAAAATCATTTGTTTTTAAAATTCATTTTTATGTTAAAAGTATATTCTCACCTATGTTTCTTTTGAAAACAACTCTTTTTATTTCATTCTTCATCCAGTGAACTTTCAAGTTATTTAGGGTATTAACTGCAAATGATGATTTGTTTCTTGAATACAGTGGGATGTATTTCGGAATTACGTTGGAGGATATACAGTCTTTATTAAACTTGATATTCAGCATGTTTTTAGAACTCATCAGAGACAATTTGTAAAAAAGCTTGACTGCTAGGGCTTGAATGGCCATTTTTAAATCATTAGTTGTGCAATCCGTAATTGTGTGGTATTTACTCATTCTGAGGTAAAATGGATAAACCAACAAAAAAGTTTATCCGTGTAATATATATATATATATATATATATATATATACTGAAGTAAAATGGATAAACAAACAAAAGTCTCCACACAAATGTGTGGAGACTTTTGTTTGTTTATCCATTTTACCTCAGAATGAGTAAATACCACACAATTACGGATTGCACAACTAATGATTTAAGTTTCTTTTATTGTTTATTAATTCTTTTGCATAAATATGCTAAGAAACAATACATCTATTGGATTCTAAATAAATATTCGATTAGTAATTATTTTATATTTAATTATTAAAATATTACTCATTTGGTTATTTAGTCTAGGAATCTGATTATTATTCAAGGGTGTTGAGTTATAGGTTTATGGACCCAAGGGGGGCGGTCACTTGAAAAAGTTTGGGAAACACTAGTCTAGTGCAGTGTTCTGCAAAGCGTGGGTCGCGACTCCAAATGGGGTCGCAAATTTTTTCATTGGGGTCGCGAATAAAATAAGTTTATTCATATCATAATTAACATTAAACAAATTAAAGTAGTCATTGAACCTCTTAACTTTTACTGAAATGGAATTCTTCTGAGAAATGAATACCTGAAAAAAGAACAACTTACCGCATATCCTTCAAACATTATAGTTTTAATACCACCTTGTAATTTTTGGTTTCTCTTAAAAATAATATATAATTTAATAAATGTGAATAATTTAATTTTTTTTTTCTTTTTAAAATTTTAATTTTAAATTAATATTATTTTTTTTATTTTTTATTTATTTTAAATATTTTTATATATTTATATTATTATTATTATCTTTATAAATAAATAATTATTATATATTATTTTATTATTACAAATTATTATAATATTGTTAAACATTTATTATTGTTAAACAATTTTTTAAATATTTTACAATATTATTTAATATTATCTTAGTTTTTTTCTTTTAATTATTATTATATTTTCCTTGCTGAAATATGTTTTTGATTTTTAACTTTTTTTCAAAAAATGATAATAGGGGTGGCATAATTTATTCAAGTTAAAAATGGGGTCGTGATCGAAAAAAGTTTTCGGAACCCTGGTCTAGTGCATATGCTTGGATAGTCCTTGTTTGCTATCCTTGTTACATTGTTTTACCTATCCTCAATTGTTTTTGAATGATTTTGATCTTTTGATCAAAACGTGATTTTGATTAGACCAGTCCCTGCATGTATCCATTAATATTTTCTGTTATGCTGACTAACCCAGTTGGAGACGAGTACGACAAACACTCTAGCTCCAGTTCCACGTCCCTCACAGGTAATCTACGTCACCTTTCCATTCCTTATATATATATATATATGTATATATATATATATATATAATGTTCTTTTTATCTAATTAAGCATGCTTTCCTTTCAATTTATTTCATTCATCATATTCAAAATTATTCTAATCAGTAATTCATTTTTCATATCAGTTAACTGTCGTCTCTTTAACATACCAGTTCTTCTCCTGACAACGATCATTACCAAGATCGAAAAAAAAATTGATAAAACAGATAAAGATAACTCTCTACTCTGTTTGTGTTATTTTTACTTTGAAATATCGAAAAGTCTTAACTGGATTTAAACAAATCTAAAATAAATAGAATATTGATTAAAACAAAGGACTTATTGAAATTTATAACAAACTGTTGTTTTAAATATCACTCTTGCTATGTCTTTTGATTATATATATATATATAACAAGATTTCACATAAACACGTGAAACAACAATCAATGATCAAACTAACAATATGAAATGGGAAAACAAGACTAAGATCTTTCAACCGTAACAAGCGGTCTTTTTCAGAGTTAAACATCCAACTGGACTTGGGTTTTTGACTCTGACGAAGACCGCTTGTTACGGTTGAAAGATCATAGTCTTGTGTTCCCATTTCATATTGTGGTTTGTTTGATCATAGATTGTTATTTCACGTGTTTATATAAAATCTTTACATATATATATATATATATATATACCTCATTAAATATCTTCCCAACATTAAGTTTAGTTTGTTTCCTACATACCTTTCCAAGATTTCGAATGCTACTTTTCCACATTATATATATATATATATATATATGATCAAACCACAATAAGAAAGGGGAAAACAAGACTAAGATTTTTTTTTAAGACTTTTATATATATATATATAGGGAATGGAAAAGTAGCATTCGAAATCTTGAAAAGGTATGTAGGAAACATACTAAACTTAATGTTGGCAAGATATTTAATGAGGTATGTTTAAAAGAAGGTCTGCTCCCAAAGTATACCAATATATATATATATATATATAAACTGAAACAAGATCCAAACTGGACACAATAACAGTTCAAAATTGAAGATAGGTGGTACACAAAGTAATGAAACACACTCAAACTCAATTTATTGGGCAATCCGTCTTCAGGAGAAAAGAGAAAGGGAAACCAAGCATGTTGTAGACGCAACAGCTAGTAGTAACGTACCATGCAATGGTAGGTTGCGTCTACAACGTGCGTGGTCTCCCTTTCTCTTTTCCCCTGAAGACGGATTGCCCGAAAATTTGAGTTTGTGTGCTACCTATCTTTCATTTTGAACTGTTATATATATATATATATATAAAGATTTCACATAAACACGTGAAACAACAATCAATGTTCAAACTACAATAAGAAAATAGGAAAACAAGACCAAGATCTCTCAACCGTAACAAGCGGTCTTCGTCAGAGTCAAGTTGGGTTTTTGACTCTGACGAAGACCGCTTGTTACGGTTTAAAGATCTTGGTCTTGTTTTCCCATTTTCTTATTGTGGTTTGATCATTGATAATATATATGTATGAACATACCTACACACAGACACATAAAAGAGTTCAGTACAAAACAATGTGTTTCCAAAACTATCATCTTCATTTTCAGAGTTTGAGTAATTAAAAAAAAATAAATAAACCAATTTGAGATTATCCTGAAGATGATAACGTATTTTTCTTTAAAAAAAAAAACTTTTCAGAACAAAAATACGACACAATAAATAATTTCGTTACTCAAGAATCTCCTATGAATTGCTTTGAAATTATGCAAATCTCGATAAATTAAGAATTAATTATTTATTTTATCTTTAATAGAAATTGAATATTAAGAAATTTTCCTTTATTTTTATTCAGCGTTTTGAAATAATGATATTAATTATACTCTTTATATATATGTATATATACACAAGTCAGTCGCATGTTATTTAGTATAGACGCTTTCCATGTCATTTATCCATTGTTTACACAGCTATACTTTATAGTATAGCTTATAGCTGTCATATAGTATATACTAGGTTCAGTATAACCTTATAGTATTTTATTAGTTTTATCTATTATATATGTTGTCTTGTTTGCACTTAATGCATATAAATAACCTAACATGTCGTTTGGTTTTTCACAAACCCCTACCAGATGATACATTTCTGAGAACGGATACAAAACCACCTAAACTTGGTCGAGGTAATCTACTTTACTACTACTGCTACTAATTATATTATAATTATCTTTCAATTTTACAAGAATCACTCTTATTAATGAGAGCTTTACCAATTTATAATTATATTTAATTAAAGTGTGTTAATTAAAACATTTTTAATCTTATTTAATTAGTTTTTAAATTGTTTTTGTTATATCTTACAGAATGTTTATTTTTATTATGAATGTTTTTTTCAACATGTTAGTCTAATAATATCCTCAACTACAGGAATGTGTCCACATTACTAGTGTATACTGTGGTACTTTGAAGTACGAGCCGCGTAAGATCAGAATTTTGTGGAATCGATGACCAAATTCAAAATTGGATTTTAGCTTGAAATTTTAGCTGTATTCTGAAAACATGAACTTGTCTATCGCAGTGGTTTATTATTATTTGAGGGTGACTAGCACTATTGTACTGCCCCCCCCCCCTCTTTTCAGTACTAAAAATACTAGTACTAGTACTAGTTCAGTACTAGAAAGTACCCCAGCATTAAGGGAGTACTTTATGATATCAAGTACCCTCTTACTTACTTGATATCAGCTACTTACTTGATGATATCAAGAAATTAGCTTCAACGCCTCCAAGAAACTCAGCACTTTTACTGGTTCCAGCGGTAAATAATTTTTCATTGTTTTGTTATGCGTTCTAAAGCACAGTTAGACATTCATTCACCAGGTATAACGGTGTTTCTTCCTCTTTTTTGCAGAATCTGCACAAACCATTATTGATAATGCCCATTCAGGCTCGCTACATTTCAGGAGAAACTTAACTTCCTTTCTCCTTCTTCTGTTCTAGTCTCCTGACCGTCTTACGAATAGATGTGATTGATTACTTGGTAAGACTGTCAGGAGACTGGGAACAGCTTAGTTTGAAAGTCGTTAATACCGAAGCTGCGGTACATTTCAACAAAGTATGCCTTCAAAAAGATTTGCTGCCAATCTATACAATATATATATATATATATATAATAATATATATATATATAACAAACACTTTTTCTTCTTCTCGGAGTTTGGTCAGGGTAAATATATGGAATCACCTTTTTGCCAACGTTTCGTCTTTATTTTAAGACATCCTCAGGGCTTTAAACTAACAAAAAAAAAACAAAAAACAATGGACATTTGTCATTTCTACTTTAGAAACATCAAAACAAATTGAAAAAAGAATTTACTGAAGGCTGGGTTTCGGTTACATTACAACAACCGTTAACTGTCATTAATGTGCTGCTCCAAGCGACATATTATTGAAACACTGTTTTTTTAGTACAGTCATATATATATATATACACATATATACATATACACATATTATATATTATGTAATGACAGTTAACGGTTGTTGTAATGTAACAGAACCCAGCCTTCAGTAAGTTCTTTTTTCAATTTGTTTATGATGTTTCTAAAGTAGAAATGACAAATGTCCATTTTTTTTGTTTTTTTTTTTGTTAGTTTATAGCCCTGAGGCTATATTATCTTAAATAAAGACGAAACGTTGGCAAAAAGGTGATACCATATATTTACCCTGACAAAACCTCCGAGAAGAAGAAAAAAGTGTTTTGGTTAAATATTTTGGTGGTCAAGAAAACAGTCCGTAATATATATATATATATTATAAATTCACTGATTAAAACGAAATACGATCCAAACTGGAACAATACGAGTTCGAGATTAACAAAGAGCAATACAAAGTAGAGAAACACACTTACAGACTCAAATTTTCGGGTAATCCGTCTTCAGGAGAAAAGAGAATGGGAACCAACCGTTGTAGGCGCAACGGCAAGTAACTTGCCGTCAGTGGGTTACTTTGCCCGTTGCGCCTACAACGTGCTTGGTCTCCCATTCTCTTTTCTCCTGAAGACGGATTACCCGAAAATTTGAGTCTGTAAGTTTGTTTCCCTACTTTGTGTGCTGCTCTTTGTTAATCTCGAACTCGTATATATATATAAATGCATATCCTTTATGTAAATAAAAAACAATCAAATTAAGTGATTCTGGAGCCTTTTTCAAGTTTTTCTTGATTTAACATGTCACAGTTTTATTGATTGTTTTAATAGAGCACATTATTATATCAGGGATTGTTCTCGGTGTCTTGGTGTGCCTCATTTCAAATGTTTTTACTTAAGCATGCCTCTTTTTGAAAATCTCTTCTCCAAGACTTGATTTCATTTTGAGACACTTGAATTTTATCTTTGCAAACTTATAAATAATAATATCCTTAAAAACTTGGTTGTGGATTTAATTTATTCTTATTCTTTTATCCAAGGGGTGGGCAACGTTTTTGAGAGTGCGTACCAAAATCAGTCAAGTCTCTGATACAATTTTTTTTCTACGTGCCAAACATTTTTGTTTTCTTACAACATATTTGGTATCTCTTAAAAACTGTTATAAACGAAAAACTAATAAATTAACTCAGTGCAGTAAAAACAGACAAAAAATGTATTTTAAAAAAAAAAACAAAGTGAGAAGTTGAACCAGTGGGTTTCATTCTTTGCTCATGTGCATCGATGTCATTGTGTAATCTATTACTACATATGCTTGTTACGCATAATATGCGTAGTTGTATATTTGTAAATAAAGATGAAAAAAAAAAAACCTTGTTAAAACAAGTAGAAGAAGATAACTATGGCAGCTTTGATCAACTTGTTTTTCTTGAGACCTCTTTAGGTTCGTAGAGCTTAAACATCTCAAAAGTCAGCTAGCCATGCACAGCAAGGTGCATGCTAAATTAGTGGACAGGCATCTAGGCCTTTTACGACTTCATTCTCTAAATTAGTTTAACGTGGCGGGATAAAAGCTAAACTGGCGCTTTTACTTGTCCCTTGTATTAAAAAGTAGAATTTCCTTGGCTAGTGTGAACCTTTGACCAGTGACCAGAACAGGCTTATGCAAATAGAGAGTTAAGAATCAAAATACATACATGAAAGTATTAATAATTAATTATTAATTAATCACATGGAGCCCATTCCACAGTCCACTCATCATCAAGCACACAGCACGAAAGCAGAGTTAGGAATTGTAAGACTGCATTCATAAATGCATTTGATCAACCCTGCCCTCATAACTGCGGTCTCAAGGAACAAGCAGCACCCTCGGGCTCCATGGGGCACGTAAATACAACAACATTCCGTATGTAACCAGTTATACGCTCTTAAAAGCAATATAATGATAATAATAATAATAATTGTTCGATCACCTCTTTGAGGTGATTACCCTTTGAGGGTGAATACATTTTAATGACAGCTTTTTAAAAAGTTATAATTATATTAAGATTGTAGACAGTTAATAAGTAACTGAGACTTATACCGAGAGCGAAACCCTACCGTGGAGCCCACAGACAACCCATCCATAGATAAGTACACAGTCTGGAAGAAGGGTTTGGAATAACTTAAACATCGTCACTACCAAGATGTGTATATACTGTCGTGACATGAAAACTTATACCCCAAGGAAAGTAGTTTTTTTTTGTCTGTACTTAGAGTAACCCTGTGCTTGCGTGCCAGAGACAAGTCATTGGTGTACCAGGGTTGGCACGCGTGCCAAAAGTTGCCCACCCCCCCCCTCTACACTAACAATACTTACAAACTTCATGTTTCCTCACCCCCCCCCCCCCCCACCCACTCTCTTCTGTATTTCTTTTATTTTTTCTCTTTGTTTATTACTAACAAGTTTTTCCTAAATAACCATTAATACTTTGTTCTACAGACAAGTCCGTTTCGTTTGAAAAGTCTGTTTCATTTTCTGATGAGCCACCTGGTATGACGTCACCCAAGCAACACTCACCACAGCATGCAGGTATCAATGGCATTTTACTATACTTGTTTTCCTTTACACTGTTATATAATATACACATATGTATATATTTATTTATTTACTCTTCTTTATATAATCTAGGAGGTCTCAGAGCTTATTTTTTCTTCATTCTGATTCTTCCTACGACATTTTGTCTCATATACATATCTTAGGTGTTGCTGGTCTGAATACTGGGCGGTGACTGAGTGTCGGCTTGGCGAGTAGCTGGTGGTTGGTCACCTAGTAGCTGCAGTGTGCGTGAAACCCCCTTAGCAACACCTAAGATATGTATATGAGACAAAATGTCGTAGGAAGAATCAGAATGAAGAAAAAATAAGCTCTGAGACCTCCTAGAGCTTATATATATATATATATATATATAAACATTTCGCATAAACAAGTGAAATAACAATCAATGATCAAACCACAATAAGAAAATGGGAAAACAAGACTAAGATCTTTCAACCGTAACAAGCGGTCTTCGTCAGAGTCGAAAACCCAACTAACTGAAAGATCCTAGTCTTTTTTCCCATTTCATATTGTGGTTTGAATATATATATATATATTGTTAAAAGTATCTACCGTGGAATAGAAACAAAACTAAAGTTTATCAGGAGCGGTCAGTTCTTCAGGTTCAAATTAAACTTTCATTACCAACGTTTCGTTTTTTATTTAAAATCTTTTTCATAGGCCTACGTATTATATAGACCTATTTACAATTATAAATTACCTAGTTCAACGTTTAACGTCATCTGATATTACAAATAAGAAAAGAAAAATCTTTTTCTCATTTATCGTAAACAATTACAATTTTTCATTTATATTACGTTAAGTTAATAATTAACCGAATACAAGTAGAAAAATAATCTAGATACTTAATAAATATTTTAATTTGCCAAATCGCTGGGGTTTTTAACTTCTATAATATGGGCTTTTAAAGTTTTTTTTTTGAATTATTTTAAAGTTACAAATTGGTATTTGAAGAGATATTTAAATATATTTATAATATCATTTCTCAGTCGCAGTATTACGTAAACGTATACTTTACCTAAATCAAATGATTAGTGACGTTTTATCATTCAAGTGGCGCTGAATCATTGTAGCTAACTTACTCAGGGTGAGGATGAAAACTAGATAATAAAAAAAAATACTATTTTTTTTTTTGTCGAGGTTTGGTCTAGTTTCAATAATAGAACACCTTTAAGCTGACGTTTCGTTTATATTTCGTAGCTGACTTCGTTAGGGCTATATTAATATACAATTTAATTAATGTAGCCCTGAATATGTCTACAAATATAGACGAACTGTCAGCTTAAAGGTGTTATATTATTGAAGCTATACCGAACATCGATAAAAAAGAAAAATTCTGTTCAATATATGTGGCCGAGATAAGAAAACATTAATATATATATAAAATAAATTCAAAACGAAGGAAACACACAGAAAAACATAGACATAACTCACATCGATATTTCGACCATCGTCGTCATAAGGAGGTGTGAAGAGCGAAGAGTCCCGCAGGAAGGTAAGGCGGCGACTCAGGAAGGCAAGGGTCGCCTTCCTGCGGGACTCTACGCTCTTCACACCTCCTGATGACGACGATGGTCGAAATATCGATGTGAGTTATGTCTGTGTGTTTCTTCATTTTGAATTTATTTTATTTAAGAAACTCCGCTGGACCGTGTCTTTTAGTTGTATGTATATATATTATATATATATATATATATATATATGAATAATAATCAAAATAACACTTGATATAATAGATGGATTAATTTACCACAATGAAAACAATTTAAATGAAATTGTTTTCATTGTGGAAATTAATCCTTATATATATATATATATATATATATATATATATATATTTGTACTTAGGGTGCAGGCCTTCTTTTAAACATATTTCATTACATTGCTTGCCTATCTTTATCCTCTCGTATTACCTCGATACTTTTTCCAATCTTCATATTAAAGACTTCCATTGGCAGGGAAGAGCATAAACAAGCTCACCAAAAGATTTGCTTTTATAGTTCATCAATATTTATTTTATACTGATAACTACACTACACTAAAAATAAAAACAAACCGGTTTCGGTTATTCAATAACCATTATCAATGTATATACATTGTAAGGGGTCAGGTTAGCTCAGTGGTTACGTACTTGCCTCTGAACTGATAGGACCGGGGTTCGATCCCCACCTGGCCCTCGATTTATTCATGCGGGTGGTGAATAAATATGAGCACGTCGTCCCTCCGAGATGTCCCGAGCCTATACGATGTCAGGTACTCGTTAAAGATCCCTACTCTAAATACACTTGAGTTAGGCAAAATTTAGGACTCCCACTGTAGAATCAATCTTCATTGTGTGGTATCACAAAGGGCGAATGCTCGGCCTAAGTGTGCTCCCTTGTGGGACTGCCCCTGCAACCTAACCTAACGTATATATTGTATATTACAAGACGAGAGGAAATACGAGAGGATAAAGATAGGCAAGCAATTTAATGAAAAAATATATATATATATATATATTATATATATATATATATATATTATCAAACCACAATAAGAAATGGGAAAACAAGACAGATCTTTCAACCGTAACAAGCGGTCTTCGTCAGACCGCTGTTGGGTTTTTGACTCTGACGAAGACCGCTTGTTACGGTTGAAAGATCTTAGTCTTGTTTTCCCATTTCTTATTGTGGTTTGATCATTGATTGTTGTTTCACGTGTTTATGTGAAATCTTTTTATATGTATATATATTTCATTAAATTTCACGACAACAAATTTCTGTTCTATTTATGTTCTCTTTGGTTAGCAAAAACACAATACAATAAGACCTGTTTTTTTACCAGTAAAACTTTTACACTAATGGCACCAATACTTTACTATACGCATACTTTACTATACGCATACTACACTATACCCATACTTTACTATACGCATCCCTTCTGTCTCCAATATTGACATACTACCATCTTTCTAAAACTTTTTTTACTTTTTGCTTCCAATGCCTCAATTCTTTTTTCTGTTTGTGCTTCAAAAGCGGACTCAAAGCCTTCGAAGCCAGCAATTAAGTCCTCGACTTTACCGAGAATGTCTTCGCAAGGTAGGTTATTTTTAATGTATGTATATATATTTCATTACATGCATGTGTATCGTTGCATGAAATTCATCTGGTTAATCACATGCTATATATTTCCTCTGTCTTATTTGGTTTTTTTTCCTTTTTTTATTCTTATTGCATTTTGGTTATTGGAGTATTATGGTGTAATGTGCGATCAAGGCAGAATAACTATCAGGTCTTCTAGTGTATAGAATTTTCAAAATGTTGGTTATATTTTGATTTTCTATTATATAGAGTTTGGAAACGTAGAATATATTCCGTCAGGAAGTTTGTTTTATTCTGTGAAGCCTGATGAACTGGTTAAGAGATATATGTTATCTTGTATGTACGATTATATATGTATTATATGATATCATATGATCAAACCACAATACTGAAAAGGGGAAAAAATGACTAACATCTTTAAATCAAAAAGTAACAAGCGGTCTTCGTCAGAGTCAAAACCCCACTGATAGTCAGTTTGGTTTTTGACTCAGACGAAGACCGCTTGTTACGGTTTAAAGATGTTAATCTTTTTTTCCATTACATAAAGTGGTTTGATCATTGATATATATATGACCAAACCACAATAAGAAATGGGAAAACAAGACTAAGATCTTTCAACCGTAACAAGCGGTCTTCGTCAGAGTCCCTGACGAAGTCAGAGTCCCTGACCCCCTAACAGAGCGGACTCTGACGAAGACCGCTTGTTACGGTTGAAAGATCTTAGTCTTGTTTTCCCATTTCTTATTGTGGTTTGATCATTGATTGTTATTTCACGTGTTTATGTGAAAGCTTTATATATATATATATATATATGAACGTATAAGCCACAAGGAAAAGTAAAAAACACAGAAAATATGCTCTAAGGCCTTTCAATTATATGTCATCAGAGAGCAATTAGATATTGATAAGAACAGAGGTTACAGGTTTGTTACAATAACAAAATATGGGGAGACAAAACAAAACACATGTTAAAATATAAAAACATATAAAATGCAAGCTAAAAAAAAAGATAAAACAACAAAGAGAAACAAAACATACAATTTAACAAAAAGGAAACAAAATACTAGGTACCAAAAGGAGAAACATCAGTTCGATTAGAGCCCACACTGCAGGACTTTAAACCATAACAAAGTCCAATTATATATATATATATATATATATATATATATATATATATATACTTTTTCTTCTTCTCGGAATTTGGTCAGGGTAAATATATGGAATTACCTTTTTGCCACCGTTTTGCCAACCAGTAATGGTTGTAATAAAACAGAAGCTAGCCTTGATTTATAGCCCTGAGGATGTCTTAAAATAAAGACGAAACGTTCGCGATAATGTGATTCTATATATTAACCCTGACCAAACTCCAAGAACAAAAAAAAATTGTTTATTATTAAATTGTGGTCAAGAAAACAATACCTTATTATATATATAGTATAATACTATTTTTCTTTTTTATCGAGGTTTGGTCTAGCTTTAATAATTCAACACATTTAAGCCGAGATTTCGTCTATATTTGTAGACATCTTCAGGGATTGGTATTTTTTTAAAAAAAAAAAGATGTCAGCTAGTAACATTATTAACGTTTCGTTTAAATCATTCGTCTAGGATCAGTTTTTTTTTAAAATCATTATAGAGAAGAATATATACTATTATAGTATATTTTGAGAAAATAGGATTTTTTTTTATAATAAACTATAGATCATGAAATATTAATATCATACTTCATCATCAGTAACTTAAAGAATAATAACTTACCCATCTGATGAATAAATTATTAAACATCAGCCGCAATGAACTGATTAGTCCTCCATAATGATTTAATACCTTGAAATGTTATATTTCGATTTCTTTTTTGGTTTTTTTAAATCAACTCGTGTAAAATAATGAAAAAAAAAAAATATCAATAACGAAAAGTTGTAGTTTGTGTTGGTATTTGAAATATATTTTGTGATTATAATAGATTTTTGTCATTGTTATTTGTTGTTTTTTTTTTGGTTATATGCAAAAGTAGATATTATTGATATTTATATGTGTATAATGCCGTGTTTTAATGTATTTAAAGCTGTGCAAATGATAAGGTTGTTATCCTAAGGGATTCTATAGATGATAGGGTAGCCATCGTAAGGGCCTTTACTTATGATACCTAATTAGGGTAGTCATATTAAGGCATACTATAGATGATAGGGTACCCATCATCAGGGGATCTACTAATGTTAAGGTAGCCATCATAAGGAATTCTATAGATGATAGGGTAACCATCGTAAGGGCATTTACTTATGATAGGGTAGTCATATTAAGGGATTCTGTAGATGATAGGGTACCCATCATCAGGGGCTATACTAATATTAAGGTAGCTAACATAAGGGATTTTATAGATGATAGGGTAGCCATCATAAGGGCCTCTACTTATGATAAGGTAGTTATCCTAAGGGATTCTATAGATGATAGGGTAGCCATCATAAGGGCCTCTACTTATGATACGGTAGTCATATTAAGGGATTCTATAGATGATAGGGTAGCCATCACAAGGGCTCTACTGATGATAGAGTATCCATCATAAGGGACTCTACTAATGATAGAGTATCCATCATAAGGGACTCTATTGTTTATAGGGCAACTATCATAAGGGCTCTACTGATGATAGAGTATCCATCATAAGTGACTCTACTGATGATAGAGTATCCATCATAAAGGACTCTATTGTTTATAGGGCAACTATCATAAGGGACTCTACTAATGATAGAGTATCCATCATAAGGGACTCTATTGTTTATAGGACAACTATCATAAGGGCTCTACTGATGATAGAGTATCCATCATAAGTGACTCTACTGATGATAGAGTATCCATCATAAGGGACTCTACTGATGATAGGGTAGCCATTATAGTATAGTAAAAACTTCATAAAACGATTTCTGGGACCTCAAGACATATAATTCCGTCAAAATCTCGAGATCGAAATTTTTCACGATCATTATACTTTACTTATAGTATAGTAAAAACGTCATAAAACGACTTCTGGGGCCTCAAAACATATAATTCCGTCAAAATCTCGAGATCGAAATTTTTCACGATCATTATACTTTACTTATAGTAGTATAGTAAAAACGTCATAAAACGACTTCTGGGGCCTCAAAACATATAATTCTGTCAAAATTTTGAGATCGAAATTTTTCATGATCAGTAAACTACTAAAATATTCTACTTTAAAAGGAGAGGTTTTTTTTTCCTTTTTAAAATCTTTGAATTTTTTTTATTATATTCTGAGGTAAAATGGATAAATAAACAAAAATCTCCAACACAAATGAAGTTTTATTCAACAGCAACAAAGCGTTTCAAACACTTTGTGTTCATCATCAGGAAGACACTATAATACAAATTATATCTAGTCAGTTAACAAAATTATAGTGAAATAATAAAATTCAATTAAGAGAATTCAAGACATACTCAAAGATCTTTTATTATAATAACTAATATTAGTTTCCTCTTATTAATTAAAATTCTGTATTTTGATTTTATATAAAAGAAATATTTCTTTGAATCTCGTATCGCTTTATAGTCAAGCAGTATCATTTCATAAAATTATAGTTTTATTCTTAGTTAGTATGCTTTTCCTACAAAACTCTTTTACCAAAAGCCTTAGTAGTAACTCTCTCAAAAAAAAAAAAAAAAACCGTAGTTTACAAGATTTTCTTCCACCTATGTTAGCTCCACCATATGATAATTGAATTGTATTCCTATTTCTTGAAAATGCTTCGAACAGCTGTTTCCCAAATTTAAAACTTTTTTTAGATTTGAAAATAATTTTCAAAATCCATGATTTTACAAGTATATTAGATTTTTTTTTTTAATAAAAAGTTGTTGGACTACTATTTAGTAATTGATCAGCTTTGATTGGAAAATTGATTTTAGATTTATTAAATTGATATTTCCCAATTTTGAAGTAATATTCAATTTCCGCAAGTGTATTTATAAATATGTCACCTTTTATTGTCATTCCCTGGATTTATTTATCTATTTAGAAGGGCTTTTATTCGAATCTTAATATTTCTGATAGTCCTTTTTACGTTTTTCTTTATTTTAACATCTTTGAAATCTGTCTAGTAAGCAGGAATACATTACAAGTTTATATGAATGGGGATTTACAGTTGGTTTTAAAAAACCTCAAACAACTTCATAAATATCTATTAAATATCACTCAGTATATAATAATTTAGAACCTGCAACTTAATACTTTTAACAAAATAACAGTATGAAATGTCGAAATAAATATCACTTAGTATATACTAGTTTAGAGTCCTCACATTAATTTTTTTCACAGAATGTTACCCTGAAATATCGAATTAAATATCACTTAGTATATAATAATTTAGAACCTGCACATTAATACTTTTAACAAAATATTAGTCTGAAATATCGAATTAAATATCACTCAGTATATACTAGTTTAGAGTCCTCACATTAATTCTTCTCACAGAATGTTACCCTTAAATATCGAATTAAATATCACTCAGTATATAATAATTTAGAACCTGCACATTAATACTTTTAACAAAATATTAGTCTGAAATATCGAATTAAATATCACTCAGTATATACTAGTTTAGAGTCCTCACATTAGTTCTTCTCACAGAATGTTACTCTGAAATATCGAATTAAATATCACTTAGCATATACTAGTTTAGAGTCCTCACATTAATTCTTTTCACAGAATGTTACCCTTAAATATCGAATTAAATATCACTCAGTATATACTAGTTTAGAGTCCTCACATTAATTCTTCTCACAGAATGTTACCCTTAAATATCGAATTAAATATCACTTAGTATATAATAATTTAGAACCTGCACATTAATACTTTTAACAAAATATTAGTCTGAAATATCGAAATAAATATCACTCAGTATATACTAGTTTACACTCCTCACATTAATATTATTAACAAAATATCAGTATGAAATATCGAAATAAATATCACTTAGTATATACTAGTTTAGAGTCCTCACATTAATTTTTTTCACAGAATGTTACCCTGAAATATCGAATTAAATATCACTTAGTATATAATAATTTAGAACCTGCACATTAATACATTTAACAAAATATTAGTCTGAAATATCGAAATAAATATCACTCAGTATATACTAGTTTACAGTCCTCACATTAATATTATTAACAAAATATCAGTATGAAATATCGAAATAAATATCACTCAGTATATACTAGTTTACAGTTCTCACATTAATATTATTAACAAAATATCAGTATGAAATATCGAAATAAATATCACTTAGTATATACTAGTTTAGAGTCCTCACATTAATTTTTTTCACAGAATGTTACCCTTAAATATCGAATTAAATATCACTTAGTATATAATAATTTAGAACCTGCACCTTAATACTTTTAACAAAATATCAGTATGAAATATCGAAATAAATATCACTTAGTATATACTAGTTTAGAGTCCTCACATTAATTTTTTTCACATAATGTTACCCTGAAATATCGAATTAAATCACTCAGTATTAACTAATTTAGAACCCGCATATTAATACAATTCACAAACTATCAATTAATTTTAACCTGTTTAGAACCCACACATTAATTCCACTCACATATATCAATTATTTTTGACTAGTTTAAAACCTGCATATTAATAATTATTCATAAAATATCAGTATGAAATATCGAAATAAATCTCAATCAGTATTAGCTAATTTAAAACACACACTTTAATGCTATTCATAAAGTATGATTAGTTTTTAATTTGTTTAGAATCAGTACATTAATACTACTAAGGAAGTATGAATGTGAAAGCATATATTACTGGATTATGATGTTGATTGACAATACTGATTGATCTTATTTGTCTGTTGACAGATCGGGATAGACACAAGCCTACACCGCCTCCTAAGCCCGTCGCCTTGTCTCCAGGGCAGTACGAAAGCCGAAATGTCTATAGAGGTAAAATCATACCTGTTTAACTTTGACATATATATATATATATATATATATATATATAAAAATAACAATCAATGATCAAACCACAATATCGTTAAGATCTTTCATCCGGAACAAGCGGTCTTCGTCAGAGTCAAAAACCCAACTGACTCTGACTAAGACCGCTTGTTCCGGTTGAAAGATCTTAGTCTTGTTTTCTTATTTCTTATTGTGGTTTGATTATATGTATTATATATTATATATATATATATATATATATATATATATATATATATATATATAATATTTCACATAAACACGTGAAATAACAATCAATGATCAAACCACAATAAGAAATGGGA
The DNA here is from genome assembly GCA_026182355.1 of Hermatobates lingyangjiaoensis. NCBI lineage: Eukaryota > Metazoa > Arthropoda > Insecta > Hemiptera > Hermatobatidae > Hermatobates > Hermatobates lingyangjiaoensis. The sequence continues at coordinate 29,119 of JAPFBL010000679.1, forward strand.
AAACAAGACTAAGATCTTTCAACCGTAACAAACGGTCTGTTGGGTTTTTTGACTCTGACGAAGACCGCTTGTTCTGGATGAAAGGTCTTAGTCTTGTTTTCCCATTTCTTATTGTGGTTTGATTTTATATATATATATATATATATATATATATAAAGATTTCACATAAACACGTGAAATAACAATCAATGATCAAACCACAATAAGAAATGGGAAAACAAGACTAAGATCTTTCAACCGTAACAAGCGGTCTTCGTCAGAGTCAAAAACCCAACTGTTTGGGTGTTTCCAGAGTCAGTTGGGTTTTTGACTCTGACGAAGACCGCTTGTTCCGGATGAAAGATCTTAGTCTTGTTTTCCCATTTCTTATTGTGGTTTGATTATGTATATGTATGTATGTATATATTATATATATGTATGTATTATATGTATGTATTGTATATATTATATATATATATATATATATGGATGTATTATATATATATATATATATATATATATATTTATTATATATATATGAAAAGATTTCACATAAACACGTGAAATAACAATCAATGATCAAACCACAATAAGAAATGGGAACCGTAACAAGCGGTCTTCGTCAGAGTCAAAAACCCGTCAGAGTCAGTTGGGTTTTTGACTCTGACGAAGACGGCTTGTTCCGGATGAAAGATCTTAGTCTTGTTTTCACATTTCTTATTTCTTATATATATAGTTCAATATAGACAAAGAAACATAGAGAAATCAAAAGAACACACTTACAGTCTCTAATTTTCGGTTTGAACCGTCTTCAGGAGAGATAAGAGAGGGAAACTAAGCGCACTGGTTCAGAGACGGTTGGAGACTCTTTGATTTCTTTTGATTTCTCTATGTTTCTTTGTCTATATTGAACTATATATATATATATGAAAAAGACAACACATAGAAGAAACGAGAAAACTTACTGGATCAATATTTCGAACTGAAGTTCGTTGTCAGGAAGAAAGTAGAAGGGAAGAAAAAGCGGTTCGTCCGTTCACGTGTCCAGTGGAATGCGACTCGTATATATATATATATTGTTGAAATTCGCAGCAGTTTCTGTACTCACTAGCTTTGTACTAGTGGCCTCGATCTTTCGGGCAATTCTTCTTTCTTATGGCTGCCTGCAGTTGCTATATCATCTGTCCTAGAGACTTCTTTGATATTCAAAATATTTTCCCAGCTTTGGACCATAGAATATCATTTGTCAGTAGAGGATGCCTTGTAGTTAAGAAGTTAAGTAGTAGCTATCTGAATGAATCTTGCTGCTGGTTGGCCCAAAGGTCTGATCTTTTTGGACCAATCAAAAGGGCAGGGTTTTATGCTTGGCTCCAGACTCCTGTACGTCAGAATTAATTAATTAATTCATTCATTCATTCATTCATTGATTAAGGGCACTGCTATTATACAGATTGGAGAGGGGAGGGAGAAACTCTAAATACTTGAAGCTCAATTCATAAAAGAGAGGAGCCCTCCATGAACATCTAGGTGAAAGATATGTTTTTAATGTTGACATGCAGGAGCCTGGAGTCATGGATGAGATACAATAAGAATATCAACACGTGTACTTGATTAAGGTAAAGTATACGACTCTGAATAGTAAAATAAATTGTGTGATATTACAAAGAACAAGCCTGTAACATGTGTGTGCCTTCTGTGAGACGGCCACTGCATCCTAAGCTAATAACATTGTAAGGAGCCAGAGTAGCCCAATGGCGTGCGTGCTCGCTTCTAGACTGGTAGATCCAGAGTTCGGTGCTAATTCTAATGCTCAATTCATTTAAGCACGTCATACCTTGGAGATGATGTTATGCCGTTTTCCTGATGTCAATTACTCGTTAAAGATCCCTACTCTAAGGTTATGTTGAGTTATACAATCTTCATGTGAGAGGTTAGAGCTTGTAGCTCCTGAGATGCGGTAGAAGAGCTTTTACGTAAAAAAGGCATCAGTCTGTTTTGTTTGTTGTTTTCAGTGATATGGCTGAATAAGCTGGGAGCACTAAATAATACCAAAACAGGTATGATAAGTGCAGTGTAGCTCACGTTCTAGAGGTATGCCCCAGATATGCCAGTGAGCGTTATCTCTGGTATCTTGTCATACCAAAACAGGTATGATAAGTGCACTGTAGCTCACGTTCTAGAGGTATACCCCAGATATGCCAAGAGCGTTATCTCTGGTATCTTATCATACCAAAACAGGTATGATAAGTGCAGTGTAGCTCACGTTCTAGAGGTATGCCCCAGATATGCCAGAGAGCGTTATCTCTGGTATCTTATCATACCAAAACAGGTATGATAAGGGCAGTGTAGCTCACGTTCTAGAGGTGTGTCCCAGATATGCCAGAGAGCGTTATCTCTGGTATCTTATCATACCAAAACAGGTATGTTAAGCACGCAATGTAGGGCCTACGTCTGCTCCCTTGTCGGACAGTCTCTCCAACCTAACCAAATGTCATAATATCAATACTGATTGTCGATCTTAATTCTTTATATAATTATAATGGTTTTTTTTTATGTTTCTTTTTTGCAGACTTGCAGCTAACAGCAGAAATGTATAACCAGTTAAGAAGTTTGCAAAAAAAAGCAAAGGAACTGAAATGCGAAATGCGGACTTTGCGAAGGCTTTGTCAAACACAGGCGCATAGCTTAAGAGAGACTATTCGAGACGCAGGTCTTAACATCAGGTATGCAACGAAAAAATATCTGTCTAGTTATCATTTAGCGCAGGGCTTCTTAAACTTTTTTATATAGCGACCCCCTTCAAGCTTAGGAAATTTTAAACGACCCCCTCCTCCATATAATGAAATATATATTAACCGTAGATGTAGATGTAATATCGCACTATTTTACAATGTAAATAAAATAAGGATTAAAGAATACGTACCCATTCATTTCACATATATGTAATTATATCAGTATCAGTATCAGTATCGAAGTATCAGATCTTTGCGACCCCCTTTCAGTAGTCTCGCGACCCCTCTGGGGGTCGCGACCCACAGTTTAAGAAGCCCTGATTTAGCGTATAACTGGGAAATCTTTATCTCTCTGTTACTCGCTCTATATATATATATATATGAGTTAGCTTCAGCTACTCAAAGGGACTGCTTCTACCCGATGACGACGATTGTCGAAATATCGTTGTGAGTCTTTTGTGTGTGTCTTTATTTGTTTTTCTCTTTCCTGTGTGAACTATATGTATATATATGTATATATATATATATATACTTTTTCGTTGGAAATACGATCCAGAAAGGACAAATATAGTTCAATATAGACAAAGAAACATAGAGAAATCAAAAGAACACACTTACAGTCTCTAATTTTCGGTTTGAACCGTCTTCAGGAGAGATAAGAGAGGGAAACCAAGCGCACTGGTTCAGAGACGGTTGAAGACTGAAACCGTCTCTAACCGTCTCTGAACCAGTGCGCTTGGTTTCCCTCTCTTATCTCTCCTGAAGACGGTTCAAACCGAAAATTACAGACTGTAAGTGTGTTCTTTTGATTTTTCTATGTTTCTTTGTCTATATTAAACTATATATATATATATATACACGAGTTCAAAATTCAAGAAGAGTAACACACAGAGTAAGGAAACACACTTACAGACTCAAATTTTCGGGTAATCCGTCTTCAGGAGAAAAGAGAAAAAGAGACCAAGCACATTGTAGACACAACGGCTAGTAACGGGTTACTTTTGAGTCTGTAAGTGTGTTTTCTTACTCTGTGTGTTACTCTTCTTGAATTTTGAACTCGTATTGTTTCCAGTTTGGATCGTGTTTTGTTTAATTAAGTGATATTTATAGATATATATTGATATTGATATAGCTTTCGACCACTGATATTTCAAATTCACATAACGGGTTCTTGAGGATTTTGGTCATAAAACATACAACTCCTCATTATACGCCGACGTTTCGCCAAAAGGGTTTTGTGCATTTTCTATATTAAAAACCAATTTATTAACGATATCAGTAAAGCAAGATAAATACATCACCCGACACTACTCAAAAAGAAAACAAACAAAAATTTTGTAACAGGAGAACCACTAGGTATTTTATGATCCTTTGTGGTTCTCTTGTTTCAAACTTTTTGTTTGTGTTGTTTGTTTTCTGTTGAGTGGTGTCCGGTGATGTATTTATCTTGCTTTACTTATGTCGTTAATAAATTGTTTTTTAGCCTTGAAAATGACAAACAACTTTTGGCGAAACCTCTGCTTATAATCAGGAGTTGTATGTTTATTACCAAAATCCTCAAGAACCCCTTCGGTGAATTTATATATATATATATATAGAAAATTGTCACAATAACACGTGATATAAATATTCAGGTAACTCACCACAAATTAGAGAAGATAGTCGCTCTAAGGCCTTTCGTTTTCACGTCGTCAGAGAGCAAGTGAATACAAGTTGTAAACAGGTTATGAATTTTGAATTAAAGAAGGAGTAAGATTGGCATCATTGACAGTATTTTTCCCTATAACTGTTGAAATAGTCTTGATTTGTTTGATAATTCCTTCAATTAGAAATTCATCTAATTTAAAAAGGCCTGGACTAGTGTTGACCAAGTTCTTAGAAAAGTCTTTTATGAGGGCGCTTTTGTTTGAAAGAAGAAGAAACATTGTTGAAAGCGCCCTCATAAAAGACTTTTCTAAGAACTTGGTCAACACTAGTCCAGGCCTTTTTAAATTAGATGAATTTCTAATTGAAGGAATTATCAAACAAATCAAGAGTATTTCAACAGTTATAGGGAAAAATACTGTCAATGATGCCAATCTTACTCCTTCTTTAATTCAAAATTCATAACCTGTTTACAACTTGTATTCACTTGCTCTCTGACGACGTGAAAACGAAAGGCCTTAGAGCGACTATCTTCTCTAATTTGTGGTGAGTTACCTGAATATATATATATATATATATATATATATATATATATATATATATATATATATATATATATATATATTGAATACCACAATAAACAATATATATTAATTAAAATGCTCTAAGGCCTTTCGTTACAAAATCATCAGAGAGCTAAATGAAACAACCAAAAAAAAATATATAATAATAAGTTAACCTGGTTGATTGAAGTCTTCAGGATTGCTGGCATCCCCGTCTGAATTTAATGTTCCTAAACGTGAAGGAGTCTTTTGATTTAGGAACATTAAATTCATACAGGGATGCCAGCAATCCTGAAGACTTCAATGAACCAGGTTAACTTGTTATTTTATTTTTTGGTTGTTTCATTTAACTCTCTGATGATGATGCTAAGATTGATATCAGATAAAAATAGTTTTTGCACTAGAAAAATATGCATACACTAACGGACATTCTTTTATGTTTGAAAACACTAAAATACTGGAATATGAGAAACATACAAAAGAAATCTGGAGTGTCCTGCACTCAACTTTACTATAAGTAAACTTAATATCAATGTTCTTAGGTATATAATATATAATGCTTCATTTAAGCATAATGTAAACATTTAAATGGGAGATGTTTATTAGTCTTTCATTTCTGAGGTAGTACAGATAGTGATTGATCGATTTATCAATATATAAGCTTATTTTTGTACATCACACAGCTGATACAAATAATCTCATTAGTATAACTACAGCAGTAATAACATTTTTGAAAAGCCAAACTGAAAATTTCTTGACACGAAATGATCTCCTACAAGAGAACATGGCCTTTGTTCAAATAGCCTGTGGTTTTCTTATATCGTTTACTTCACCTCCTTCTTCATTGAATATTTAAGTCAAATTTTCAAATTTAAATCAGAAAAATACCGTTATTTTCTCTGAAAAACATCAAAACATCCAAGAAAAATGTCGTTTTAATAAACATCGTCAAAAATGTCGTGATTGAAGTTCATATCAATATATAAGCTTATTTTTGTACATCACACAGCTGATGAAAATAATTTCATTAGTATAACTACAGCAGTAATAACATTTTTGAAAAACCAAAGTGAACATTTCTTGATACGAAATATTCTCCTACATGAGAACATGGCGTTTGTTCAAATAGCTAGAGAATTTCTTATATCTGTTACTAGAATCTTCTTCTACATTCAATATTTAAGTCAAATTTTCAAATTTAAATCTGGAAAATACTCTTATTTTCTCTGAAAAACAACATCAACCTCGAAGAAAACATGTTGTTTTATGATGATTTATAATTAAGGATGTACGATAATTACATTTATTAATCTTCAAACGAAAGATTTCAATTTTGAATTGCCTTTTACATTTTTGGTCTTTTATAGAATTATTATACTGGGAATTTTATGGCTTCCTTAGTATTTATTAAAATCATTTTCCTTCCCTTTTGTCGAAAATTATTTACGTATCAATTTTCTCTGAATGAGTGTTATCTTTTTTCCCTACGTCTTTTCAAGCTTTGAGATTAAATTACGAGTATGTCAACATTTTTACATTTTATTGAAGAAAAAAATATTTCCCATTGTTTCAAAATTATGAATATATTTTTCGTTTGTTCCATTTGTAACCTCAAAGATAATGCCAAAATTTTAAAACTCTAGAGTTAGCAGTTTAAGAGAAAAACAGTTTTTTTAAAAAAACTGTTTTTGGTAAAAAAAAATTACTTTTCCGTCATGAATAATTCTTCCCAAACAATAGGGATCTTCTACCCTATGAGGCCCATTTTTGTGTAAAATATCAACTTGAACTATCAAAGATTCTGGACCGTAGCGTGGTAACAAGCAATGCTGACACACTCACCCACACACACACACACACACACACACACACACATACGCACACGCACAGACACAGACATCATCGAAAAAACACCATAAAACGACTTTTGGGACCTCAAAACATATAATTCCTTCAAAATCTCGAGATCGAATTTGTTCACGATCACTATATTTTACTTATAGTAAAGTAAAAACTACACTTCAAAGAAATTATTAACATAATAAAATTACCAACAGCCTATTCGAATAGGCTTCTTAGTCTAATCTCCTAGATCAGAATGTAGACAAGAATACAATATTTCTTTTATTTAATGTTTCTACTTTTACTTTTTTCTGTTTCTTTTTAATCTTAATCTACTTTTATTCTAAACCTTATCGTATTGCACAGTAATTATTTGAACTTGGTATGGGTGGGGGTTCGTTTTATGCCTTATAGAGAGTAACAGGTTACATAACCTCCCTGCAGTTTCAATACGTTAAGGTTGTTTTGACTAATACATCATGTGTGATCGTTGATAGAACAAAAAGCTATATGTTTTATCAACGATAAAACATACTAATTAAGTTCCTTTTTTATAATATATATTACAAAAAGAAGAAGAAGTATGGATAATGCGTTAAATAGTTCCTTCAATAAGGTAATAGCTTTGTAGAGTTTTGTTTTGCCCTGTGTTTGATATTTTTTCTTATTCCGTTTTTTTTCATATTCTCTGGTGGTAGTTTTTCAAATGTTACATATAGTAGAGTGAATTTTTGACAAATTCTTTTTGGTTCTCATAATAATAATGATGTGAAAATACTTCGTTCTATAAGGCAATGGAATGTACATTTGTAGTTGGAAGGTAATATTCGTACATTTTGTTTGTATTCTTGCTTATTTATTTTCTATTAATGAATATTGTGTGGAGGTATTCTCAGAATTGTTTTGCATATTACTAATCTGTTGAGTTATTTTTAGATCTAATGTTAATAATATAATAATTTAGAAAGAGATCTGTCTATAAAAGTAGTAACGCTGTACATTTTAGTTTATCTTTCAATATTTTCTTTGTTGTTGCTTATTGTGTTTTTGTTTTCTGTTAGTCGATATTCTGTGGAGATACTTTTTCCAATGTTAATTATACCATTGCCTTCTTAATACATTCTTGTTAGCCCTGATAATAATAATAATAATGGAAAAAATACTTCCTTCTACAAGGCACAACATTGTACATTGTGTTTGTCTTGTTTTTTTTTATTGTTGCTAATTGTGTGTTATTACACATTGTGTTTGTATTGTTGCTTATTGTGTTTTTATTTTCTGTTAGTTGATATTCATTGGAGGTATTTGAACCAGGATTTTGGAGTAATTTCTTTTCCATAAATGGCTACTCATACTTATATTGCAGTAATGTTTATTTCAATATAAGTTTAATTAGTTCTTGCTATATTCCTGGTTTGGGAGAAGACCAAACACTTCTTTCAGTCTAATAAATAGATATTATTTACCTGAAATTATCACTTACAACAAAATCCATCCATGTTTACATTTTGAAATTAGTCAAACAGATTAGTTTTATAAACATTTTCGCCATTGTTGGTTTGTGAACTCTGGGGTTCCTAAACTCCCTTTGTTCCGAAATGATAATCAGAAGTTATTAATTTTCGACCTAATATTCAGTAACTAGATTGATATATTGATAAAAGTATCAACTGTGAAAGTAGAAACAAAATAAAAGTTTATCAGGACTCGGTCAGTTTTTTAGATTCAAATTAAACTCTCATTGATAACTTTTCGGTTTTTATTTAATACCTTTTTCATAGGCCTACATAGACTTCTACGGTATCTTTTTATTTATAATTTTGTGCTTATACGTTTGTTTGATTTTTTGAATGATTATATTATTTGTTATATTTCCTTTGTTTTATAGGCTTATGAAAAAGGTTTTAAATAAAAACCTAAACGTTGGTAATAAGAGTTTAATTTGAACCTGAAGTGATTGAGTTCTGATAAACTTTTATTTTGTTTTTATTTTATACGGTTGATACTTGTATAAATATAAATATTGATAAAAGTATCGACCGTGGAATAGAAACAAAACTAAAGCATATCGGGACTCTGTCAGTTCGTCAGGTTCAAGTTAAACTTTCAATGCCAACGTTTCGGTTTTTATTTAAAACCTTTTTCATAGGCAGAAATGTAAATTTTGAAAAACAGATTACTTACGAATTATTTTACAAATAAAAATAGTCTGTAAATTTCAACAGCAACGTGACACTCGGTGTCACGTATTCATTCAAACTAGACAGTTGTTGAAATTCACATACTATGTTTCATTTAAAAATAATTTTGTACTGTAATACTTAGTTTTTCTGTTTCAAAATGTATACTTTTGCTTATGAAAAGGTTTTAAATAAAAACTGAAACGTTGGCATTCAGAGTTTAATTTAAACCTGAAGAACTGACTGAGTCCCGATAAACTTTAGTTTTGTATAAATAGATATAAACAAACACTTTTTCTTTTTCTCGGAGTTTGGTCAGGGTAAATATATGGAATCACCTTTTTGCCAACGTTTCGTCTTTATTTCAAGAGATCCTCAGGGCTATAAACTAACAAAAAAAAAAAATGATTCCATATATTTATCCTGACCAAACTCCGAGAAAAAGAAAAAGTGTTTGTTAATATTTTGTGGTCAAGAAAACAGTACCGTATTCGTAAATAGATATATATACTTGCTTACAGACTCTAAGTCTGTTTTTTTTATTTACTGTGTGCCCATAGTTTACTTTGAACGTTTATTTTTGTAAATTTTGTATTTGTAAATTTTTTTAGCGGTCCTTCCTGTAAGCATATATTGTTAAAAAAATAACAATAATTATAGAAATTGTTTTTCATTGTAACATGAAAGGATGTAAACCAGCTTTTGTAAACAATGGTTATCCTAATGAAAAAGTCTATATTTTCTGAAAGCATATCTAAACTAAAAAGAACACAAAAGAAACAACTAGGAACTATTCACAAAATTTATTATAGAAGACAATCCTCCGAACAATATATAATGGATGAAAGGGTAATGAAGGATATCGTTGAGAACAATACAAAGTGTACTAACGATGAGGACAGAGTTTCTCTTCTTACTTACTATAAAAGGAGACTGTTAATGAAAAACAATAATCAGACAAAGAGGTCTCCACTGAAGGTAACTAATTTAGGGTATGGATATATATAAAAAGATTTCACATAAACACGTGAAATAACAATCAATGATCAAACCACAATATGAAAATGGGAAAGCAAGACTAAGATCTTTCTTAAGAAAACTAATTTGTTTTAATAATTTCAAAATGTAAACATGGATGGATTTTGTTGTAATTGATACAACATGCGGTTGTATATATATATATATAAATTTAAATTACACAAAGCACGACACAGAAAAGAGAATACAAAGAAAACTTACAGAATTCAATATTTCGAACTGTTGTTCGTCATCAGGAGAGTAGACTAGTAGAGAGGACGAAGTGAGAGAGATCTCCCCACGTCGAAGAACGGAGCGCGAAATCATATAATATATATATAAATATATATATATAGAAATATATATATATATATATATAATTATATATATATTATATATATATATATAATTATATATATATATATATATATATATATATATAAATTTCACATAAACATGTGAAATAACAATCATCGAACCACAATATGAAATGGGAAAACAAGACTAAGATCTTTCTACCGTAACAATTGGGTTTTTGACTCTGACGAGGACCGCTCGTTACGGTTGAAAGATCTTAGTCTTGTTTTCCCATTTCTTATTGTGGTTTGATCATGGATATACATGTAAGATACTTAGAATTCTATGTAGTCCTATGAAAAAGGTAGCAAATAAAAACCGAAACGTTGGCTAACGTTTCAAACTTTAATTTGAACCTTAAGAACTGACCGAGTCCTGATAAATTTTAGTTTTGTTTCTATTCCACGGTCGATACTTTTATGAATATTTATATTTAAATAGAAACGAAATAAAAGTTTATTGGGACTCAATCACTTCAGGTTCAAATTAAACTCTTATTACCAACGTTTCGATTTTTATTTAAAACCTTTTTTTATAGGCAGTAGTATAAATTTTGAGACAGAAAATCTAAGTATCACATTACAAATTATTTTACAGAGAAAAATAGTCTGTGGATTTCAACAAGAACTGTCTAGTTTGAATGAACACGTGACACGTTGTTGTTATAATCATACATGTAAATGTATGATGGATTTTGTTGTAATTGATAATTTCAGGTAAATAATATCTATTTATTAGATTCAAAGAAGTGTTTGGTCTTCTCCCAAACTAGGAATATACAACTACTACTCGTTGGCTCTACGTCCCGTGGAGGGACTGGGCCTGACCAATTATTGCCCTCCAGGCTGCCCGGTCTGTGGCGACGGTGCGCCACCGACGTACACCTAGCTTCCTCAGGTCCTCTTCCACACCATCGATCCAGCGAAGCCTCGGTCTCCCTCTTAGTACTGTCCATCCGAGGCATTTCTTGGTCGTTCGTAACATGATTTGTTTTTCCGGGGTGGGGTTGTTGACTCCACGCCCAACCCCCAACTTGGAGGACCAGGTGATTTGTGTAGGGTTTTCTTCCCCTAGCCTTTGGGGGTTCAGCCCCTTCACTACAAGGCAGCAGCGTCTGGTTTTGGTCCGCCCCGGATATTTCATTTCTCCGGTACCACCCATATCTGGGAGGCATTCCCCTATCCGCCACCTGGGGAGGCGCTCGATGGGAGACCAGAAACTCCGCACGAGTAAACTAGGAATATAGCAAGAACTAATTAACCTTATATTGAAATAAACATTACTGCAATAGAAGTATGAGTTGTCATTTATGAAAAAGAAATGACTCCAAAACCCCGGTTCAAATACCTCCACTGAATATCAACTAACAGAAAATAAAAACACAATAAGCAACAATACAAACACAATGTACAATGTTGTGCCTTGTAGAAGGAAGTATTTTTCCCATTGTAGGGTAAAAATCTAATGAAATGGTCTCCACATATAAAAATTTTAATGATATAAACAACGCATAATGTGTTTAATGATATAAACACATGTGGAGAGCATTTCATTAGATTTTTAGCCTACAATGAGTAAATACCACATAATAACTGATTGCACTACATTAGAATTTTTCTCATTATTAGTATTATTATTATCAGTGCTAACAAGAATCTATTAAGAACGCAATGGTATAAGTAACATTGGGAAAAGTATCTCCACAGAATATCAACTAACAGAAAACAAAAACACAATAAGCAACAGCAAAGAAAATATTGAAAGATAAACTAAAATGTACAGCGTTACTACTTTTATAGACAGATCTCTTTCTAAATTATTATATTATTAACATTAGATCTAAAAATAACTCAACAGATTAGTAATATGCAAAACAATTCTGAGAATACCACCACATGATATTCAATAATAGAATAATGGGTGACTGTGAAAACCATAAACATTCGTACATTGGAGTAACCACTGCCACACTGTCAAGGAGACTCAATGCATCTGATGTCTGGTGCTCCCAAGAAACACATGGAGCAAAATACACAAGATGAAATTATTATAGCAGGTACCAAAATAATCAAAAACGAAGGAGACAATCGTAGACTTAAAATTATTGAAGCTGCATAAATATAAAAACATGAAACCACTTTTCAATATGTAATTAGAAAATAATAGTAATATTTTAATGTTCAACGATATGTTTCTTGAGGATTTTTGGTTTAAAGAGATTTAATCTCCTGTTTATATGTCGACGTTTCGCCAAAAATTGTTTGGCATTTTCAATTTATTGACGACATAAGTAGTGTAAACATAAACGCACTAAACCAAAGCTAGAAGAGAATCTCAGTATTGCTTCCTGTTTTCTCTATCCTCTTTCCTTAGGAGTTTTTGTATAGTGTGTTGTCTTATACCATAGTATGGTTCTATACCACAGTATGCGGTTTCCGTGCACCTTCCATTGTAAGTTCATCTTCTCGTCATTTCCCTCTACTCCTGCATGTCCTGCCACCCAGTAGAGGGAGATCCTCTTCCTAAATATGATATAACAATCCAATAAAAACTACTATGAATGTATTATTTTATCTGAATAGTTATACTTTCATTGTATGTGCGAAAGAAAAATGTTTTGATTAAATATCTATGCAAGTAATCGAATTTCTTGCCATAAATGTAAAAATATGTTGTTTTTTTTTTGCTTTTTTATTATTTGAGGGTGACTATAGCACTGCGTCTTAAAAGAACACTATTGTACACCCCCCCCCCTTTTTTTTTGTACTAAAGTACCCCAGCAGTTAGCTTCAACGCCTCCAAGAATCTCAGCACTTTTGGCTGGGTCCAGCCTTGCTTTGGAGCTGTGATAAGAGGAGAGGATTTGGGAGAAGTTGGAAAGATTGTGAAACGAAGGTGGTCAGGCCCAGCCTCTGGTTACCTTCTCCTCCTCTTAAAGTTTGTCTCTGCATATAGCAGGTTAACAGGGTAGCCTCGTGAAGGCCGAAATCCGGAGTTGAGTGCTAGAGGCGCATAATCACTCCATTGCTACCCCAAAAATATATGTTACTTTTAAAACTAGCTTGCTCAAGGAAGTCATTTAGACTGTTTTTCAATTTCAATCAGAATAAAATTATGTATACACTGACAAAGCGTGTTAGAATTTTCCAAGTGAAGTAATTTTTTTACTGTTCATACTTACTAATAACTTGTTTTATGACTGAAAATAATAAATATTGTCACGTTAAAGTATTTGTAATTTTGACAGAAACACCTTAAAAGAATGAAACAAGTTTAATCAGTTCAACATATTCACATTTAAAACAGAAGCTCAAAACTAAACTAAGAAAACACTTTTTCGCTGTCACCACAACTCTGCCTGTTGTTTAAACATATGCCATGATACAGTCTAGTATTCAAATTCAATAAATTCACTAAAATACACAATAGTCACTTCGCGGCATTGCTCCTTCCTTTAAAGCACTACTCTCTACCTTGTTCTCCTACTCTCTGGCGTCATTGGTCCAGGTAGGAACAGGTAGGCAGGTACTACAACTACTTACCTGATCTATTTCGGACTAGAAGTGTCATGAGAATTCTCTGCTAGCTCTCAGAAAAGAGAACCTCTTGTTCCTCAGGGTCGTAATATGGCTTCATACAAAGAACATGCACGATGCTTTTTTTCTTTTGTCGTCTTGATGTGGAGTCAAAGTCTTGTATTTCGTAGGTTACGAAATAATATTAATAATTATATTAAATATTATATTAGTAAGTTACGAAATTAATAATTTCTTCATTAATTTTGAAGAAATTTCTTTACCCGTTAGTTATTCTTTCAAAGATGCAGTCATTATGAAATGACTGCATCTTTGGTACAATGTAGGTGTATACTAAGTTTTAGTCTTTCTAGTGTTTATGTTTTTATAATGGGTTGGTTGATAGGATGAGATATATTTTGGTATGGGGTTGATGCGATGTTTTCTGAGACCCTTTTTCATCAGTGATGTCCAAATACTGCAGACGTTTCTAATTTGTTGGTGTTTTCCAGGGCAATGTTACTGGCTGGCAGTGGAGAAGGATTGTGGGGAGGCATGGAAGGAGATAACACTCGACTGAAGACTGCTAGAGAGGAACAGCTGTATCGCCAACAGATGATCAAGTTGGAAACAGACCTTACGTAAGTCATGTCTAAGGCTCTGATGAAGGAAGGGGTCTCTAGCCAGGGGTGGTCAGGAAGTTAGAAACAGACCTTACGTAAGTCATGTCTAAGGCTCTGATGAAGGAAGGGGTCTATAGCCAGGGGTGGTCAGGAAGTTAGAAACAGACCTTACGTAAGTCATGTCTAAGGATCTGATGAAGGAAGGGGTCTCTAGCCAGGGGTGGTCAGGAAGTTAGAAACAGACCTTACGTAAGTCATGTCTAAGGCTCTGATGAAGGAAGGAATCTATAGCGAGGGGTGGTCAAGAAGTTGGAAACAGACCTTACGTAAGTCATGTCTAAGGCTCTGATGAAGGAAGGGGTCTATAGCTAGGAGTGGTCAGGAAGTTAGAAACAGACCTTACGTAAGTCATGCCTAAGGCTCTGATGAAGGAAGGGGTCTATAGCCAGGGGTGGTTAAGAAGTTGGAAACAGACCTTACGTAAGTCATGTCTAAGGCTCTGATGAAGGAAGGGGTCTATAGCTAGGAGTGGTCAGGAAGTTAGAAACAGACCTTATGTAAGTCATGTCTAAGGATCTGATGAAGGAAGGGGTCTCTAGCCAGGGGTGGTCAAGAAGTTGGAAACAGACCTTACGTAAGTCATGTCTAAGGCTCTGATGAAGGAAGGAATCTATAGCGAGGGGTGGTCAAGAAGTTAGAAACAGACCTTACGTAAGTCATGTCTAAGGCTCTGATGAAGGAAGGGGTCTATAGCGAGGGGTGGTCAGGAAGTTAGAAACAGACCTTACGTAAGTCATGTCTAAGGATCTGATGAAGGAAGGGATCTATAGCGAGGGGTGGTCAGGAAGTTAGAAACAGACCTTACGTAAGTCATGTCTAAGGATCTGATGAAGGAAGGGGTCTCTAGCCAGGGGTGGTCAAGAAGTTGGAAACAGACCTTACGTAACCCATGACTAAGGATCTGATGAAGGTAGGTATCTATGGCGAGGGGTGGTCAGGAACTTTGGTCCCGGAATAGTTGGTCCCAGATATTAGAAGTAAATAGTCCTAAGGAAAGATGAATTGAACGAATTGTAACTGTTTGGAACTAAATAAAATAAATGCAGCAATGGATAGAACGGTAATATATAGTATATGGTACTAGACTACCCGTGATCTTTTGTGTCATTCAGAAATTAGGACAATAGGTATTGAAATTAACTCACTGAACATTTTTGACAAGGATAATTTTAATTGTTGTTTGTTGTTATTAAGGAACGGAAACAGATTGTTATATGGCCCAAGCTTTTCATATAGTATTCTTAACATGATTCAAGATTTATACACATTAAGTATATTTAGCAAAATGAAAAGCATTATAAGTAAAAAAAATCATTAATTATATTATAAAAATAAATAAAAACTAAATTCAAGTTATGTACACAATGAATTATATTTAAAACAACCAAACTTGTAAATTTAAATATTCAATTTATTTACATAACATAAAATAACAATAATGAAAGGAATATGTCTTTATAATATTTCCTTAGAACATTCGTATTTTATCTGACAGTTGTGTTCCAGTTTGCTTTTAAAATTATTCATTTTTAATCTCTAATGTAGTAGTTTATTATATATTTGTTACATTTATTTATAATATATTTGCACTACTGTCATCGGCGAGTTCCCAAGCCTCCAGGCTACTCCGGCTACATGTCTTTATTTTATTACCTGTGTTTATATTTTAAATTAAAAAATTTCTTTTTTTATTACATTTATATATAATTCATTTTTACTACTGTCATCGGCGAGCACGCAAGTTATTGGCTACTCTAGATCCAATTGTGTATGTATATACAAATAAATATATATATATATATATATAATATATATCTGGCGCCAAATAAATATATATATATGTATATAAAAAGATTTCACATAAACACGTGAAATAACAATCAATGATCAAACCACTAGTCTTGTTTTCCCATTTCTTATTGTGGTTTGATCATATATCTATATATAATGTGTTAAATATATTTCATTCTATATGTAACTTGAATTGATGTTTTATTTATTTATATGACAAAACAAATGATTTTTTTTTTACTTTTAAATGATTTTTATTTTGCTAAATATACTTACTGTGTATATATCTTGAATCATGTTAACAATACTATATCAAAAGCTTGGGCCATATAAGAATCTGTTTTCGTGCTTTAATAACAAGAAAGAACAATTAAAATTATCCCTGTCAATCATGTTTAGTGAATTAATTTCAATAACTATTAGTTTATTTTCTGAATGACACAAAGGGTCACTGGTAGTTTAATATATTTATAATATTTCCTTTTATCAGGCGTATTACACAAAAAAAATATAGGAAAATTTGGTCCCAGTTGTGTGACTTCCAGGATTACTTCATGACTAACAATACGATCTTTACTTGATGAATAGCTTTTTCCTTTCTCAAAGTTTTTTGTCTTCCACATCCTTTGTAATTTATCTAATTCTTCTTTGGATGGAATTCTTTTAATAATCGCGTGACTCATCACCCTTTAACTGAAGAATAAATAATTCCTGAATAAGTACTTTTATATTTATATGTTCAAACCACAATATGAAATGGGAAAACAAGACTAAGATCTTTCAACCGTCACAAGCGGTCTTCGTAAGGGTCAAAAACCCAAGTGATACTCTAGATGCACGACACATCTGGTGAGAGGTTGAGAAGAGTGGGAGGGAAGAGTGATATTTTAAAAGGGTGAAAGCGCAGGAAAGGACGAATATCCAGAAAGGGATGTTTGGGGAAACAAAGGAGTACAGTAAGAAAAAGTAAAAAACTATCCGCTAGCTGTCAACTAGTTTTTCTAGTGTTTCAGTTGCAATTTATTTGTTTAATTGCAACTAAAATTATTTAATAAATAATTTTAATTTATTTATTAATTAATATTTAATGTGTTTATGTGCAATAACAATCAATGATCCAACCACAATATGAAATGGGAAAACAAGACTAAGATCTTTCAACCGTCACAAGCGGTCTTCGTAAGGGTCAAAAACCCAACTGAACACTAGATGCACGACACATCTGGTGAGAGGTTGAGAAGAGTGGGAGGGAAGAGTGGTATTTTAAAAGGATGAAAGCGCAGGAAAGGACTAATGTCCAGAAAGAGATGTTTGGGGAAACAAAGGAGTACAGTAAGAAATAGTAAAAAACTATCCGCTATCAACTAGTTTTTCTAGTGTTTCAGTTGCAATTTATTTATTTAAATGCAACTAAAATTATTTAATAAATAAATTTAAATAATTTATTTATTTATTAATTAATATTTTATGTGCAATAACAATCAATGATCCAACCACAATATGAAATGGGAAAACAAGACTAAGATCTTTCAACCATAACAAGCGGTCTTCGTCAGAGTTAAAAACCCAACCCAGTTGACTCTAACGAAGACCGCTTGTTGTAGTTGAACGATCTTAGTTTAGTTTTTTTCCATTTCATATTGTAGTTCGATAATTTATATATATATATATATATATATTATATATATATATATATATAAAAATATTTATAACAAATTCAATAATGCATCAACCATTTGATAGTATCGGAGTATTATGTAATCGGGATTCGGTCAATTTTCTAGGTACAAAAATCAAACTCTCTTTGCGACTTTTCAGTTTTATTTAAAAAACCTTTTTCATAGGCCTACAAAAAAATAATAATAATAAGAAATTATATATAAACATCGAATTATTGGATGTTTATGTATGATTTAATATTATCATATAAAAAAAAAAAGGTTTTAAATAAAACCGAAACGTTGGAAACGAGATTTTTTCATTTTTGAACCTAGAAAATTGACCGAATCCCGATTATATAATGCACCTATAATATTGATATTCGCATATATGCAAATGATTTTCTGTTATTCATTGAAAGCATTATTTCTGAATAATTATTTGAAATGTAATTTAATACAAATAGCTTCTGTTTTTCTTTCAGTGAATTGGAAAGTTCTGTTGAAGAACTCAGAGGAAATGTAATTAATAGGAAGACAAGAGTCAACATGTCCGACGTAGAAAACATGGCTCTGGTGCTTAGTAAATCCAGGTATGAAGAAAATATTTTAAATTATCGCTTTTTTTAAAAAAAATCTATTTTTGTACTATGGAAGGTATTTTATGTGAGTATTAAACGGTAATTAATGTTATTTTTGTTCTTTTTAGTTTACATTTCTTTGTTTTAAATGTATAAACATTAACGTTGTTTCTTCTTGTTGTGGTGGCACCACTGTATAACTTACAGTCAACAGGCTGTTCAATACAGTTTATGTATAGATATATCAATGATCAAACCACAATAAGAAATGGGAAAACAAGACTAAGATCTTTCAACCGTAACAAGCGGTCTTCGTCAGAGTCAAAAACCCAACCCATGACTTTGTCGAAGACCGCTTGTTACGGTTGAAAGATATTAGTCTTGTTTTTCTATTTTTTATTGTGGTTTGATCATTGATTGTTATTTCACGTGTTTATGTGAAATCTTTTTATATAGATATATATCAATGATCAAACCACAATAAGAAATGGGAAAACAAGACTAAGATCTTTCAACCGTAACAAGCGGTCTTCGTCAGAGTCAAAAACCCAACTTTTCTTATTGTGGTTTGATCATTGATTGTTATTTCACGTGTTTATGTGAAATCTTTATATATATATATATATATATATATAATATATACGAGTTCAAAATTCAAGAAGACTAACACACAGAAAAAGGAAACACACTTACAGACTCAAATTTTCGGGTAATCCGTCTTCAGAAGAAAAGAGAAAGGGAGACCAAGCATGTTGTAGACAACTAGCAACGGCCAGTAACCCACGTCTACAACGTGCTTGGTTACTCTATCTCTTTTCTTCTAAAGACGGATTACCCGAAAATTTGAGTCTGTAAGTGTGTTTCCTTACTCTGTGTGTTACTCTTCTTACATTTTAAACTTGTATTGTGTCCAGTTTGGATCGTGTTTCGTTTTTTTAAGTGATATATATATATATATATATATATATATATATATATATATATATAAATATATATATAATTTAAATATATATAATTTAAAATAATAATAATAATAAATAATAAATTTAAATATATATAATTTAAATGGACAGCAGCCTCTGCGTTAACGACTTTAAAGCTGGTTTCCTCCAATTTCCTAACAACTCTCTGGTGGGCTGGTATTAAATGTCATATTAATTGCCCAAGAGACATCTTACTTTGGCATGAACAAATGTAAAATAAAAATCATAATTTTCTGACACAATATATTCCCTAATTAGTATTTAATAGAGCATAAGGTAAACAGTTTATTTCATGTTAGGAAAATTATTAAATCACACAAAAAAGTTTATTACTAGAAACAAAACAACGCGTTTCGAACACTTAATGTTCTTCTTCAGATTAGAATTAGAAAAAAAATATATATATGGATTTAAGAGCTTTGATAATATAGTGGCGAATTAATTAAAATGAATACATCTGACACTATTTAGTGATAACGGGAATAATATTGACATGGCTTAAATTGATCCTTAACTTAAAAATACAACTGAGAAATATCTTAATTTATACATAAAAGAGATGGACAGGACCTCTTGCATTCCTTTAAACTCCTTCCCACCCCTAAAAACACTCCCTGACACCCTCAGTCCTTGCTTGGTCTCATCTCCCGAGCAACCACCCCAGCATAGGAGGTAATTAAGAATCTCTTTTATATATAAATTAGATATTTCTCAGTTGTATTTAAGCCATTGTATTAATTAATTTAATTTTAAGCCATTGTATCAATTTAAGCCATTTCAATATTATTCCCGTTTTCACTCAATAGTGTCAGATGTATTCATTTTAATTAATTCGCCCCTAAGTTATCAAAGCTCTTACATATTATATATATATATATATATATATATAATTATATATATATATATATATATACATCTTATATATATGATCAAACCACAATAAGAAATGGGAAAACAATACTATGAGTCAAAAACTGAGTTGGGTTTTTGACTCTGACGAAGACCGCTTGTTACGTTTGAGGGATCTTTGTCTTGTTTTCCCATTTCTTATTGTGGTTTGGTCATTGATTGTTATTTCACGTGTTTATGTGAAATCTTTTATATATATATATATATATATATATATATAGGTATATACGAGTATATATATTATATATATTATTATTATATTAATTTATTATATTATATATATATATTTTCTAGATGTAACCTGAAGAAGAACATCAAGTGTTCGAAACGCGTTGTTTAGTTCCTAGTAATAAACTTTTTTGTGTGGGGATTTAATCCTTTTCCTAACTTGAGTAAATACCACAATATAACAGTTTGCACAGTTAATGAATCTATTTCTTATACATACTTTTACGTTTTATACCTAAATATATCACATTATATGAGGTTGAGTTCAAGTAATTGTTTCTTTTTTAAATTGTATATAAATAAGAAAGGAAGTTATAATGCCTTTTTCCAAATTCCGACGTTTTTTTTTTCATGTTTATCCGATTACAATAAAGTTGTATTAAAGAATCTAACCTAAGATTAGTAATTTAAGAAAGAAATCCGGTTGTTGCATAGGGTAATATACTATAAAAAGTAAAAATTTGTTTTGAAATATTGTCTCACATACCCTACTTGTGGGATTTGTTTACATTTATTTTCATTGTTTACGTCAGGGGTGTGAAACTGATTTTGGTTTGGGGGCCGAATACAGCTTAGTTTGATCTCAAGTGGGCCGTGCCAGCAAGCTAATTGCAAAATTACATTGAACTAACAATAAGTCTACCTTTTTCTTTGTATTAGTCACTAATACTAATAAACAGTATAAAGAAGAATAAGTCAACTATAAAAATCTTTATTAAAATCCAACACTCTGTATCCACTATTATCCATTTTGACACAGATATTTCACTGGTCAAGGTGCGAGGACAAAGGAAAAGTGGATAATACAGCGCGTACTAAAACACTGATGGATAATATAACAACTGCAGGTTTTTAAGGAAATTAGAGTAAACTGATTATATATATATATATATATATATTGGTATACTTTGGGAGCAAACCTTCTTTTAAACATACCTCATTAAAGATCTTGCCAAGTATTGTGATATACTTTAGTATGTAGGAAACATACTAAACTTAATGTTGGCAAGATCTTTAATGAGGTATATAATATATAATATATATATATATATGATGTAATTTTTTTTGAGGTTTGAGGTCCAATGATTAAAACTAGTCCTTTTGCCGACGTTTCGACATATATTTATGTCATCTTCAGGGCTACAACATGATTGTTTTACAATTAGCACTACTATTACTACTATTTGGTAATTTATTACATTTTAATATGTTCGGTAACAAAGAGGAATTTATTGATAAAACAGTTATTACGATTATGGATTATTTTGTTATACATTAACATAAGGATATTGTTATAATTATTCTATTGCTTTAGAATTATTGCATAAGTATTAAGATCACTATTTGATTACCTTGGAAAATGTACATTACCTTGGAGTTAATGTATAACAAAATAATCCATAGTCGTAATAACTGTTTTATTAATAAATTCCTCTTTGTTACCGAACATATTAACATGTAATAAATTACCAAATAGTAGTAATAGTAGTGCTAATTGTAAAACAATCATGTTGTAGCCCTGAAGATGACATAAATATATGTTGAAACGTCGGCAAAAGGACTAGTTTTAATCATGGGACCTCAAACCTCAAAAAAAATTACATCACATAAATATTGGGTCAAGAAAACAAATCATGATATATATATATTCGTAAATTTTGGTAGCAGTCCTTCCTTGACACACACATTATTGAAAATGACACCAAATTTAGCTGATACCTGTTTCTTAACAAGTTTCTCAATTTTTCTAAATAACACTCTCGTTATTTCGTCTACACAATAAAGTACATCTCCTATGGTCGACATGTTTCGAATGATCAACATTCATCATCAGGACGTGAATAAGATCTAAGGAGAATTATCTGGTTTATCTAATGATGAATGTTGATCATTCGAAACACATAGGTCGACCATAGGTCATATGTGGTCCTATGTCGACCATAGGAGATGTACTTTATTGTGTAGACGAAATAACGAGAATGTTATTTAGAAAAATTGAAAAACTTGTTAAGAAGCAGGTATCAGCTAAATTTGGTGTCATTTTCAATAATGTATATATATATATATATATATATATATATAGTTGGGTTTTTGACTCTGACGAAGACCGCTTGTTACGGTTGAAAGATCTTAGTCTTGTTTTCCCATTCTTATTGTGGTTTAATCATTGATTGTTGTTTCACGTGTTTGTGTGAAATCTTTATATATATATAATACAGATTTATCCCCCGGGCCGGATCGAACCCCCAGGTGGGCCGGATGCGGCCCGCGGGCCGTATGTTTGACACCTGTGGTTTACATTGACTTAGAAAGGTTTTAATTTAAAAAAAAAAGTTATTTAGAGGTTTATTAAAAGAAATTTTAAATGTTCTAATTTCACTAACAGACAGACTCGAGATATACAACACTTCTTGAAGCCTTGTTGGGCATATGCGATAGAGGCGGACAATGGTCTGCTCTGCATGTCGCGACGGATTACGGTTTGGATGGTTCTCCTACTTTCTCTCTGCACCTTTCCTTGCTACCTCTGACTCCTTCCCTAACTTACCTAATCTTTGGTATCTCTCAACTCGCTATTAACTGTTACCCTTGTATTTTTCCAATGTAATTTTCCCCTGTAATCCTTGATGAACCCATCATCTAGTAATCCTCAGTCCTTTTTAGAGACTAACTGGTATTAAGCTTCAAAGCTTTCGTTGATGTAGGTCGTGGAAGCCCGACTCCGCAAGGTCCGGCTTGGGCACTTCACGAGGACCGTTTCTTCCTGTATCATTATTTATTTATTTGTTGAGGGTGATTGTAGTACTGCGTCCTAAGAGAACTATTGTACTTTTCCCCCCTTCTGTACTATAGTACCCCAGTTAGCTTTAACGCCTCCAAGAAGCTCACCACTTTTCCTGGGTCCAACGGTGTCGTGTATCATTAGTGAGTGGACGGTTGGTTTCTCGTGACGTGGTGAAAGGGCTCCATGTTAAAAAGACACCAACCTGTTCTGCTTTATCATGCTATGGCCGAAAGGCTAAGGAGGAAGAATAAATCAAAACAGGCATATGCCATAGAACTTTGAGGTTCTGCCAAATCTTAAAATATTCGTTTTATACAAGCCATTCAATCAAAAATACTTAGAAAACTCTCACATCTCCCATTTGAGTTCCGAATATAATCATTTACCGAGATCTTTAAATCCCCTTTGTTCTCGGCTCTGCAAAAGACCTTTGCAAACGATTCCACAGTAAACTCTCAACTAATTCTAACCCTATTTGCTCAAAATCTTTTCCATTTAGATAATCCTGTTTCGATTGTATAGTCGTTATCCTGTCCATTGCGCCCAATCATGACAAAGCATGTAACAGATGGATGCTTTTTTACGTAGACCCTTTAGTCCATGAGAAGGCACACCACAGTCCTGTTTTGTGCCCTGTAGTCACTCGGAGACCTGAAAACAATTTAATGTTAAATAGTTTTGCCTTTTTCAGAGACAATCCATGAAACATAGCATGTAACAGATGGATGCTTTTTAGTGAGACCCTTTAGCCACATGAGAAGGCACACCACAGTCCTGATTTTGTGCCTGTAGTCACTCTGAGAGACCTGTTTGATTAAATGTATGTTTCTCGGCCTTTCGGCCCAATCCATGAACAAAGCATGTAACAGATGGTCTTTTTTACGTAGACTCTTTAGCCAACATGAGAAGGCATACCACAGTCCTGTTTTGTGCCTGTAGTCACTCGGAGACCTGTTTTGATTTTGTGGTCATGTTTCTCGGCCTTTCAGACCCAATCCATGAACAAACCATGTAACATGGATGCTTTTTACTACTTCTTAGCCCACATGAGAAGGCACACCACAGTCCTGGCCTTTGTGCCTTGAGACTCGAGACCTTGGCATTGTGGTCAGTCTCTCGGGAGTGTCAGCCCCATATCCCATGACCCCACCAAAGCCCATGTACACACCCCAATGGATCCCCTTACTCAATGTACGTAAAAACGTCTTTGGCGTGCCAGGAAGGGACACCTAAGTCATGTTTTGAATGACCTGTGAGTCAAACGTTCGGAACGTTGCATTGTGTATAATGTTACCAGCTTATGGGAACATTCCATAACAAAATATGTAACAGATGAATGCTTTTTTACGTGAGACTCTTTAGCCACATGAGAGGACACACCACATTCTTGTTTTGTGCCTGTAGTCACTCGGAGACCTGTTTTGATTTGTAGTCATGTCGGCCCAATCCATGAACAAAGCATGTAACAGATGGATGCTTTTTTACGTGAGACCCTTTAGCCACATGAGAAGGCACACCACAGTCCTGTTTTGTGCCTGTAGTCACTCGGAGACCTGTTTTGATTTGTAGTCATGTCGGCCCAATCCATGAACAAAGCATGTAACAGATCGATGCTTTTTTTACGTGAGACCCTTTAGCCACATGAGAAGGCACACCACAGTCCTGTTTTGTGCCTGTAGTCACTCGGAGACCTGTTTTGATTTGTAGTCATGTTTCTCGGCCTTTCGGCCCAATCCATGAACAAAGCATGTAACAGATGGATGCTTTTTTACGTAAGACCCTTTAGCCACATGAGAAGGCACACCACAGTCCTGTTTTGTGCCTGTAGTCACTCGGAGACCTGTTTCGATTTATAGTGATGTTTCTCGGCCTTTCGGCCCAATCCATGAACAAAGCATGTAACAGATGGATTGCTTTTTTACGTAAGACCCTTTAGCCACATGAGAAGGCACACCACAGTCCTGTTTTGTGCCTGTAGTCACTCGGAGACCTGTTTTGATTTGTGGTCATGTTTCTCGGCCTTTCAGCCCAATCCATGAACAAAGCATGTAACAGATGGATGCTTTTTTACGTGAGACCCTTTAGCCACATGAGAAGGCACACCACAGTCCTCTTGGAGGAGGGATGTGACCGAGCCCGCTCATGTGCCCAAGGTGGACCTCGCGGAGTTGGGTCCCACGACACCACAAAATCCCCACAAACCCCCAAAGACGACTAAAAGTGGTCCACCTTGGGCGTCGCCATGTGGTCATGGGACAGCTAAAGGGCAAATCGTAGAAAGACAACCTGACTTGATTTAAAAACGATATTGCCTGAAATAGTGGCTTGGTGCGTATAAAGGTCAACACAGGTCGAGATAGGGAAAACATTCGGTTTTAATATATATATATAACAGATTCAATAATATATCGACCGTTTGATAGAATAGGTGTGTTCTCTAATCGCGGTTCGGTCAATTTTCTAGGATAAAAAATCAAACTCTCGTTGCCTGAAGTTTGCAACGAGAGTTTGATTTTTTATCCTGGAAAATTGACCGAACCCCGATTAGAGAACACATATATATATATGGGAAAACAAGACTAAGATCTTTCAACCGTAACAAGAGGTCTTCGTCAGAGTCAAAAACCCAACTAATAAAAAAATCAGTTGGGTTTTTGACTCTGACGAAGACCTCTTGTTACGGTTGAAAGATCTTGGTCTTGTTTTCCCATTCCTTCTTCTGGTTGGATCATTGATTGTTATTTTACGTTTTTATGTGAAATCTTTTTATATATATATTTTTTTTTAGCAAAACTGTTGCTGAATTGAAGTTAAGGTTTCCTAATCTTCAAGATTCAATTAAAACGTTGATTGCTCAAGAAATGGAAAAATCAGTATGTGAAGAAAAGTAAGTATAGAATTATTTAAATCTATATTAATTCTATAAAGATCAAACCACAATGTGAAATGGGAAAACAAGACTAAGATCTTTCAACCTTAACAAGCGGTCTTCATCAGAGTCAAAAACACAACTCAGATGGGTTTTTGACTCTGACGAAGGTCGCTTGTTACGGTTGAGAGATCTTAGTCTTGTTTTCCCATTTCTTATTGTTGTTTGATTCATTGATTGATATTTCACTTTATGTGTTTATGTGAAATCTTTTATATATATATATTAATTCTATCAAGATGTGTCATTAATGAGGTGTTTATGAATAAATAATCGGTATCAACATTTCGTCAAATTCATTTAAGGATTATTTAGGTTTAAAAAGTAAATTAATCAAGAATTGAACGTCTTTGCTTTAAATTTTGATTTATATTATTAATATAGGAAAGCGTCATAACTCGTAAGATGTTCTTGAGAGTTGTTGGAGCGCTTTCGGACATTGTCCAGAAAGCGTCATGATCTAAGCCTCGTAAGATGATCTAGGGAGTTTTTGGAACGCTTTCGGACATTGACCATCTTCGTTCGCAACAAACCTACTCTGCAATCGAAGATGGACAACGTCCAAAAGCGCTCCAACAACTCACAAGATCATCTTACGAGGAATGACGCTTTCCCATATTAATAATATAAATCATAATAACATCAGTTGTACTAACATTATGCATGTATTTAAATTTGGAGCCTGACTAGCCGAATGGCTTAGATTGGTAGATCCTAGGTTCGATTCCTATTTTCGCCTTGATTTATTCACTCGTGGGATAAAAATCTCTGCATGTCATCCCTCAGAGAGAGAACTTTATAAAGTTTGTACGATGTCTGGTACTCGTTAAAGATCATTCACTCCTATAAATACAATTGAGTGAGGCAAAACTTACAACTTCGAGTATACAATTTAACCTTTATAACTCAAAGATTACTAAAAATAATATATTAGTCACGCTTTCCGCCCTAAAACAGTACTAAAAAGTGAAAGCATTATACTTATAGGCATTGGAAAAACAAACCTTAATAATTTTCCTCCTCGATTTTTCCGGTTTTATTCATTTTCTTGAGTTAAACTATCACTTTTGAGTAGGTTATCCTATTGAAATACCTTTGTATAGGTTATTCTTTATATCTTTTTCTGTCTTAGATAGACACACTCTTTCATAGATATTTGGTTTCTGGTCTTTGATAGACCATTTGTTTCTAGTCTTTGATAGACACTTGTTTCCTGGTCTTTGATAAACAATTGGTTCCTAGAGTTTGATATACACGTTGTTCCTGGTCTTTGATATAAACGTTGTTTCTAGTCTTTGATAGACACTTGTTTCCTGGTCTTTGATAGACAATTGGTTCCTGGAGTTTGATATACACTTTGTTTCTGGTCTTTAATATATACTTTTTTCTGGTTTTAATATATACTTTTTTTCTGGTTTTGATTGACCCTTTTTTCTGGTCTTTGATTTGCCCTTTTTTCTGGTCTTTGATAGACAATTGGTTCCTGGAGTTTTATATAAACTTTTTTTTCCTGCTCTATGATATACACTTTGTTTCTGGTCTTTAATATATACTTTTTTTCTGGTCTTTGATAGACAATTAGTTCCTGATCTTTGATATACAATTGCTTCCTGATCTTTGATAGACAATTGGTTCCTGGAGTTTGATATACACTTTGTTTCTGGTCTTTAATATATACTTTTTTCTGGTCTTTGATAGACAATAGCTTCTTGATCATTGATAGACAATTGTTCCTAGAGTTTTATATATACTTCTTTTCCTGCTCTATGATATATACTTTCATTCTGGTCTTTCATATATACATTTTGTCTGGTCTTTGATAGACATTTAGGTCCTGGTCTTTGATGCAAAAAGGAGCGAGGATTCTATTTCCATAAATTGAAAATGTTCATGTAATATAATTTCTAAATTTAAGTGAAAACATGACATGTAAACTTCTAGTAAACGGTTTCTTAAAATCATTTGTTTTGTTAATTCATTTTTATGTTAAAAGTATATTCTCACCTAAGTTTCTTTTATTGTGTATTAATGCTTTTGCATAAATATGCTTTGAAACAATACATCTATTGGATTCTAAATAAATATTCGATTAGTAATTATTTTAATTTAATTATTAAAATGTTACTCATTTGGTTATTTAATATAGGAATTTGATTATTATTCAAGGGTGTTGAGTTATAGGTTCATGGACCCAAGGGGGCGGTCACTCGAAAAAGTTTGGGAAACATTGATCTACACTATGGGGCCATTTTTGTGTAAAATATCAACCGTAATTCTGGACCGTAGCGTGGTAACAAGCAATGCTAACATCATAATTTTTGGGACCTTAAAACATATAATTCCGTCAAAATCTCGAGATCGAATTTTTTCACGATCGCTATACTTTACTTATTGTAAAGTTAAAATTACTAATACTGCAAAATAACTGTAAGAAGAGACCTCCACGGGATATTTAAGAAGAAAAAACAAAAAAAAAACGATTAGCAACAGCAAAAAAACAGTAAAGGCAAGGCAAAATGTTGTGTTTTATTGTTTTTATAGACAGATGTGTTTATACATTGTTACTTTTATTATTATTAGAGATAAAGACAATTTAAAACCATTTCATTAGCTTTTTACCCTACAAAATGTGAAATGTTATTGCCTTACATAACGAAGTATTGTTCACATTATTATTATTATTATTATGCAAAAATATTATTGTTATTATAAAACTAAAATATTATTTTTCATGTGCTAAAAATAAACTTATTAGGAATTCGCAGTAGTATAAGAAATAATTAAAAAAGTACCTCCAGAGAATATAAGAAAAACTTAATAAGCTAAAATAATCAAAATATGGCAGAACAAAAATTTTTTTGCTTATTGTGTTTTTTGTCTTCTGTTTCTTGGAATATTCTGTGGAGGTATCGACGTTGGGATATTTTGCAATATAAGTGTAGCGGCAACACTGACAGAGGCCAATGAGGTAACAGGTGTTACCGCCATCTTTAAATTTGTTTGTGCTATCTTTCTAGTCTCAACTTGTTTACGGCTTTTTTTGCAAATCATCTGGTCAGATCCTTTAATGTTTTAGTATCGTATGTATTCATCTCTCTGTGATATATTATTGTTTAGGCTAAATTAACTTTTGCATTGTTTTAAAACACATCGTATTGTAGAAATTGTGTGATATCATTTAAATAGATAGATAAGCTCTACACATTACAAATCTTTTAAATTGTCTTTAGCCTTAGTACTTAATAAAAGTATGCTAGAAACACATTTGTTCTATAAAAAGTAATAACAGTGTCCATTTTTGGTTTTCTTTTACTTCGAGTTTGCTGCTTATTGGGTTCTCTGTTATTTGATATTCTGTGGAAGTATTTCTTTATTATAGTTCTTATTTCTTCAATAAAATCCTTTTAGCCTTGAGAATGACAAATCATTTTCTGGCCTAATTGAATATAATTAATTTTTGGACCTAATCAATTGTAGTATTAATTTTTTTCAATAAATTATTGTTAGTCCTAATAATAATGATGACAGTATGAAAAATACTTCGTTCTATAAGGCAATAACTTTAATACATTTTGTTTATATTGTGGAACAGAGGGAGTTTACGAGCCCCCAGAGTTGACAAATCAACAATAGCCAAAATGTTTATAAAACTAATTTCTTTTAATAATTTCAAAATGTAAATATGGATGGATTTTGTTGTAATTGATAATTACTGGTAAATATTGTCTATTTATTAGACTCAAAGAAGTGTTTGGTCTTATCCTAAACCAGGAATATAGCAAGAACTAATTAAACTTATACTGAATCGTTAAAGTTATATTGAAATAAACATTACTGCACTATGAGTTGTCATTTATGAAAAAGAAATGACTCCAAAATCATTACTGGAGAGTAGGGAAACCCTTATAACCTCTGTGTAAAGGTCCGTCTTTGTAAACGCTGGGGCTCGTAAAGTACACTGTCCGTTGCTTATTATTATTGATATAGCTTCTCAATCACTGATATTTCAAATTCACAGAAGGAGTTCTTGAGGATTTGGTCATATAATCAGGAGTTGTATGTTTATAACCAAAATCCTCAAAAACCCATTCTGTGAAGTTGCTTATTATGTTTTTTGTTTCCTTGAATATTCTGTGTAGGTATAATGTTAGAGTTATTTTGCAGTATTACATTTTTTTTAAATTGTTTTTTATCGTAATAATAATAAAATTAATTATGTTGGAAATACATCTGTCTATAAAAACAATAGCACGCTATTCATTATTGTTTTGTTTTACTTTTTTTTTATGTTTATTGCTTATTGTGTTTTTTTTTTTCTGTTATTTGTTTATTGATATAGATTCTCAACCTTTGATTTTTAAAGTTGTAAGATAGGTTTCTTGAGGATTTTAGATATGTAGAAATTACACTCCTGTTTCAGTTGGGTTTTTGACTCTGACGAAGACCGCTTGTTACGGTTGAAAGATCTTAGTCTTGTTTTCCCATTTCTTATTGTGGTTTGATCATTGATTCTTGTTTCACGTGTTTATGTGAAATCTTTTTACTCCTGTTTATACGCCGACGATGCGCCAAAATTTTTTTTAGCATTTTCAAGGCAAAAAATAATTTATTAACGACTTAGCCTCAGAGTTAACAAATCAACAATGGCTAAAATGTTTATATAAAACTAATTTGTTTTAATAATTTCAAAATGTAAACATGGATGGATTTTGTTGTAATTGATAATTACAGGTAAATATTGTCTATTTATTAGACTTCTCCCAAACCAGGAATATAGCAAGAACTAATTATTGATTAGTGTCATCAAGTGTAATTAGAATAATTACTAATTAGATTTACAAGAACTTATATTGATTCAATATAGTTATATTGAAATAAATATTACGGCAATATATGTATGAGTTGTCATTTGTATGGCCAGCACCTAGAAGCTGAAAAGTTTAAGGACTACCGTACTGGTCTGTGACCTGGGTCGTCCCCCCCGAAGGGGAAAAATGCCTTTAAACCAGGGACGGGTCCTACCCTAAAGGTAGGTACCAGTTACAAGGATTCTTCTCAATAAGAGTTCTTACCCACTGGTGAGAGTCGGGGCTCTAGCTCCCCTAGTTGCTATGCAGGCAACCACCCGAGAAGGTACTGCGACACATCATATACGATCATTTGTGTCTACTCAACCTGAGTAAGAAACCACAGCCACCACGAGTCAGTCCACATGACGAGGCATGAGTGATGTCCTGTAAATAAGAGAAAGGAGAAAATTAGAGCAAGAGAGTGAATTAGGGAAACTAAAAACACCCAATGGGCTTGGAAGCCTCGTCCCCATGGTACCAATAGTATTTTAAGAGCACTCGGGTGGTACTCCGGACATAGTCCTACTGAACATGCTATTGGGAGCAGGTATGGGTCAGTGGCCCATTTGGTAATAGGGAGAGGAAAATTAAAGAGAGTATGAAAATGATAGAGAAATAAGAAGTTTAGGAATAGTTAAGGAAATTTAGAAACTGTAATAGCCTATTTAGATAAAATGAAAATGAAAGAAGTTGTTCTTTCATTCACCCCACCACCACAGCAGGACAATAATTCAGCAGTAGTAGGTCCGTGACCTGGAACTGCTAATACAGCGTGCACAACAGTGCGCGGAAAGAATCGTTGGTCGTTGGATGTGATATACCCCATCGATATCCTGCTACAGTTTTGAAGATTGAAAATTTCTTTAAAGCCCTCTCTCTTAGATACTTTATATGGCCTAGGAAGTTCATCTGTTTACTAAAGATTATTCCTAAAATTTTTTTAGTTCTTGACTAAATCTAATGTTACTGTTTTCAATTTTAAAAATTGAGAGACGTTTCAAATTTCCTCGAAGCATTATTGCTTTTGTTTTCTCGGCGGATACTGATAGTCCCTCCTCAGCTGTCCATTTTCTAATTAATGCTAAGATCTTATTTGCCTTTTCCTCTAATTTTCTTTTGGAGTTTTCTTCAATAAGTATGAAAATATCGTCAGCATACGAGATGAAATTGTAATTTTTTCTATCGATGTTATGGAGTAATTTATCAATATAAATCTTCCAAAGCGATGATCCCTGAGGGCAACCTCTTGTCAGAGGATGATATATTTCCTCATGCAATCCTTCATATATAAGTGTTCTTTCTGACTTACAACCGAATGACTTTAATTTAGATATAAGGATTTGGTAGTTAATTGAATTGAAAACATCCTTTATGTCAAGTGCCACTCCAGCAATTAATTTATTAGGTGAATGTGAAGTTTGTGATAATAAATTCTCTAACGCCTTGACTGTTGATTTGATTTTTCTTGAAACCGAATTGTTGTTTATGAATTTTTTTCATTGTAATTTATACTTGTTTCTAATTTACTTCTTATGTAAATTTCAAAGATCTTAGCCAAATTCGAAATTAAAGAAATAGGACGGAATATCCCTGATTGTTTTTTTTTTTTTTGTATAAGAACCACTCGAGCCAGTCTCTATTCTTTAGGAAAATAACCTAAAGTCAAGCAGTCATGAAATAAGTCGACCAAATGCGGCACTAAGATATCCTTTCCATGTTTTATCATAGGTTAGGTTGCTGTGGCAGTCCCACAAGGGAACACACGTAGGTCAAGCATTGGCCCTTTGTGATACCACACAATAAAGATTGATTCTACAGTGGGAGTCCTAAATTTTGCCTAACTCAAATGTATTTAGAGTAGGGATCTTTAACGAGTACCTGACATCGTCCAGGCTCGGGACCGACGGTTTAACATCCTTCTACGAGAGACGACGTTAGGTTAGGTTAGGTTGCAGTGGCAGTTCCACAAGGGAACACACGTAGGCCGAGCATTGGCCCTTTGTGATACCACACAATGAAGATTGATTCTACAGTGGGAGTCCTAAATTTTGCCTAACTCAAATGTATTTAGAGTAAGGGATCTTTAACAAGTACCTGGCATCGTACAGGCTCGGGACCGACGGTTTAACGTCCTTCTCCGAGGGACGACGTGCTCAGATTTATTCACCTCCCGCGTGAATAAATCGAGGGCCAGGTGGGGATTGAACCCCGGTCCTATCAGTTAAGAGGTGAGCACGTAATCACTGAGCTAGCCTGGCCCCCCTAGGAATAGATAAGGAAATTTAGAAACTGTAATAACCTATTTAGATAAAATGAAAATGAAAGAAGTTGTTCTGAGGTAAAATGGATAAACCAACAAAAGTCTCCACACAAATGAAGTTTTATTCAACGCGTTTCGAACACTTTGTGTTCATCATCAGGAAGACACCAAGGATGTGATACTGACGGGTTGGTCAAGTGAAAACAACTTGACTCAAGAGTTCTTTTCACTTAACCAACCCGTCAGTACCATATCCTTGGTGTCTTCCTGATGATGAACACAAAGTGATCGAAACGCGTTGAATAAAACTTCATTTGTGTGGAGACTTTTGTTGGTTTATCCATTTTACCTCAGAATGAGTAAATACCACACAATTACGGATTGCACAACTAATGATTTGAAAGAAGTTGTATAATTGATAGAGATAAATAGAATTTAAAGATAGATATGGAAATTTAGAGATAGAAATATAACAAGAGAAAACTAAGAATTAATGATATACTTACTCAAATTTTGAGAATTGAATGATAGTAAGTTATATAATTGTCCATTTTGATCTTTAATCCGAAGAAGAGTTATCTTTATTCAGAGATAGTTGTAAAGAGATGTTGGCGTTGCATGGGATATTGCTACCATAATCTATCTGCATCCGCTTTATTATAAGTCTTGTTGAATATTTTTTAAACACCTCGTATCTTTCTTTCGTTGTAATTAATTTATCTAGTTGAGGTGGCCAGTCAAGTCCCAAGTTCATGTAGTCTCATCATGAAGTTGTATCTTTCATTTGTATATTTATTGCAGTGAAATAGTAAGTGACAAGGATCGTCTATTAATTGTTCTTTACAGTCCAGACAGTAAGGGATCATCTGCAGCTTTTATAAGATTGTGAAAGGAACGAAACACTCCATGTCCTGTTAAAATTTGTGTTATGGCAAAGTTTGGGTGGAAGTAATCTCTTGTAAAATGATTTTGAAAATTATTTATGAATTTAAGGATGCGTCTAAATCTTGGATTATTCATGAAATCAGCTTCCCATTTTTTGATCAAGTAATTTTTAATGATAGTGGTCTTTTCTTTTAGTGATATAAACTCTTCCTTGATCAGAAATCTGTTTAACTCATTAATTTTTCATTCTATATTGTCACTAACCATTTTTATTAAGGACTTTGCTTGTATGTTGTAGCTAGCTGGAAGTATTTTGTTTAATAAACATAAAACGTATGTAGGTTTTGTTCTATAGGCTTCAGCTGATTTTAATAAGCTGACTCTATATATTCTGTTTAGTTTTGGAATGGCTGATTTTGGTAGTTTTCTAAACCGCACCTATAAGTTGAGTATGTGATATACCCCATCGATATCCTGCTACAGTTTTGAAGATTGAAAATTTCTTTAAAGCTCTCTCTCTCTTAGATCCTTATATGGCCTAGGAAGTTCATCTGTTTACTAAAGATTATTCCTAAAATTTTTTAGTTCTTGTTTAGTTCTTGGGATTCTTTTTGGGGATCTCTGTAGCTTCTAAACCTATTTCTTTCAATTTGGGAATTGTTTGTGAAGTCTTCAATATTTCTCTTATCTGTTTGTACCGTTAGAGCACCTTTTTTTGGTGGAATTTTTTTGTATTTTTAAATTTAAACCTTGTAAATTTTGTTGGTAAGACTTCGGCATCATCATTGACGCTAGTAATTTTGACCAGTGTTGTGGGAATAGTTGTGTTTTCCTTACACAATATGCTGGCATATGTTTGTGTTTTTAGAGCAGTAATTTGATCATGATGGCTTATAATTGCATTTTTAGTGGCTGTCATATCTTTTTTGACTTGTTCAGGTACCTTTTCTATGTTTATTTTAATTAAATCATGATTTTTCTTTAATTCGCTAGTGGTTTCTTTTAGTTCCTCAATTTGATATGTTAGGTTTTTTAGTTCTTTTTTTTATTTCTGACATGTCCTCCTTATTATCTGTTTGTCTATTATTTTGCAAGGCTTCTCTATATAGTTTTTCTAGCATTAGTGTGTACCCATAAATTCTTTTTTGGTTAGTAACACTTACTTTTTTATTGTTAACATACCCTTCAATCAGTGGCGACTCCTGACCTTTTTCTTTAGGCATGCAATTTTCAAAGAATAAAAGAAATACAGAGAAATACCCTTCTAATTCTCATGTTCAGTTTTTTCATGTTGCACAAAAGGATAATGATGTATTAAAAACATTTTATGGGGATTTGAATCAGGTTTTATTTGGAAATACTTTTGACATTAACTTTCATTAACCAATACAATAAAAATAGGCAAAAAATGTTTTTATTAAAGAAAGAGATACACAATACATCATTTGAATAAAAACTTCTTGCAAAATTCTTCGATAACAAAACCATAAAACTTCTCTCTATCTGCCATGAGATCTTTAAGTAAATGTCTTTCAATTGAAATTAGGGATAAATTAGACAATCGCTCTTCACTTTGGGAGCTTCGTAAATAACTTTTAATTCTTTTGAGGGCAGAAAACGATCTCTCAACACTTGCTGTTGTTATGGGAATAGTCATAACCAAATTCATGAGTTTATAAATTTCCGAAAGACCTGTGTGCAATTCACTTTCCAGTATGTATTTGAGGAGCTCAGCAAGCCTGAGTTGCAGTGTATGCAAACTTCGTTTTTGTTTCTCTTGGCAATTTAAGACCATTTTCATTAACCAGAAATGATAAGAGTAAACCCCTGCATTGGGAAGCTTAGCGCAATCATAGAAAATGGTTCCTTAGCGTTTAGTGGAATAAAAAAAAAAGGGTTTTCTTTAAATATTTCGAGTCTTGAACA
Source organism: Hermatobates lingyangjiaoensis (assembly GCA_026182355.1). Taxonomy (NCBI): domain Eukaryota; kingdom Metazoa; phylum Arthropoda; class Insecta; order Hemiptera; family Hermatobatidae; genus Hermatobates; species Hermatobates lingyangjiaoensis. The sequence goes on from JAPFBL010000679.1 coordinate 65,416, forward strand.
TTTTGGTTTCTTTAAAGATGAATTCTATGCATGTGTTGCATTCCCTGAGAAATCGCCACTGCTTTCAATAATGTTGTTTATGAAGCCTATTGTTTCCGAAAAACGAGATAGGTTTGGGTTGTCTGTCTCATTTGAATTATTATCACCTCTTTACTTCTTTATTATTTGGTTTTTTTAGTACCAGAACTTCCTGCAGTAGTTTTAATCTCTCTAAGGTAATGATTAGCACTGCATTCAGACTCTGAGGACTCAGAGTTATCTGGTGTGTTAGTAGATATTTGAGGAGAAAACGGCATCGTACTTTAATATTTGAATGATTTATTATTTTAATAAGTTTTAATACAGAAGATTTTTTTTTTATCTGATAAGAATGTAAACCAGGGGTGCCCAACCTTTTTCGTCATAAGGGCCATAATTGTCAATTCAGTAGCACTGAGGGCCGCAAGATACATATTTTTACTGTCCAAAAACAATATGAATATTTACATGCATTCACAGAAAACGTAATAAAGTAAAGCTAACTAAACACAATGCAAAAAAACAGTATGTAATATATATATTTATTGCTACTTAGCTACCAGTAAATTTACTGTGATGCTTGATGTTGTTTTTCGTTACATAACTTATTTATATTCGGCTGGAAGCTAGTTGTCGCTAATCGGAGAATAGAACAGAGATTTTCTGTTTTATACTTGTTTGATTTTCACTTTTTGCACAAAAAATTACAGTTAAACTACAATCTAAGATCTGCAGAATACAAGTTTTAGTAACGGATTATATTTAATGTAATCGGCTATCAACGGCCGCGGGTTGTGCACCCCTGATGTAAACAAACCACCAGTTAATTTTCGTAAAAATCTGTTTTTGATAAAAACTCTAAAATGGTGTAAATTGAGTGAATTAATTGTTAACTATTGTTCCAAATCACTCTGTAATTACTATTTCATCAATTACAGGAACAGTCACATCTATTCAAACCAAGAACAACTGAGATTTTATTGTTTGTTTAATTAATAATTATTTATTGAATGTATCGACAATCGGACTGCTCAAAAATGATGTCAGTGGACACCAATACAAATGATTTGGTTCGTCCTTGTCAGAGAAACACAATACTTAACAGAACTGTTGACTGACGAAACACATAGATGACATTTAGATTATTTCAAGAAACATAATAAACAGATTACTGTAGTAATTAAACTACTTACTAGATCGTGTTAAAAACACCTCCAGTTGCAGTAGCAGATGAAGACGTATCAATGTGCCACAAATCAAAACCAATAATGATGCAGAACCACAATTATGGGGCACTTATTAAGGAGCTAAAAAAATTAACTTGTTTAGTTTACAAATTCACTTTGCGCAAGTGATGAGTTGTCATTAGTAGTAGTCAGGATCCTACTATCCTTGCCGTTTTAGGACTCCCCCAGTGCCCGTAAGGGCTCGGTCGTCCCCCTCCGAAGAGGGAAAAAAACCCTTTTCCCTGGGCCAGGGCTCACTTGAAGTGAGTACCAGTATAGGAGCATTTGTCAATAAATGCCCCCACCCACTGGTCAGGGCCGGAGGAGATGATGAGTTGTCATTTAAGAAAAAGAAATTACTCTAAAGTCCCTTCTAGAGAGTATGAAAACCCTTATAACCTCTGTGTATAAGGTCCGTCTCTGTAAACGCCGGGGCTCCTAACGTACACTCTAGCCGATTTTTAAACTTGAAAGATAGGTTTCTTGAGGATTTGTGATCTAAAGAAATTACGCTCCTGTTTATACTATGACGTTTCGTCAAAAATTGTTTGGCATTTTCAAGGCTGAAAACAATTAATTAACGATATAACTAGTTAGAACAACTTACGTCGTGGATGTATTTCTTTCATTACTTATATCGTTAATAAATTGTTTTTAGTCTTGAAAATACCAAATAATTTTTGGCAAAACATCGGTTTATAAAGAGGAGTGTTATTTCTTTAGACTAATAATCCTTAAGAAACCCATCTGTGAACATTATTTATTTATTGCAGTACTGATTTTTTTCAATAAATTGTTTTTAATCTTGAGAATACCGAGCAAGTTTCTGCAAAAATGCCAAATAATTTTTGGCAAAACATCGGTTTATAAAGAGGAGTGTTATTTCTTAAGACTAATAATAATGCTTAAGAAACCCATCTGTGAACATTATTTGTTTATTGCAGTACTGATTTTTTTTTTTTTCAATAAATTGTTTTTAATCTTGAGAATACCGATGCAAGTTTCTGCGAAAATGCCAAATAATTGTTGGCAAAACATTGGTTTATAAAGAGGAGTGTTATTTCTTTAGACTAATAATGCTTAAGAAACACATCTGTGAACATTATTTGTTTATTGCAGTACTGATTTTTTTCAATAAATTGTTTTTAATCTTGAGAATAACGAACAAGTTTCTGCGAAACATCAGCTTTGTGATCGGAAGTTATTAATTTTGCACCGAATCCTCAATAACCAAAGTACTGTAGATTTATAAAGATGTACTTTTGTGTGCGCTGGTGAAGTTATAATGTTTTGCACATTGCATTGTATTTACCATGATCCATTCTTCTCAGTAATCGTAAAAGACTGGCTTATTAGAGAACCTCTAATATTATGATTTTCATACGTATGCCGCAATTAGAATCCAAGATTCTAATGAAAAAGAACCGTGGAAGAAATCCCCCCTTCAAAAAACAATTAAAAAATAAACTAAAATTAAATGTTCCTCATTATGTATGTATGTATATAATTTATCATTCGGCGATATAAACCAAAGGAGAAGGAATATGATTACTTGATCTTGGATTCTGTGCATTCTCAGTTCGTGATTTAAGATTTAACTTTTAACATTAAGACTGTTGATTATTGTTTTTATTTCGGTGTATTTTATTTTAAAGAAATTATTTTGTCATTCTTTTATCGAAAAATGAGAACAGAGGAAGTTTAGAAGCCCCAGAGTTAAAATCAACAATGATGAAACTACAATATGAAATGGGAAAACAAGACTTAAGATCTTTCAACCATTCCAGTTGGGTTTTTGACTCTAACGAAGACCGCTTGTTGAAAGATCTTAGTCTTGTTTTCCCATTTCATATTGTGATTTGATCATGGATATTCATGTAAGATACTTAGAATTCTATGTAGTCCTATGAGAAAGGTATCAAATAGAAACCTAAACGTTGGCATTGAGAATTTTATTTGAATCTGAAAAACTGACCGAGTCCTGATAAACTTTTATTTTGTTTCTACTTCACAGTTGATACTTTTGTCAATATATCAATCTAGTTATTGGGGATTAGGTGCAAAATTAATAACTTCTTATTATCATTTCGACGAAATTTGTTCGGCAATTTCAATTTATTGGTTAAAAACAATTTATTTGAATAATTAGTACAACTATAAACAAACTGGAAACAAATATGGAACAAAGGGAGTTTAGGACTCCCAGAGTTGACAAATCAACAGTGGCCAAAAATGTTTATAAAACTAATTTGTTTTAATAATTTTAAAATGTATACATGGATGGATTTTGTTGTAATTGATAATTTAAGTAAATAATATCTATTTATTAGACTGAAAGAAGTGTTTGGTCTTCTCTCAAACCAGGAATATAGCAAGAACTAATTAAAGTTATGTTGAAAGAAACATTACTGCAACAGAAGTATGAGTTGCCATTTAAGAAACAGAAATTACTTTAAAATCCCTACTGAAGAGTAGGGAAACCCTTATAACCTCTGTGTATAAGGTCTGTCTCTGGAAACGCTGGGGCTCCTATAGTACACTAGCCGAAAAATGTATCGGTTATTGTTTTCAATATTGGCCCATATTCAATACCCACTCTGGTCCTGGAGGTGAATAAATCAGAGCACGTCGTCCCTTGGATAGGGCATTAAGCCGTCGGTCCCGAGCCTGTTCGATGTCAGGTACTTATTAAAGATGCCTATTCTAATTAAACTTGAGCTTGGGAAAATTTAGGGCTCCCAATGTACAATCAGGTAATGTAGTTGGCCCAATTACTAAAAGTGGGGCCAAAAAATAAATGAGCCCCAATTTCTACCCCTAGAACAGTACTAATTGGTGAAAGCCTTATAAATGTGAACGTAGGATAAAGAACAAATAAGACATGAACATATATTATACTATTAGGTAACCTTTTTAAAATGAATATTTGGTTTATACGCAGAAAAACACAAATCAAAAAACGTAAGAAATCCTATTTTCCAAGTCTGTTTTAGACAAATTATTTATAGCTGAATTTTACTTTAGACAAAACATGCCGGATCCCAGAAAAGACGGGGTTCAATTAGTCTGGGACTATTTTTAGACAAACATAACTACATATTTGCAAATTAATAAGATAAATAACAAATATATATAAAATTACAATGGTTAAATATGTTATTTCCTCTTGAATTTAATCTTAAAAATTATATTTACATTTTTATTACAGTTATTGACTTTGGTTTTAATATAATTTTCCTTTTTTTACAGGTTTTTGAAGGACGAACCAGAAAGATTAGAAAATGCGTTACGAAGATGTAAAAAGCTTACCGGGACTTTGGTTACACTTAAAAGGTAACAAAAACAAAACTGTGCAAAAGGAATTACAAAAACTCTCTGCACTCGACCCTCAAGTGTCTGTACTTCAGGAAACCTGTACTATTTTTCTTCCGAATAGCAAAAATTATCATTTGGGGTATTGGTAATTCACAATGAGGGCAGAGTGAGACCAATTTCGTTATCTTAAGCAAACTATACCTTTCATTAGTGCATAAACAGTATTGTTATTTCCTATTTTGATGTTACGGGGTGTTCCAAAAGTCTTGCCCACCTTTTGACGTTGAATATCTCGAAAACTATTAAATATATAAAAACGCATCTGGGAAAATCAGAAAGCTTAGTTATTTCAAGTTTTACATTAAATGTTCAAAGATGTTCAATGTGAGCACCATTTGTTACACGACACACATCAAGCCGATAGTCAACATTCTTGCCAAACGCCTCCCAGCATTGCATTGTCAATGGTTGAAACAGCTTCTGTTATTCGTGCTTTGAGTTGAGGGGATATTGAGTTCTTTTAGCTGGACATAAGCACCCATTCGTTGTGAATTTACTATGCCATCTCACTATGAACTTCCTGTATGGTGGCTCCTCTCCGAATTTTCGGCGAAATGCTGCACGTTGAACATCAGTGCATGACTCAAGTTTTTGCAAATTCAATCACACAAAACGCCTTTTCCGGTTGAGAGAACGCCATTTTTGGGTCTGAAAAGAAATAAAAAAAATTAATAGCCTTACAAAAAACTTGATGTAATTAGCTTTAAAATAGCAAAACTTTTATCTTAATACCATTCATAGTTAAGGAGATATGAGAACTTCAAATTGGGTCAAGACTTTTGGAACACCCCGTATAATAAACAAACTTAACTGTATCGACCTGTATTTGATGATTGTGATTTAAAGCAAGGTGAGGCAGAGAATAGTCAGCTATCCTCCCTTCTCATATGCCTACGCTACCCACCATTAGGTTGCTACTTACTAGTCGTACTAATCTTCGGACCAGTCTTGGTCTCTATTAGTATGGAAAGTCGAGGGTCGAGTGTAGTATATTTCGATTGCTTCGTCAATGAATTTCTCTACTGTCCTTTATGTGTGACCCTCTGTGCATATATTATATAATATATATATATATCATATATATAAGATCAATAACACGTGAAACAACAATCAATGATCAAACCACAATAGAATGGGAAAACAGACTAAGATCTTTCAACCGTAACAAGCGGTCTTCGTCAGAGTCAAAAACCCAACTGAAACACTAGATGCAGAGAACATCTGGTGAGGGGATGGAGGAAGAGTGGTATTTTATAGGGGTTAAAGCGCAGGAAAGGACTAATGTCCAGAAAGGGATGTTTGGGGAAACAAAGGAGTACAGTAAGAAAGAGTAAACCTGAACTACTGACTAGCTAGCTGTTCAACCCTCTTTGAAGAGGCTATTGCCCTCGTGACGAAAGTATCAAGTTTGAAGAGACCGTTACTAATGTTTATAATATTTGATTTATTAAATTTAATTAGAGACGATTCATAATATTTCTTAACAACATTGATTTTTCATAGGTAATAAATTTAGCTCCTGTCCAATAAATATGATGTTTTTCTCTTTTTATATGCAAGAATAAGGCACTTACTTTTTTGCTGTCTACTTACGTTGTATTGGTGTTGTTTTACACACGTCTTTACCTATTACCTATTTACCTTCATTACCTATGAAAAATCAATGTTGTTAAGAAATATTATTGAATCGTCTCTAATTAAATTTAATAGATCAAATATTATAAACATTAGTAACGGTCTCTTCAAACTTGATACTTTCGTTACGATGGCAATAGCCTCTTCAAAGAGGGTTGACAGCTAGCGGATAGTTTTTTTTTTACTCTTTCTTACTGTACTCCTTTGTTTCCCCCAAACATCCCTTTCTGGACATTAGTCCTTTCCTGCGCTTTAACCCTTTTAAAATACCACTCTTCCCTCCCTTCTCTTCTCAACTCCTCACCAGATGTTTTCTGCATTTAGTGTGCTGTTCGGTTTTTGACTCTGACGAAGACCGCTTGTTACTGTTGAAAGATCTTAGTCTTGTTTTCCTATTTTCTTATTGTGGTTTGATCATTGATTGTTATTTCACGTGTTTATGTGAAATCTTTATTATATATAATACATATGCAAAATTAAAGTTTATCGGGACTCGGTCAGGTCTTCAGGTTCAAATTAAACTCTCATTGCCTACGTTTCAGTTTTTATTTAAATATTCATTTCATTTCTTTTTTGATGGGCCTATCAAAACAGAGGAAATATAAGAAATCAAAAATCAAACATACTTAAAAGTGCAGTAAGTTACAATTAAGAAATTTCAATAGAAATTTTGACAATAGGTTAGTGAGAAAACTTACAGAAGTATAAATATTGAAACAGAAAAACTAAGTATTATATTACAAATAATTTTACAAAGAAAAATAGTATGTGGATTTTGACTACTCCCTAGACTATTTTTCTTTGAAAAATAATTTTGTAATGTAATACTTTTTTCTGTTTCAAAATTTTATACTTTTTCTATGAATAATGTCTTAAATGAAAACTGAAACGTTGGCAATGAGGGTTTAATTTGAACCTGAAGAACTGACCGAGTCCCGATAAACTTTAGTTTTGTGTATATTTATATATATATTTCGTTGAATAACTGACCATGTTTTACTGATGTCAGTTTTTTCCAACGTTTGGATGAAGAAAAGATGATGGTATTCAGAAACCTCGACAAAGCTGGTGAAAAAAATAACATCAGTAGAATATGGTCAGTTATTCAACGAAATATGTTTGAATGAAGAACTGCTCCCAAATTTTGTATATATATATAATGATAAAAAGATTTCACATAAACACGTGAAATAACAATCAATGATCAAAAGACAATATGTAATGTAAAAACAATACTAAATCTTTCAACAAGTTTGGGTTTTTTACTCTTGACGAAGACCACTTGTTGCGGTTGAAAGATCTTAGTCTTGTTTTCCCATTTCATATTGTGGTTTGATCATTTATATATATTATATATACAATAGACGGTCTCCAACCGTCTCTGTACCAGTGCGCTTGGTTTCCCTTTCTTATCTCCTGAAGACGGATCAACCGAAAATTAGAGACTATAAGTGTGTGTTTTTAATTTCTCTATGTTTCTTTATGTACATTGAACTATATATATATACAGTTAAAAGAAACGGTCCAGCGGACTTTTTTAAATAAAATAAATTCAAAACGAAGGAAACACACAGAAAGCACAGACATAACTCACATCGATATTTCGACCATCGTCGTCATCAGGAGGTGTGAAGCGACTGAGTCGCTGCCCTGTCTTCCTGCGGGACTCTTCGCTCTTCACACCTCCTGATGACGACGATGGTCGAAATATCGATGTGAGTTATGTCTGTGTGTTTCCTTCGTTTTGAATTTATTTATATATATATATATATATATATATATATAATGAATGTAAAAAAAAAGACTTGAGTAGGATATTGTCAATGTTTTGTTTAAAAAGTTGTTCTGGATGTTGACAGATTGGCATCGGTGCAAGAGCAGAGGTTACCTGAGTCCAGGTTAAGCCCCCCTCTAGTGGAAGCTGAGGAACCCCCTCCCACCCCGACTTCCACCAAGGTTTGGGCATGATCTTTTCCTTTTAAACACCAATCATTATTTATTTTCACAAAATAATCATTTTTTTTTTATTTTTCTATAATTGTAATTGTTATTATAATCTTGTGATAATAGTTTCAGTTATTTACTCTAGTTTTAATTTTGATGGTGTAATAAACAGCTATTGGGTAACTGGTGGTACTGTTCTGTTGTATGGGAAAACTTGTGTTGTGAAATACTACAAACATTTAATAACAATAATAAACAAACGGTGCAGTGTTTATTCTTTTATCTGAAAATCACATGGATTTGTCCCCAACTTAAAGTCGTTGTTTTTCTGTTGAATTTTTTAAAAAGAAAACATAAATATAACGAATTATTGAATAGAATTTGTTTATAATTTAGGAAAGTAAAAATTTAAATTATATGAAAAGAATACTTACAGTACGGGATGTTTGTTCGTAAAAGATAGGCACTATACTCGTATGTGACTGGGTGAGTACTGTACAATGGTGTTAGTGGTGATATCTGGGTATTTATTGTATTTATCTCATTTGGAGATAGTAAATTAGGAATTTATATTTTTTATTTATTTTTGTTACTCTGATTTCTCGGATGTTTGTTCGACAGAGAGAGATAGATTTAAAGAGAGAGAGTAGAAAGTGAAAAGTGAGTAAAATAGTAAAAAGAGAGTAGAAAGTTAAAAGTAAGTAAGATAGTGAAAAGTGAGTAAGATAGTAAAAAGAGAGTAGAAAGTTATTAGTAAGTAAGATGGTAGAAAGTGAAAAGTGAGTGAGATAGTAGAAATTGAAAAGTGAGTAAGGTAGTATAAAGGGAGTAGAAAGTTGAAAGTCAGTAAGATAGTAGAAAGTGAAAAGTGAGTAAGATAGTTGAAAGGAGAGCAGAAATCGAAAAGTGAGTAAGATAGTAGAAGCGAGAAGAAGTAAAAGTAGAAAGTGGAAAGAGTGAGTAAGAATTGAAGATAGAAATAAGAGTAGAGTAAAATAGAAGAAGTAGAAGTGAAAAGTGATGAGAGTAGAAATTGAAAAGTGAGTAAGGTAGTAAAGATAGAATGAAATGAAAGTAGAAAGATTAAAAGTCAAGTAAGATGAGTAGAAAGTGAAAAGTAGAGTAAGAGAGTAGAAATTGAAAAGTGAGAAATAGAAGAAAAGAAAGAAAGTAAAGGTAGTAAAAAGGGAGTAGAAAGTTAAAAGTCAGTAAGATAGGTGAAAGTGAAAAGTGAGTAAGATAGTTGAAATAGAGAATAGAAAGTGAGTGAGATAGTAGAGATTGAAAAGTGAGTAAAGTAGTAAAAAGGGAGTAGAAAGTTAAAAGTAAGTAAGATGGTACAAAGTGAAAAGTGAGTAAGATAGTTGAAAGGAGAGTAGAAATCGAAAAGTGAGTAAAATAGTAGAACGCGAGAATAGAAAATGGAAAGGTAGAGAGAGTAGAAAGCGAAAAGAGTAGATAGTTGAAGAGAGTAAGTAGAAAGTGAAAAGTGAGTAGATAGTAAAGAGAGTAGAAATCGAAAAGTGAGTAAAATAGTAGAACGCGAGAATAGAAAATGGAAAGGTAGAGAGAGTAGAAAGCGAAAAGTGAGTAAGATAGTTGAAAGGAGAGTAAGTAGAAAATGAAAAGTGAGTAAGATAGTTGAAAGGAGAGTAGAAATCGAAAAGTGAGTAAAATAGTAGAACGCGAGAATAGAAAGTGGAAAGGTAGAGAGAGTAGAAAGCGAAAAGTGAGTAAGATAGTTGAAAGGAGAGTAGAAATCGAAAACTGAGTAAAATAGTAGAACGCGAGAATAGAAAATCGAAAAGTGAGAAAGTAGAAGCGAAAAGTGAGTAAGATAGTTGAAAGGAGAGTAAGTAGAAAGTGAAAAGTGAGTAAGATAGTTGAAAGGAGAGTAGAAATCGAAAAGTGAGTAAAATAGTAGAACGCGAGAATAGAAAATGGAAAGGTAGAGAGAGTAGAAAGCGAAAAGTGAGTAAGATAGTTGAAAGGAGAGTAAGTAGAAAGTGAAAAGTGAGTAAGATAGTTGAAAGGAGAGTAGAAATCGAAAAGTGAGTAAAATAGTAGAACGCGAGAATAGAATGGAAGGTAAGATAGTAGAAAGGAAGATAAGATATGAAAGGAGAGTAAGTAGAAAGTGAAAAGGAGAGTGTTAGATAGAAATCGAAAAGTGAGTAAAATAGTAGAACGCGAGAATAGAAAATGGAAAGGTAGAGAGAGTAGAAAGCGAAAAGTGAGTAAGATAGTTGAAAGGAGAGTAAGTAGAAAGTGAAAAGTGAGTAAGATAGTTGAAAGGAGAGTAGAAATCGAAAAGTGAGTAAACTGGTACAACGCGAGAATAGAAAGCGAAAAGTGAGTAAGATAAGTGAGTAGAACGAGAGAAAAAAGGGATATAGAAGAATAAAGAAAGAGAGTGCAATTCTGAGAAAGGGTGTCCAAGCGAGGGAGGGGGGAGTTGTTTATAGAACAAAAGTAAACTGACATTCATTGTCCTTCTTGTGACAAAAATAATAATTTGTATATTATAATATAAATTCTCATTGAAATTTAATAATTTCTGAATAATTTTATTTTCTTTTTCTTTTTTTTGCTCAGAGTCTTTCTTCGATACTAAAGCCATGCAAGAGTTATGGATTATATGGAAAATATATCCCAAAGGTTAGAGAATATAAGTTTAGAATAATAACTACTAACAGGAGAATGCAAATACTTTCTCACTAAAGTTTGTATATAAATATAAGAATTTAAAAAATAAAAGATTCTGAAATGTCATGGCATCATTAAGGGTATGGTTCATAATGACTGAAATTTCTGGAAAAATAGACATTATGTAACCAAGCTACGAGTACTGGTCAAGCTACGGTAACTGTCCTGACTGGTCAAGCTACGGTAACTGTCCTGACTGGTCAAGCTGCGGTAACTGTCCTGACTGGTCAAGCTACGGTAACTGTCCTGACTGGTCAAGCTACGGTAACTGTCCTGACTGGTCAAGCTGCGGTAACTGTCCTGACTGGTCAAGCTACGGTAACTGTCCTGACTGGTCAAGGCCTTCGACTAGCTTGTCTTGTCAGTTTAGTCGAATATTCTCGACCAGTCCAGATTGTTAGTTCGGTTATATAATGTAAATTTCATTTTGTTATTCCAAAAAGTTTTACTTTTAGCCATGAAAAATGTCAAGTAAAACCAAAAAGTTAGCAACGAGAGCTTGATTTTTGTAAACCGTGAAAGAACAATCAATGATCAAACCACAATATGAAATGGGAAAACAAGACTTAGATCTTAGTTCTTTGAGAACATATTCTTAAGACATATTGTTCTTTGATCATTTATGTATATATAAGAAACGAGTTCAAAATTCAAGAAGAGTAATACACAGAGTAAGGTAACACACTTACAGACTCAAATTTTCGGGTTCAGGAGAATAGAGAAAGGGAGAGCAAGCACGCTGTAGACTCAACGGCAAGTAAAGTATATTTTGATACTTTTTTGTCTTCTTCACTTACTGTTAGTTTGTTTTATCTTACTTTGTTTTCCTAGACTCTTATTCTCAACTAGTTTTTTATATTTACCTTTTTATTTAGTCTCTACTTTTTATTTACTAATACAACTAAATAAAAAATTTTTGGATTTATTTAATTTTTTTATGTTTTTTCTATCATTATTTTTGATTGATATAGTTTGTTATTTTCTATTGCTTATAATTTTCTATCTAATTTATATATTTACCCAACTAGTACTGCTTATCTGAATTTCTGTTTATTTCTTCTCTTAATTCTATATTTTAAGACCGGGTACGGGGGGCAGCACTGGTAGTTGCCGGGTTGGTTACTTGCCGTTGCGTCTACAATGTGCTTGGTCTCCCTTTCTCTTTTCTCCTGAAGACGAATTACCCGAAAATTTGAGTCTGTAAGTGTGTTTCCTTACTCTGTGAGCTACTCTTCTTGAATTTTGAACTCGTATTGTGTCCAGTTTGGATCGTGTTTCGTTTTATTAAGTGATATATATATAAGAAAGGGTGCACGAAAACACTACATGACATTGCATAGAAAGAACTGACACAACTCAACTCTATATTATAGAGTTCTTCTCTTCTCTTTGAAGTTAAAAGTTCAAAGTTAATGAAAGTCATTCATTTAAATTCAAAACATATATAAAAAGTTTTTTTTTCCTTTTTCCGTAAATCTTTCATACAACAGTCTCCATGAACCAACCTTATGTGCTCTGTCATTACCTAACTTGAAGTAAGATTGATTAAAATAATTTAAGCCTTTAAAAAAAAATTATAATTCATATTTCTTTTGTGTTTTGTTTATGTAATAACACAATACTAATATTATTAATTCATATATTGCTATTTTCTAACATTAACGTTTTTTATGCCCTAAAACAAGTTATTTCAGATTTTCTAACTTATATATAATTTAATTTTTTTTTTAAATAATTAATAAAAGAATTCGTTGTATAGTTTTGACTAAAGTTAACAGTAAAAGTATTATATCATTTACAATTAATTTAATTGCATTATTAATATTAATGCAGATGAACTAGCTAGTGGTCTAGCAACTATTTTTGCCTCCCAGAAATATAAAATAATTCAATTAATTATTGATTTTTTTTTTTAGAAAATAAATTTCCATGTTTGGAAGATAAAAGATATTTTATATGATGAAACAAGTCGTTAATTTAATTAGCTTTTGTCTAGAAGTGAAACTTTATAAATAAAAAAGTGTTTACTGCCTTTTTGTAATGTAGGTGTTACTATATATCATGTATGTTTATATCACGCACAAGTTTTACCTCATATGGTTTTTATATCAGCTAATTTACTCACATTTTTATTCCACATATGTGTTTATATTAGCAAATGTTATCGCACATTAGTTTTTTTTTTACCAAATGTGTGAGTTAATTCAGTTAGTATTTATCAACAATATTACCACATATGTATGTGTGTATATCAGGTAATGCACACTGTTATAACACATATGTGTGTTTATCTCAAACAACTTCATACCACCATAAGTAAATATTCATACACATATGTGTTTAGTATACTTTTATTAGATTAGTGCTAAAAAGTATATACAGTGGAACCTCGTAGTACGAGTGTCTCATATACGAGAAATTCGATTTATGAGCTGCCAGTTTGTCTCGTACCTTACTCCTAGGTAGTCTCCATTTCAAGTTTAATAGATTAATAAAACATGATTATTTCTTGCCTGCATTTTTATTATTCATATTATATTTAAAATATTTTTTATAATTACACCTTTTCTATAAAAAAAAAACTTAAAAACAGGCGTTTTGGAGATGCAAGGGATTATGTATTTTCATAACAACTTAAAATGAGGCGTTTTGGAGATGCAAGGGATTATGTATTTTCATAGCAACTTAAAACCAGGCGTTTTGGAGATGCAAGGGATTATGTATTTTCGTAACAACTTAAAATGAGGAATTTTGGGGATGGAAGAGATAATTTTTTTTTTTTTAAATAATTTCATTGTGTAAAATTTCTTGGTAATACGTGTAAATCGCAATACACGTATTCGTTTTGCGAACGAATTACACTCGTACTACGAGGTTCTAACGTGCTTCATTGTGTATTTCAAATATTACTATTATATTTATATCTCACATACACAGTGTAATGATTATTATATCCCCGCCAGTATACCACATATGTGTTTTCAATGCATTTACAACTCACTCCCTCCCATATATGTGTATAGAATACAGTAAGTAGCTGTCACTTGTTAACACCCAACACATATGCGTTTTAAAACCACCCTTCACCAAGTATTCAAACCTTATAATACCACATATGCCTTTTATGTCGTGATGTTCCTGTTTTTATCCCATATATTCAGATGATAATTACATCTCCTTCAATCAACAAATAATTTAGTTGGTACAGAACAACTTTTTTGGTCATTTCAAAACAAATTTTATTTTTTTACGAATATAATAATGAATTTTCAACTCTTTGCTTCTGTTTCTATCTTAAAGATGTTTTTTAAATGACTTTTGTTTATTTTATATATATTACGAATGTTTCAGCCTTTCTATTTGAAGATATTTTAAAGGAATTCGTTTATAAGAAGGTTACTATTTAACAGGTTATAGTATTCATTTAAATATGGGCCATAATATGTAACAGTGTGTGTGATGTAGTATTGAAATAGCCTCAAATATTTTTTTTGAAAAATTTTTTTGAGTACAACATAACCTTGCAACAACATAACCTCCCTACTATTATAAGGATTTTTAGTCTTTTATACATTGGCGGATTTATGTGATAAGCATATTTAGAGGATTATTCCAATTCAAAATGACAGATTATGAAATTTAAATAAATAACTGTAAATCAACTATGACTGTTTAGTTGTTTTCTCAATGATAGGTATCAGCTTTTTTTATTTATTCACATATTTTGCTTATTTGTTATTTTTTATTTCATATACCTTCTTTAGTTACAAATAAGACCACTTTAATTTTCAGGTTGTTTTTTTTTTAAATTTCCTTTTATGCATTTTTATAATCAAATCATTAACTGGGGTTGTTTATTAAAATTAGGGGTTTAATACAATGTTCCCTCTAAATTTGCATGCATCTGTACCTTCTTTAGTTACGAATAAGACCACTTTAATTTTCAGGTTGTTTTTTTTTAAATTTCCTTTTATGCATTTTTATAATCAAATCATTAACTGGGGTTGTTTATTAAAATTAGGGGTTTAATACAATGTTCCCTCTAAATTTTCATGCATCTGTACCTTCTTTAGTTACGAATAAGACCACTTTAATTTTCAGGTTGTTTTTTTTTAAATTTCCTTTTATGCATTTTTTATAATCAAATCATTAACTGGGATGTTTATTAAAATTAGGGGTTTAATACAATGTTCCCTCTAAATTTTCATGCATCTGTACCTTCTTTAGTTACGAATAAGACCACTTTAATTTTCAGGTTGTTTTTTTTTAAATTTCCTTTTATGCATTTTTTATAATCAAATCATTAACTGGGATGTTTATTAAAATTAGGGGTTTAATACAATGTTCCCTCTAAATTTTCATGCATCTGTACCTTCTTTAGTTACGAATAAGACCACTTTAATTTTCAGGTTGTTTTTTTTTAAATTTCCTTTTATGCATTTTTTATAATCAAATCATTAACTGGGATGTTTATTAAAATTAGGGGTTTAATACAATGTTCCCTCTAAATTTTCATGCATCTGTGCGCACACAGATATATACTATAATATAGTATATATATATATATATATATATATATATATAATAGTATATAACAGTTTCAATAATATATCGACCGTTTGATAGAATAGGTGTGTTCTCTAATTGGGGTTCGATCAATTTTCCAGGATAAAAAATCAAACTCTCGTTGCCAACGTTCCGGTTTTATTTAAAACCTTTTACATAGGCAGAAGTAAGAATTTTTTAACTAAGAAAATGAAATTTATATTATTTAAAGGAACAACAATGTTAACCGGACAAAATCGGTTACAAAGTCTAGTCGAAGGTTTTGTCCGTTTGACATTACAGTTCCTCTAAATAATGTAAATTTCATTTTCTTAGTTAAAAAATTCTTACTTCTACCTATAAAAAAGGTTTTAAATAAAACCGGAACGTTGGCAATGAGAGTTTGATTTTTTATCCTGGAAAATTGACCGAACCCCGATTAGAGAACACACCTATATATAGTATATATGTATGTATGTATATGTACTATAATATACATAGATATATACTAATATAGAACTAAGTTGATGGAGTAAATTACTTTATCCTGAATTATTATTATTATTGTCATCATCGCATAATAACACAAAACCATATTTTGGATATATAAATAAAAAAACATTTCTGTGAGCCGCCATTATAAACCAGCACATGCGCATTCCAACCTTCTATAAACGAATTCAAAAATCTTCAAATACATAAATTTACAAAAAATATATATATATTTGTTTACTATTAATGATAATGTATTTATTTATATAATATGTTACATATGTCTTTATTTTTTTTTTAAATAAATAACCTCCTTTAAAGGTTTTTTGCAGGAGTGTTAGTCATTGCTGGAAATGGAATACTAATGTATTATAATAATACATTATTGTAATACATAATAATGTATTCTCTTTGTCAAATATAATTTTTATTGTGATTTTAATTTAAGTATTTTATGTTATGGAATTATTTTTATCGACGAGATGGTCTTAATTAAGATGGATTTAAAAATGAGATTATTTTATGAATAAATTATTTATATATTACTATTTTTTTTTAAGAATTGGCAAAGATATTAATGACGGAACAATTATTAAGCAATATTGAGATTTTGTATACAATTTAGTTATTTTGTCAGAAAAAATGGAAATTTCGAATTATTTGTTACTGGGATTATTATTTTAGGGAGACTATAGCACTGGGATTATTATTTTAGGGAGACTCTAGCACTGGGATTATTATTTTAGGGAGACTATAGCACTGGGATTATTATTTTAGGGAGACTATAGCACTGGGATTATTATTGTAGGGAGACTATAGCACTGGGATTATTATTTTAGGGAGACTATAGCACTGGGATTATTATTTTAGTGAGACTATAGCTCTGGGATTATTATTTTAGGGAGACTATAGCACTGGGATTATTATTTGAGGGAGACTATAGCACTGCGAGTCCTAAGAACTGTAGTACTTTCTCCCCTTCTGTACTATAGTACTCCGGTTAGCTTCAACGCCTCCAAGAAGCTCAGCACTTTTACTGGGTCCAGCGGTAGAAGTTTTTCTGTGGTTTCATTCAGTGTCCCGAAGCACCTACCTCTGTGCACTAAGTGGTCTGACACTCAACCAGCGGGTGCAACGCGTTTCCTGTACCTTTTTCGCAGAATCTGTACAAACTATTAAATTTGCAGTGACCCATTAGGATTCCGTTAAGATCCTTAGATTATTCCTCTTTCTTTTGTTACTTTGATAATTTTCATTGATGTTATATTAGTATTATGTTGATTTTTGCAGTCAGTGTTGCTTGCGGAGACAGAGTAGCCTAGTGGTTTGCGTGCTTTCTTCTGGACTGGTAGATCCTGGTAGTTATTTGACACCTATTTGAGCTTTGGTTATTCACATTACAGGATCTCCCATGAGTATCTGCTTCAGGTTTATTAGAGTAAGTGTCTTTAACAAGTACCCAATTTCAGGTCGTTTGGAGTATAGGGATCTTTAACAAGTAGCTGCCGTCAGGTTTATTATAGTAGGTATCTTTAACAAATACCTTACTTCAGGTTTATTAGAGTAGGTGTCTTTAACAAGTATCGAAATTCAGGTCGTTTAGAGTAGGGATGTTTAACTAGTACCTCATTCAAGTTTATGAGAGTAGGTATCTTTAATTTCAGGTACCAACCTTCAGGTTTATTATAGTAGGGATCTTTAACAAGTACCTGACTTTAGGTTTATTAGAGTAGAATCTTTAACTGGTACCTGCTTTCAGGTTTATTAGAGTAGCGATCTTTAGCGATTACCTGACTTTGTTACTGCCCACATTCATAAGCTTTCGCTTATACTGTGATATAAGTGGAAGGGGGCCAGGCTAGCTCAGTGGTTACGTACTCACCTCTGAACTGATAGGACCGGGGTTCAATCCTCACCTGGCCCTCGATTTATTCATGCGGGAGGTGAATAAATCTGAGCACGTCGTCCCTCGGAGAAGGACGTTAAACCGTGGGTCCCGAGCCTGTATGATGTCAGGTACTCGTTGAAGATCCCTACTCTAAATACATTTGAGTTAGGCAACATTTAGGACTCCCACTGTAGAATCAATTTTCATTGTGTGGTATCACAAAGGGCCAATGCTTGGCCTACTTGTGTTCGTTGTGGGACTGCCACTGCAACCTAACCTAACCTAACCTATATAAGTGGAATGTTTGGCTCATTTGTGATTTGGTACCCTTTTCAGCTATAGGCCAGTTACTTTACGGCTTCATTCTTAATAAGTATTTGCCTTCAGATTTAATAGAGTAGGTATTTATCAACAATTACGTGCCTTCAGGTTTATTTGAGTAGATATCTTTAACAAGTACCTGCCTTCAGGTTTATTAGAGTAGGTAGCTTTAACTAGTACCTAGACTTCAGGTTTATTAGACTCTGGGAGTCCTAATAGTTAGGACTTTGCACCAGTGTTTTACAGTAGGTTAAGGTGGCAGGTATGGAACTATAAGTGCTGGGAACAGTTAAATCCTCTTCCGCAGAAAGTGTATTCAAGATTTACTTCCTCTACCCCCTACCTGTTCAGCCGAGAAAGTAACAAATAAGTTGTGATTTCCATCAGTATTAAAAATAAAGACCATTTCGTCTACCTTAACTTAAATTAATGATTAAACTATTATAAACACAAGTGAAGCGTTTTTGTAATGAAGAGTACCCAAAGAAGTGCAAATTTCATTTAAAAAAAAACCGCTATAAATGTTTAATCATTGATTTAAGTTCCAATAAATATATTTTTCTTCTTTTTTTTTAATTCATGAATAATGACATCACAAAAGAGGAGTGATTATGTTTAACGTTAACTTTAAAAGGTTGTTGTGATTTTTTTTATATAAGTCATTATAAAGTATTGTTTTTATCTATGTTCGTAAAAAAAAAACACAAAATAATATCATGAGATTAATGTAGAATAGCACCGAAACAGATATTGTGTATTTGTGGGCTCTAACTATTCGTGGTTTTAATTTAAAAACAGATCTTTTTTGAGCTGATTGCTTTTGTTTTGGATTTTTTTTTTTAAACAAATTTTAATCCAGTCTAAAATCAGTTGAAGTCTTGTCGGAAATAGTTTTGTAATATTGTTGAACATTTTATATTTTTGTGAAAAATGTAAAAAGATTTTAAATATAACTGAAAAATTACAAAACAGTCCAGTCACCTATCAATATGGCTCAATGGGTAACAATTTTTTTTGTGAGGTTACAGAAAAGTTAACCAGAAGGAAGGTAACAAAACAACTTGAAAACTTAAGTGACAATAAAGTTTAATAAAAAAAAATATATATACCAATAAAATTAAACAAAACAAAATAAGCAGTAAGGAAATAAAATTAAAATAGAAAAACAATAATGAAATTAAACAAAACAATATATATATATATATAATACGGTACTGTTTTCTTGACCACAAAATATTCACAAAACACTTTTTCTTTTTCTCGGAGTTTGGTCAGGGTAAATATATGGAATCACCTTTTTGCCAACGTTTCGTCTTTATTTCAAGACATCCTCAGGGCTATAAATGAAGGCTTGGTTCTGTTACATTTACAAACAACCGTTAACTCTTTGTTTGTTTTGTTTGTTTAACGGTTGTTTGTAAATGTAACAGAACCAAGCCTTCATTTATAGCCCTGAGGATGTCTTGAAATAAAGACGAAACGTTGGCAAAAAGGTGATTCCATATATTTACCCTGACCAAACTCCGAGAAAAAGAAAAAGTGTTTTATATATATATATATATATATATATAAGAGAGAGAGAGAGAGAGAGAGAGGGAGAGAGAGAAATTGATAAAAGTATCGACCAAGGAATAGATTCAAAACTAAAGGTTCATCGGGACTCGGTCAGTTCTTCAGGTTCAAATTAAACTCTCATTGCCAACGTTTCGGTTTTTTTTATTTAAAACCTTTTTCATAGAAGAACAAAACGTTGGCAATGAGAGTTTAATTTAAACCTGAAGAACTGACAGTTCTTAGTTTACAACAATGTAAACTAAGAAAATGAGATTTACATTGTTGTTCCTTTCAATAATGTAAATATTATTTTCTTTCTCAAAAAAATTCTTACTTCTGCCTATGAAAAAGGTTTTAAATAAATCCTAAAGGTTGGCAACGAGAGTTTGATTTTTTATCCTAGAAAAATGACCAAATCCCGTTTAGAGAGCACACCTATTCTATCAAACGGTCGATATATTATTGAATCTGTTGTATATATATATATATATGTCTCACGATGAATCACAAACACAGAACTAAGGAACAAACAAACTTGAAAACTCTAATTTTCGGTTGAACCGTCATCAGGAGAGTTGAGAAAGGGACACCAAGCGCACTTGAGGAGCGACGGTTGGGTCTCCAACCGTAGCTTCACAAGTGCGCTTGGTGTCCCTTTCTCAACTCTCCTGATGACGGTTCAACCGAAAATTAGAGACAGTAAGTGTGTTTGTACCTTAGTTCTGTGTTTGTGATTCATCGTGAAACGTTTGTTGTCCTTTTGGATCGTTTTCCTGTTTACAATATATATATATTATATATATATATATATATATATATATATATATATAATTAATTCACAGAATATTTAATAAGAAAATCCTGGTGTGTTTATAAAATTCTATAATTTTGCTTTCCTTACATCCATCTAATATATGATTAAAATATGGGGTAATCTCGAATTGTACGCTATTAGATTGTGCCCTATTCCGTAACGAAGAACTGTTTTTGTCTCCTACATGCACCTGTACTGAATTTTTAATTTTCCCCACAATACCAACGCATCCTTTACAAATTATTCCCATTGTTAATTAAAAATATTCAATTTGTTTTATGTATTTTCAATGAATTGGTTTTCCAAAACTGTTTATATTAGTAATAACATTTTTTTATATTTTTATTTTATATTTTATAACAAGTAATGCATTCCTTTTAAATAAGAATTTTTTTTTATTTTGAAAATATAAACATGTAAAAACATATAAGTTAAGTTTTACGGGTTTTTATACTACTACAATAGTTTTTTATTTTTTAATATTTGTATTAAACATCACAATTTTGGCAGACAGTAAAATTATTGTTTTTTTTTTATTTCTCTTATTAATTTAGTACAATTCTTTAACTTATTAAGAAATTAACTTTTTATTTAAGTTCTGTCTAGAATCAGTACTACTTCAAACCCTTAATTAAACAAAAACATTCATTTAAATATATTCAAAAAATATAAAACAGTCACTTTTCAATTTGGGACACCCAAATTGGGGTCCTCAATTTGGCGATTGAATTGGGATACCTACAGACTTTCAGGATCAAATTAAACCCCCTAAACCAAGCATTTCTATTTTCTATATAAAATACAAATTAAATAGTAATAATAATTTATATTATTATTATTTTATCAAGCATGATTTTTTAAATATGAATTAAAATTTAAATTTAAACATTTTTTTTGTTTTTTTTTTTGCAAATAAACAAATTTGCAAAATTTGTTTGAAATTGGCAATAAATTGCCAATTTATTAACATTTTTGTTTATTTATTCTAAAAAAGAAAATAATTCTTGTTCTATCTTTTTTGTCAAACAAAAACAATTTTTCCAATTTTTTCATATTATGAAAAAATTCAGTACAGGTGCATGTAGGAGACAAAAACAGTTGTTCGTTACGGAATGGGGTACAATCTAATAGCGTACAATATGAGATTACCCGATATTTTAATGATATATTAGGTGGATGTAAGGAAAGCGAAATTATAGAATTTTATAAACACACCAGGATTTTATTATTAAATATTCTGTGAATTATATATATATATATATATATATATATATACTTCAATATAGATTAAAGAAACATAGAGAAATCAAAAGAACACACTTACAGTCTCTAATTTTCGGTTTGAACCGTCTTCAGGACAGATAAGAGAGGGAAACCTCTTGGAGTTGGAGACTCCAACCATCTCTGAACCAGTGCGCTTGGTTTCCCTCTCTTATCTCTCCTGAAGACGGTTCAAACCGAAAATTAGAGACTGTAAGTGTGTTCTTTTGATTTCTCTATGTTTCTTTGTCTATATTGAACTATTTTTGTCCGTTTTGGATCGTATTTCCAACGAAAAAGTGTATATATATATATATATATATATTGTAAACAGGAAAACGATCCAAAAGAACAACAAACGTTTCACGATGAATCACAAAGGCAGAACTAAGGAACAAACACAAAAAAAAAATAAAAAATTATGTCAACAGTTTCATTTTTCAGTTTAATAAATTTAAAAATTTCGTACGCGATTTATTCTTATAAAAGAAAAGAATGCACTCAAAAGATCAACACCTTATGTTATATAAGTGTGGATATTAAAAAAGAAACAAATAAACGACACATTTATCTTTTTAAAAAGGCACATTCGTTTAGTTGACCTTTTTTTTATACAAATGATTTCAACTTATATAAAAAGTTATGTTTATTATCTTTAAAATTGCCAATTTATTAACATTTTTGTTTATTTATTCTAAAAAAAGAAAATAATTCTTGTGCTATCTTTTTTGTCAAAAAAAAAACAATTTTTCCATTTTTTTTAAATCTATTCAAATTTTTTTACCCAATATATTTATTTGTAAGTTTTAGGGTTATTAAAAAAAAAACTTAAAAAAAATTTCTCTCCTTTTATTTTCTACATAACATTTTAGTCTATAAAAATTTCTTTTTTTTTAAACAAAAAATTGTAATCAAGTTTTGCATTTTTTTATTATCTTACGCATTTTTTTTACATTATTGTTTCAAAAATAATGTTATTCACTGAACTATATTTCTTTTTTCTTTTTTTTTTCAATAAAATAAATTATAATCCATTTTTTGTATATTTACACATTTTTGTCCAATTTTTAATTTTTTTTTGTTTAAAAAATGTTATCCACTAAATTACATTTCATTTTTTTTTCCAAAATTATATTTAAATCAATTTTTTGTTATATCTTACACATTTATTGATCATTTTCGCATTATTATTTCGAAAATAATAGTATTTGCTAAAGTATTTTTTTTTTTAAGAATAATATTAATCCATTTTTTATTAATATGTTTCATTTTTTAGGGCAATTTTTTTTACATTCTTGTTTAAAATGTAATTTTATTCAATTAATATGTTTTCAACTCTTTTACCTTTTTGATTTTTGCTGCTGAAATCCATTAGTTGCTTCTACAAATATTTTATTTAATCTTTATGACGACAAATGATCTCGTGGGATCTAAAACTAAGATATGATAGTCGAGTTTTAATATGATACGTCTAAAACGTATTTAGGATAGTCGTCTTTGTTGGGTTGGGGGGGGGGGGGGGGGGTGTAGGAAGTACTAGTAGGGAATGATTTCGAGCGATTTGGTTTAAATGACTTGAGAGTTTACCAGTTTTACACTTACATATGAGCCGTTTTTTTTTTGAAAGTGGCCTAATTCCATTTTCCAAAAAAATTTAGCTAGCTATTTATTTAAATCATCACATTTTTACGTTATCTTTACCTTTTGCAGCAAATTGTACAAAATTTATTTAAAATTACTAAGTTTTTTTTTATAACAAAAATTAGTTGATAAATAAAATGACAATATTTTTTAAATTTTGTAAAACGCAAACCCTTAAATATCTCGATTTTAACATAAATGGAATTAGGCCACTTTCAAAATAAGCGGCTCATATCATTTTTCTTTTAATAAAAAAAAATTTTTTTCAGAATTTTTTTATTATATATTTTGCAATGAGAAAAAAAAATATTAACATGAAATACACTTTGTCAACCACTGAACTCCTCTTTTGTGATTTTCAATTTTTTTTTTCTTTTTTTCTGATATAATTAATATTTATGTATCAGTGAAAATGTATTTTCATTGACTGTATTCGACACACTGCTTACAATATGCTTCTGTTTTCTCTTTCCCTCTCTCCTCCTCTTAGTACAATTGGAAGTGGAGCAGTCATTTCAAGGAAGCGGTATCCAGTTTAGAGTAATTCCAGTTTTTTTATATTTTATTTTTGTCTATTTTTATTATTATTATTTTTTTTTTTTTTTTTGTAATAAATAAAGTGAAAAGTACTCGTATGTGGCATCTTCCATAAATATCTTTATGTCACTGTTATAAAACAAGTCTCTTTTAGTACTGCATTGATTGCTCTATTTTGTTGGTTCTTCTTAAAAGGATATGTTTTTTTTTTTCTTTTAATATTATTTTTAGTTTATTTACAGAAATTAAAATGGCTCACCTTTTTAGCTAATTTCTTTAAATATATATATCAACGTTCAAACCTCAATAAAAAAATGAGAAAAAAATGCTAAGCTCAATTTTGTTATTGTGGTTTGGACGTTGATTTTTGTTTCACGTTTTTATTATGAAATCTTCTTCACAATATATATATATATATATATATATATATATATAATTAAAGTTACAGCTAGAGAACACAAGAAATAGGACGAACAGTCACGAATCTCGATAATTTCGGCGTCTTGCCGTCTTCAGGAGAGTAGAAAGAAAGAAAATAAAAGGAGAAAGAATGAAGGAACGGAGACGTAAATGCGTCCACTGGCCGATGTAAACTCGGCCAGTTTTTATATATATATATATATATAATGAGTCGTTATCAGCCTTTGGAGTGATTCAAATCTATTCCTGACGACGAGGACATCGAAATATAGGTAGTGAGTTCAGTGATTTCTTTTCTATGTGTTCTTTTGAAAATTCTAGTTTATATGTATATAAAAAATATATTAGTTCAAAATTCAAGAGTAACACACATAGTAAGGAAACACACTTACTGACTCAAATTTTCGGGTAATCCGTCTTCAAGAGAAAAGAGAAAGGAAGACCAAACACGTTGTAGACGCAACGGCAAGTAACCAACCCGGCAACCGCCAGTGCTGCCCCCCGTACCCAGTGTTAAAGTATTGAATTAAGAGAACAAATAAGTGGATCGTGTTTCGTTTAATTAAGTGATATATATATCATGATTTGTTTTCTTGACAATAACTGACGTTATTGACGATACTTTTATATATATATATATATATATATATATATATAATATATATAACACTATTTTTTTTCTTCTCGAGGTTTGGTCTAGATTCAATAATGCAACACCTTTAAGCCGACGTTTCGTCTATATTTGTAGACATCTTCAGGGCTTTGTCAATACAGAGTTTAGTTACTATAACATGAAACATAATTATATTACATTGTTTAATTATTAAACTAATTATGTTTCATGTTATAGTAACTAAACTCTGTATTGATGTAGCCCTGAAGATATCTACAAATATAGACGAAACGTCGGATTATATGTGTTGCATTATTGAAGCTAGACCAAGGCTCGATAAGAAAGAAAAATAGTGTTAAATATATGTGGTCGAGATTGGAAAACGTTCGTATATATATATATATATATATATATATATATATTAATTAATATATATAATGTAATATATATATATCAATTATATAACTTATACATAATAGAAATACTATAACATAAGACTACTACTTTTCAATATTTCGACCTTAATGGCGGTCGTCCTCAGGAGAAGAAGTGAATTGACGGAGGGACGGCAGTCAATTAACGAATTCACTAGGTGAGTTTCTTTTTTTAAAAAAAATGTTTTTTTATTTGTTCTCAACTCCTTAGTTCCTTCTTTATTTTTCTCCTTTGAGGTAGCTCTGCTTTAGCCCTCACCCAGTGAGTTCTTTAGTTGACTGTCGTCCCTCCGTCAATTCGCTTCTTCTCCTGAGGACGACCGCCATTACGGTCGAAATATTAAAAAGTGAGTCTTTGTTATGTTTCTGTCTATGTGTCACAGTTTATTTTAAGTATAATCTCTCCTGCCGGACCGTTTTTCGTTTATCATGGTATATATAGATATTTATGCAGATGAATCACAATAAACACGTGATACAATCAATGAAAACAAACCACAAGGAAAAAAAAGAAAACAGATAGAAAAAATGCTCTGAGGCCTTTCAATTTATGTCATCAGAGAGCAAACAAGGTAAGAACTAGAAGGTAACATCAAAGGTGTGTACAAGGAAGGTAACTAAACAGCTGGGAAAACAAAAGTCGAAGAGGCATAATAAGTTCATTTTGCATTGTTTAATTGTATTGGGTATTTTTTGTTTTTCTCTTATTATGCCTCTTCGACTTTTGTTTTCCCAGCTGTTTAGTTACCTTCCTTGTACACACCTTTGATGTTACCTTCTAGTTCTTACCTTGTTTGCTCTCTGATGACATAAATTGAAAGGCCTCAGAGCATTTTTTCTATCTGTTTTCTTTTTTTTCCTTGTGGTTTGCTTTCATATATATATATATATATATTGAAATTTCTCTGACAAAGTTAATTTGGGAATTACCCCAAAATGAAAGAAGAATAATTAGAAAATTAGATCATCAAGTGCTCTTGTGAAGCGACGGTTGGAGACCAACAGTGTTGTCACACGCGTGCTTGGCTCAAGTAAGGTAAGAGAAATTAACTAAGAATTAGCCAAGAGTTAAGAAATAGTGAAAATGAAGAAGATTAGGAAATATAAAAAATAAAAACTTAAAAGAATAAAAAAGAAGAGAATTTAATGAAGAAACTAAGAGGAAAATAGCTGAAACAAAATAAAATCTAGGAATATAAATAATAAATACTTAAATAATAATAATAATGAAGAAGGTGATTAGAATATAGTTGTATATTAATAATTTAAAATAAAAACAAAAATTTTTATTATAAATTATTAAAAGTTTTAAATATAAAAGTTTTTATTTTTATTCTAAATTATTATTTATACAGCTTTATTCCAATCATCCTCATCATTATTGTTATTTAAGTATTTATTATTTAAAATCCTGGTTTTATTTTGTTTCACCTATTTTCCCCTTATTTTATTGCATTATTATCTTTTATGTTTTTATTATTTATATTTCCTAATTTTCTTCATTTTCACTTTCTATTTCTTACCTTATTCTTAGATAATTTTTCTTACCTCACTTGAACCGGGCACGCGTGTGACAAAACTGTTGGTCTCCAACCGTCGCTTCACAATTGCGCTTGGTGTCCTTTTCTCAACTCTCCTGATGACGGTTCAACTGAAAATTAGAGTCAGTAAGTGTGTGTGTGAGATTCATCGTGAAACGTTTGTTGTCCTTTTGGATCGTTTTCCTGTTTACTATATATATATATATATATATATATATATAATATATATATATATATATATTATATATATGCATGCTTTGTTGAACACGACAGAGTAGTTCCTATTTATAAGTTTCTTCTCAAGACCTTCGATTTGCCTAAAAACAGCTTTTTCGTTGTTAGAACAACGAAGAAACAACGAAAAAGCTGTTTTTAGGCAAATCGAAGGTCTTGAGAAGAAACTTATAAACAGGAACTACTCTGTCGTGTTCAACAAAGCATTCATATCCGAAGGACTGCTACCAAAGTATACTAATATATATATATATATATATAGGTGTGTTCTCTAATCGTGGTTCGGTCAATTTTCCAGGATAAAAAATTAAACTCTCGTTGCCAACATTTCGGTTTTATTTAAAACCTTTTTCATAGGCAGAAGAAAGAATTTTTCAACCAAGAAAATTCTTACTTCTGCCTATGAAAAAGGTTTTTAATAAAACCGAAACGATGGCAACGAGAGTTTAATTTTTTATCCTGGAAAATTGACCGAACCCCGATTAGAGAACACACCTATTATATCGAACGGTCGATATATTATTGAATCTGTTATATATATATATATATATATATATATATATATATATATAAGTAGTAGTTTGCTTCTCAGCGCGAGTACTTTGCACTTCTTCCCGATGACGACGGATGTCGAAATATCGAAGTGAGATCTGTAGTGACTTTCTGTGTTCTTTCCTGTGTATTAAAGTTTATATATATGTATAAACATGTATGTTACATATATATATATATATATATGTAACATGGGATCTTTGTCAGAAACTGGTTTTTGACCAGATAACGGTTGACGTTATCACCCGCCAGGGGATTGGTTGAAATAATAAAAAAAAAAAGAATATCATATAAAAAAAAGTCTGGCTGAACTCAGTGAGAAAGTTCAACACGACCCCAACCTTTCAAACATTAAATAAACTTCATTTCGACTCGTCCCGTATTACTTATTTCTTTCAAGTCGTCAAACAAAATATTTTATTCCGAACAAGCCTTATATAAGATTGCACTAATTTTCTCATTATTGGTTTAATAATTATACATCAATAATGATTTAATATCTTAATTACTCATCCATTATCAGCAATAATGAAGCTAACAGTTATTAATTTACATATTTCACTAGTAACTAATTACTTAATATTTTCAAAAAGTGAGCCATTTTAATAATATTTTAATAAAATTCTTTGATAAACCACAATGAAGAGATATTATGTGTTCAACTAGAGCTAATATATCTTAGACTGTATAAAGTATATATATATATTAGTGGTGTATATATTAATACCCACTTGGAAACCCTTTCAGATTGTTAGTATATTTCATTTTTGGAATATGTCTTTTCATATATATATATATATATATCTCAATGATCAAACCACAATAAGAAATGGGAAAAAAAGACTAAGATCTTTCAACCGTAACAAGTGGTCTTCGTCAGAGTCAAAACCCAACTCAAGTTGAAAGATCTCAGTCTTTTTTCCCCATTTCATATTTGCTTTGATGATATATATATTTATGCACATTAATACATAGGAAAGAACTGAGAAGGTCACGACAGAACACACTTTGATATTTCGACATCCATCGTCATCAGGAAGAAGAGTACGTAGCAAGCCCTAAGGAGTCATATTATTGCCTCTTAAGAAGTTCAAAGGTGGTTCTACGGGTTTCTCTCGCGGTTTGCTTCTCAATGCCAGTACTTCGTACTCTTCTTCCTGATGACGACATATGTCGAAATATCAGAGTGTATTCTGTCGTGACTTTCTCAATTCTTTCCTATGTATTAATGTGCATAAATATATATTATAATCAATTAGATGAAACGATTCTTCGAACAAGTGATCTAGAATTTTCAAAAGGAATCAGTGAAACTCACTCTGTATTTCGATGTCCTCGTCGTCAGGAATGGATGTGAATCACTCCAAAGGCTGATAACGACTGGCTTGTGTTCAAACAGAAACACTCAAACAATGTGGCCAAGTTTCGGAGGGAGAGGAGACAAGTAAGATAAACAAATAAAAACTAAATAAAGATTAAATGAATGAAAACATTCAACAAAAAAAATAATATTAAAAAGAATTAACAACTTGTAAAAAAGCAAAACTAAAAATAAAAAAAAATACAAACAAAAATATAACTCAGTAAGGAAAAAAAATGTTTGGGCTTTTATTTCTTTATCTTCCCTCCTTCCGAAAGTTGGCTACACTGTTGAAACGCAAAGCCAGTCGTTATCAGCCTTTACAGCCATTCAAATCTATTCATGACGACGAGGACATCGAAATATAGTAGTGAGTTTCTTTTCTGTGTGTTCTTTTGAAAGTTCTACTTTATATATAATAATATTTAGATAAATTATTTTTTTTGCATAGTTGAAATAGTTAATCATTGTTCTAGTAAAATACTGACTAGTCATTAATTATGCCCTGAGTTTAACAATATTACCTTTTTATTTGGTTTATCACTGCCTTCTTCTAACACATATTGTATTCTCTGTAAATATTTCCAAATTTTATTTTTTTATTTTTTTTTTTTCTAAGGGAATGTGTCTTGTTATTTGGCTGCACCGACCATATCTTAGATCTTTTTATTTTGTATTTCGAAGCATTCGAAAAATTGAATATATATATATATATATCTAAATATATTATATGGTTTTTTCAGCATGTTGGCGATTCTGCAACAATAACCAACATACTGTCAAGTCAACAGTAATTAAATTATAAAAAAAAATCTGAAACATGAACATGTTACTGAACTGTACGGCATTAGCAGCATGGTCCATGTATGGGATCGATATATTTTTGTTTTTGTAATATTTTTTTTGTTTTTTTTTTTAATTCCAGAGACAAAAACAGAAGCATGAGTTGCCTAATATCGGCTTAGGATCTTGTATGTATTTTATATGAATGTTTGTTTGGATTGTCTTTTTTAATTTTAATCAAAGCATTTGCTCCACAAAAAATTGTTCTGTTATCACCTTTATTGTTTTTTTTTTCGCCCCCTTTTTTTTTTCTTTTTAAATAAACTGGGATGTTATTGTTTAGAAGTTAGATATTTTATTTTTTTTTTTTAAAAAAAAAAAGAAATGAAAAAATAAATGCAAATAAATTTTTGCATGCAGGACACACCAAAAAAAAAGGACTCCAATTCTGCATGTCGTTCAATGTCATGTGTTCGGATTTCGAAGTAATGGACTGGGAATTGTGATCGTACATGTAAATGTTTTTGCCTTTCGGAATCCGAAACAGCCATTTTATGAATTATTTCGAAACAATTTTTTTTTTTTTTGAAAGTGTTTCGGTAAATCTTCTAACGACACCTCACATCGATATCATCAATCGATTGCAGAATTACAAAGTGAGAATTACCTTTTTCCTACATTCACATATTGGTATTCCTTTATGCCTGTATATTGATCGATATTTATCTCCAAATCGATGTACTATCTATAATCAAAGCTTGTTTATTTTACAGAGCAGAATGGTAGTTTCTGTTAGATCATCGAATATATCAATATATATATATATATATATATATAACACTGAATTAAACGAAACACGATCCAAACTGGACACAATACGAGTTCAAAATTCAAGAAGAGAGTAACACACATAGTAAGGAAACACACATACAGACTCAAACTTTCGGGTAATCCATCTTCAGGAGAAAAGAGAAAGGGAGACCAAGCACGTTGTAGACGGATTACCCGAAAGTTTGAGTCTATAACTTTGTTTCCTTACTCTGTGTGTTACTCTTCTTGAATTTTGAACTCATATATGTATATATATATATATATATTGACCATTTGTTCAATCGTAACAAACGGTCTTCATCAAACTCAAAAACCTAACTGGTTTTTGGGGTTTTGTCTCTAACGAAGACCGCTTGTTAGAATTGAAAGATCTTAGGTTTTTTTCCTATTTCTTATTATGGTTTGAACATTGATTGTTATTACGTGTTTATGTGAAATATTGTTGTTTATATATATATATATATATATATATATATATATATATATATATATATATAATACAGTAAATGAAATTGAAGAATAAACAAACAGAGTAAAAGAACACAATAACTCAAATTTTCCAAAACTTTGAGGCAATGTGTTTCTTTACTTTTTGGTCTTTGCTGTGTGTGTTTGTTTACTCTTTCTCGATTTTGAACTCGTAATCTGTTCATTTTGTATCATCTTTCCAATTTTATGTATATGCATATATATAACAAATTTCACATAAACACGTCATTTTGATCAAAACCACAAAATGAATAGGGAAAAAAGACTAAGATTTTTCAACCGTAATAAGCGGTCTTCGTCAGAGTCAAAAACCCAACTGAAACACTAGGTGCAGAAAACATCTGGTGAGGGGTAAAGAAGAGTGGGAGGGAAGAGTGGTATTTTAAGTGGAAGTAAAGGGCATGAAAGGACAACGACTTTTAAAATACCACTCTTCCCTCCCACTCTTCTCAACCCCTCACCAGATGCTTTCTGCATCTTGCGTTTCAGTTGGATTTTTGACTTCCAAGAGGAAGACCGCTTGTTACGTGTGAAAGATCTTTGGTCGATATAATTTGTCTTGTTATATCGTAAAAGATCAATATTTTTTCCCCATTTCATATTGTGGTTTGATCATTGTTATGTCACGTGTTTATGTGAAATATATATATATATATATATATATAATGTAACCATGACTGATGTGTTTAGATTTATATGTGACCTCGTTTTATCTCACAGAGTATTGTGTGCTTGTGTAGTGTTTTTAAACCCTATATATAACTATATTACCTTAATCAATATATGACTTATTTACTTATCGAGCTTTACATAGAAATTAACTTAATCTTATTTCTAAGAGGTTTCGCCTAAAATCTTAAGGTATTCTAAAGGTTTATTGAAGGAAGTACCTATTCAAATCGTTATCTACATTAAGTCTTTTTGTAACATGTATTATGAAAAAGGAAATGAATTAACGTGGAAATGTATTATGACATTTTGAACATAAATATCTTAATTAATATTATAACAGACAAAATATAGGATGTTATATGTTACTATGTTGTAGCAGGCTGGAAATGCTATGTTATAACATATTATGTTACTGTATTATTTCAGACAGGAACTACTATTTCGTATGTTATTATGTTATAGCAGTCTAACATGATGATATGTTATAACATATCATGTTACTATATTATAGCATACAGAGAATGCAATGGATGCATAACATTATAGCATGTTATGTTACTATGTTATGGCAGTCAGGAACTACTATCTCATATGTTACTATGCCAACATATTATTATGTTATAAACAAATCGAAAATGCTATATCATATGTTACTATATTATGGTATTTTTAACCTTAATACTATAATCCATTTTATTGATGTACTCCTATATATATAGTCAGCAAAAAGGAATCCAAAATTTTTCAAAACAAAAACGTATAATTCAAATCTTTAAAAAAAAATGATTAAATTTAATTAACTGGCTACTCAAGCAAATTTAATAAACCTTTAACCACTTTAAAAAAAAACTAGTTTTGGAAAATTTTAAATAAATTTATTTTTATTTGGGGAAAATATATAATCGACACAAGGATTTGTGTGGGTAATTTGAATTTGGGTTTTCTGTGTGGAGACATAACACTTTCCCCAATATGAGTAAATACCATCCTATATAACAGATTGCATAATTAATTAATTAAATTTATTTTTATTTTGCAAATATTTCAGTTTAAAAATAGTATTATGGACATGAAAACAATTACGACCTTAAAAACTCATTTTGTTATAAAATTTCAGTTTTTTTTAATTGTTTTAATTTTTGTTTATCCCTCAAAATTTTGCCCCCCCCCCCCCTTTGATACGCTACTGTATTTATATAAAAGAAAGTGTATTAGAATATGAAAATATTGTGATATGAAAAGCAAGGTGTAAACTACAATGGTGACAGGGGCAGTAGCTTTGTCTGCGAGGGTTGATAGCTAGCTGCTAACTTTTACGTATTTCTTCCTAAATTCCTTTGTCTCCTCTCATCTGTCTTCCCAACCCTTTGTTTCCTTGATCTTTATACTCTTTTAAATACCTTTCTTGCCTCCCTTGCATCTAAACACCACTTGTTTTTGCAAAACGTCTTTCAGTATCAGTTGAACCATGTGTTTTGGTTGAAAAAAACCTTATCCCAGTTATCTGATTTTCTTACTGTGGTTTAGCCGGGCTATTCACGTGAAATAAAAACATCTATATTGAGAAATATTTTGGTGGCAGTCCTTCTGATATGCATCATTTGTTAAAAACGACTGAATATTTTCTCTCGATAAGTTTCTTCTCGTGAACTTTAATCTTCCTAAAAATGTATTTTTCATTGTGAGAACAACAATTGAGGTGATGACTGATTCTTGTCGACGGGTTTTATGAGAACAACGATTGAGGTATATTTTACTAAAATTAAACCGAAACGCCGGGAAACTACTAAATCTTGGTTTTTCAATAGAGTTGAAACTCACTCCCGAGTGGTGACATTACGTATTGCTCTTTACCGTAATTGAAATTTCATGAAACTAATTTTTTGTTTGATTTAGGGCAAATTCGGCTTTTTAGATTTAAAAAAAAAACATTTTCTGGAAACAAGAATTGTACTCTAACACCACTTTGGTTTATTTAATTTTGAGAAAAACTAGAGTATGAGGTGAAATTTTTCTGTGAAATATCAATTTTGATCTATCAAAGATTCTAGACCAGTGTTTGCCAAAGTGGGCGGTGCTTTGATATCGGGGGGCGCTAATGCAAAAAGGTCTTGGGGATTCTATTTCCATAAATTGAAAATGTTCATGCAATATAATGAATAAACTTTCTAAATTTAAGTGAAAACACCACATGTAAACTTCTAGGAAAAGGTTTCTTAAAATTATTTGTTTTGATAATTCATTTTTATGTTAAAAGTATATTTTCACCTAAGTTTCTTTTATTGTGTATTAATTCGTTTGCATAAATATGCTATGAAACAATACATATATTGGATTATAAATAAATATTCGATTAGTCATTTTATTAATGTAATTATTAAAGTGTTACTTATTTCGTTATTTAGTCTAAGATTCTGATTATTATTGAGGAGTGTTGAGTATAGGTTTATGGACCCAAGGGGGCGGTCGCTCGAAATAGTTTGGGAAACACTGTTCTAGACCTGAGAGACCGGTGAGTGAAGTAGCTGTAAAACATCAGCATCGAAAGTTTATCAATCAATGTTGTGCTGCATTTACATGTAATACATTCTGTAGATTACAAAATTAAATTATTTGCAGGCCTGTGGCACATCCTATTGTTTCTTAAGGTAGCGATTGTTTAAACATGTTTGAGAGGGTCTAGTCCAGCGTTTCCCAAAGTGGGCGGTACCGCCCCCCTGGGGGCGGTGGTTTGATATTGGGGGGCGGTAACGCAAAAATAGGCGGTTTGGGGGGCGGTAACTAAAAAATAGATGGTTGGTGGCGACAGTGTAGCTAATGTAGCAGCTGGCTGCTACAATACTTACATCGTCGTCACAAACTGTTGGCGGTAACCATCAAAAACCATACAAGTAATAAAAATTAGAAATAAGAATTTCAAAAGATCTGTCGCTCTTTTGCCTGAGGATTAAGGGGTCAGACCCGGTCGAAAGTAAAAGAGAGTTTTCGGTGAAAATAAAGGCAATAAAAAGATAAGCTGCTCTTTCACGTATGTCCTATGGATTAAGAGGTCAGCCTTGATCGGAAGTAAATGAGTTTTCGGTCGAGATAAGAAGAATAAAATGATCGTTCCCTATATAAATAGTAGACCGCAATCTCAATTCTGTAAAGATAGATTGTGGCTGTAGATTGCATGACAGCTAGAGGATGGGTTTTTACTATTTCTTACTGTACTTCTTTCTTTCCCCAAACATCCCTTTCTGGACATTAGTCCTTTCCTGCGCTTTCACCCTTTTAAAATACCATTCTTATATTCATTAACCTGAATAGGATAGGTTAGTTCTGATAGGCTTTTTGGCATATCTTTCCATTTTTATGGGGTAGGGGGCGCTGGCAGGCTATTCTAGAAGACAAGGGGGCGCTGGCAGGCTATTCTAGAAGACAAGGGGGCGCTGGCACTCTATTCTAGAAGACAAGGGGGCGCCAGCCTGGAAAAGTTTGGGAAACCCTGGTCTAGTCCAAGGTTTTAGTTCCAAAGTCCAGTCAGGATTCTTACTTCATTTATACAAGTATTAGTTTTATAAACTAATCAACGCGTTTCGAACACTTGATATTCTTCTTCAGGTTACATCTGCCTTGCTTGTTCTCACCCATTGAATACCCCCCCCCCCCCCCTGCAGAGCAGAAGTACCTGAAGAAGAATATCAAGTGTTCGAAACGCGTTTATTAATTTTGTTATAATCAACATTTTTTGTGTAGAGCCTTAATACTTTCCCCAATATGAGTAAATACCACACTATAACAGCTTGTGCAGTTAATACATTATATAAGTACAGTTGTACAGTGCAGTTAATACATTATATAAGTACAGTTGTACTTATTGTGCCACTGGTTGTTCATCGTAAGAGTTGTTGCTCTCTGAAATATATTTACTTGTAAGGTTTCACATGTTGTAATAATCTATTCTCATATTATTTATTTCCTCAATATTTATGATTTCTTCTAATCCTTTATTACAAGCCCTATAAAAAAAGGTTTTAAAATAAACCGAAAATCTGGGAATGAAAGTTTTAACTTTTTTGAACCTAGAAAATTGACCTAGTCTTGATTACATAATACACCTATTCTATCAATGGTTAATATGTTATTGAATAGGAATTACTTTTTTATATAGATATATATATAGGTGTGTTCTCTAATCGGGGTTAGGTCAATTTTCCAGGATAAAAATTCAAACTCTCGTTGCCAACGTTTCTGTTATATTTAAAATCTTTTTTACAAAATTTTAAAAAGGTTTTAAATAAAACCGAAACGTTGGCAACGAGAGTTTGATTTTTTATCCTGGAAAATTAACCGAACCCCGATTAGAGAACACACCTATTCTATCAAACGGTCGATATATTTTATTGAATCTGTTATATATATATATATAAAATAAACGGTCGATATATTATTGAATCTGTTGTATATATATAACGAGAGTTTGATTTTTTATCCTAGAAAATTGACCGAATCCCGATTAGAGAACACACCTATTCTATCAAGCAGTCGATGTATTATTGAATCTGCTATATATATATATTAATATATATATATATATATAGTTCAATATAGACAAAGAAACACAGAGAAATCAAAAGAACACACTTACAGTCTCTAATTTTCGGATTGAACCGTCTTCAAGAGAGATAAGAGAGAGAAATCAGTGCGCTTTGTTGCCCTCTCTTATCTCTCGTGAAGACAAATCGAAAATTAGGTACTGTAAGTGTGTTCTTTTTATTTCTCTATGTTTCTTTGTCTATATTAAACTATATTTGTCCGTTTTGGATCGTATTTCCAACGAAAAAGTATATATATAAATATTGATAAAAGTATCGACCGTGGAATAGAAACAAAACTTAAGTTTATTGGGACTTGCTTATCGAGTCCCGATAAACTTAAGTTTTGTTTCTATTCCACGGTCGATACTTTTATCAATATTTATATATATTTGTATAAATAGCAGATACAATAATATATCGACTGTTTGATAGAATAGGTGTGTTCTCTAATCAGGATTCGGTCAATTTTCTAGGATAAAAAATCAAACTCTCGTTGCCAACGTTTCGGTTTTATTTAAAACCTTTTTTATAGGCCTACAAACAAAGGATAATAAGAAATCACATATCAACATCAAACATATACACAATATGAAAATGGATTGTTACAACTTATGAATATTACAAGTAGAAGTATTTCAGAGATACATAAAACAATATTACTTACAGAAGTAAGGATTTTTTAACTAAGAAAATGAAATTTACATTATTTAAAGGAACAACAATGTTAACCGGACAAAACCTTTGACTAGACTAATAAGATGACATTACAAATAACCTCAACACTGTTCACTCAAGGGAACTGAATAAATCAAATTTCACTAAAACTCAGCTTAACACTCCAGAATAAATTTATTCTAGACCTTAAAGATCAAGCCACTTTTTTTTGCAAGCATTTTAAAATTTCACACATGACTAGAACCATAGATTTACAAGAGAAGTTAGGAAATTTAAGTTAGGTAGTGTAATTAAAAGCAGTGTGAAGGAAACCTGCTAAAGTCAAGTTTATATTGACATTGAACATAGAGAAAAAAAATATCCAATATGAGTTTAATGTATATTATCGGTTATCTTAGTAATAAGTAATTGTTAATGACCTTTCCATAATGTTAAAAAACTGTTAGTGCATTATTTATCCTTGAAAATGATCAGAGTTGATCGAAACGTCGGAATGAGTGTAAATAACATAAATAATAAAATATTCGGGGAATTGGTGTATATTTTACCTAAAAGATTGAAAAATTATATGATAAAATTAGAAAAGCTGTGCAAAAAACGGACTAGACTAAAAATAAGCAAGGCATTTAATGATATATATATATATAATATATTCAATATATATATATATATATATATAAACTATATTGACACAAAGAACACACACAGAAATTAAAGAGAAACTCGCTACTATATTTCGATGTCCTCGTCATCAGGAATAGAGAAACTAGTTCGCTCCGCAGGCAGACAACGACTATATATATATATTATATTTTATTTATAATTATATATATATATATTATATATATATATATATATATATATCTATCGGGGTTCGGTCAATTTTCCAGGATAAAAAATTAAACTCTCGTTGCCAACGTTTTGGTTTTATTTAAAACCTTTTTCATAGGCAGAAGTAAGAATTTTTTAACTAAGAAAATGAAATTTACATTATTTAAAGGAACAGCAATGTTAACCGGACAAAACCTTCGACTGTCTGCCTATGAAAAAGGTTTTAAATAAAACCGAAACGTTGGCAACGAGAGTTTAATTTTTTATCCTGGAAAATTGGCCGAACCCCGATTAGAGAACACACCTATTATATCAAACGGTCGATATATTATTGAATCTGTTATATATATATATATATAAAACTATTTCACATAATTTGTTGGGTTTTTTACTCTTACGAAGACCGCTTGTTCGAACTCAAGTTCGTTATCAGGAAGGGAGTAGAAGAAAAGAAGAAGTGGTTATTTTCATTTTATATATATATATATATATATATATATATATATATATATATATACACCTTTACTAATCCTTTTAATCTATTAATACCATTGACTATCTCATCGATTTTAATTTAACATGTCACTTGGCCAACTCCTTTTCCAGTTGAACCCTGTTAGCAGGAGGTTAGTTCGTATTATCGAATCTCTCAGTCTTAAGATAGTGATTGCCGAGAGTGTGGTTAATTTTAATTATATATATATATATATATATATATATATATAATATATATATATATATATAAACCACAATAAGAAATGGGAAAACAACACTAAGATCTTTCAACCGTAGCAAGCGGTTTTCGTCAGAGTCAAAAACCCAACTGTTGTGTCTTTGTTGTGTTTCTGTTTATGTGTCACTGCTTATTTTAAATGTTATTTGTCCTGCCGGACCGTTTTTCGTTTATCATGGTATATATATATATATATATATATATATATATATATATATATTTATATATACAATTTATTTATATTATACAATTTATATTGATATAGATTCTCGACCACTGATATTTCAAATTCACATAAGGGGTTATTAAGGATTTTGGTCATATTGAGGATATGACCAAAATCCTCAATAACCCCTTATGTGTATACAATTTATGTTATTTCCTTTTAAGAGCATAATCTGTATTTATCCTTTAACATGAATTAAATTTGACCTTTAGTATAAAGCCTCTTAAGTTTACAGAGCTTAACATAATGTGTATTTTTTCCTTTCAAAACGTAATAAATCTTTTAACATGAATTAAATTTGACCTTTAGTATACAGCCTCTTAAGTTTACAGAGCTTAACATAATGTGTATTTTTTCCTTTCAAAAACGTAATAAATCTTTTAACATGGATTAAATTTGACCTTTAGTATAAGGCATATTAAATTTTAAACCCATGATTACATTATTCATATGCATTCCTTTATTATATCTATTTGATAATGTTCTTTAATGTAGAATATATAATTGACCTTTAGTGCAATATATATCATTGGTTTCTATAGTTAACTAATTTTTTACTTCACTATAAGTAAAGTATAGTGATCGTGAAAGAATTCGATCTCGAGATTTTGACAGAAATACATGTTTTGAGGTCCCTGAAGTCGTTTTATGAAGTTTTTTACTTTACTATAAGTAAAGTATAGTGATCGTGAAAAAAGCTCGACCTCGAGATTTTAACAG
This sequence comes from Hermatobates lingyangjiaoensis, assembly GCA_026182355.1. Lineage (NCBI taxonomy): Eukaryota > Metazoa > Arthropoda > Insecta > Hemiptera > Hermatobatidae > Hermatobates > Hermatobates lingyangjiaoensis. The sequence goes on from JAPFBL010000679.1 coordinate 105,066, forward strand.
AATTACATGTTTTGAGGTCCCTGAAGTCGTTTTATGAAGTTTTTTCGATGATTTCTGTGGGTGGGTGAGTGTGTTAGCATTGCTTGTTACCACGCTACGGTCCAGAATCTTTGATGGATCAAGTTGATATTTTACACAAAAATGGGCCTCATAGGAAAGAAGATCCCTATTGTTTGGGAAGAATTATGCATGACGGGAAAGTCACTTTTTTTTGCTAAAAACCGTTTTTTAGAAAACATTTTTTTCTCCTAAACTGATAACCCTAGAGTTTTGAAATTTTCGCATTATCTTTAGGGTTACGAATGGAACAAACGAAAAATATATTTAGAATTTTAAAACAACAGGAAATATTTTTTTTTCAATAAAATGTAAAAATTTTGACTTATAATTCAATCTAAAAGCTTGTAAGAGGGATACAAGACATACCTTTTGACGGATCAAAATAAAACTATGCTTAAAAAAAGAATATTATATGTAAAATGATTTAAGATAATTTTTTTCAAAATTACATTCACCAAAGGAACGTTAAAGTAGGATTTCTGTTTTCAGAAAATGTTTTTTTCACGCTAACGGTTCATTAATAACTCATGAAAATTTGACCATAAATGGAACAAAAAATTACCAATCTTTAAAAAAAAATATTCATGAAGTTTCAGTTACGGGAAAGAGCAATAAAGCTATAAAAACCGTTTGTTTACTAAGGGATCACCTACTATACTTGTCGAATTTTTGATTTTTTTTTACAATGTTTACATTGACTTAGAAATTTTTTGACCAACACCACTATTCTAGTCTAATAGTTCATATTTATTATTTTCAAAAATTAGAAGCTCCCAACTATAAATGATTTAAATTATATTGAATAGCTGGCTTCAACTTTGAGTTGATTATGTAATTACTCAAAACTCATAACCAGTTTGAGTTGACTGGTTAATTACTAATATATTTTTTCCCAATATCCATTCATAGCAAGCGTATAACAGAGTACAAGACGCAGGAAAAAAGATAACACTCACTCAGAGAAATTGGTATATATGATTTTCGATAAATGGGAAGGAAAATGATTTTAATAAATACTAAGAAGCCATAAAATTCCCAGTATAATTAATTCTTTAAAAGACCAAAAATGTAAAACATGATTCAAAATGGAAATCTTTCTTTTGAAGATTAATAAATGTAATTATTGTACATCCTTAATTATAAATTATTTTAAAACATTTTTGCTTGGATGTTTATGATGTTTTTCAGATAAAATAAGGGTATTTTTTCTGATTTAAATTTGAAAATTTGATTTAAATATTCAATGTAGAAGGAGGTCAAGTAACCGATATAAGAAATCCACTGGCTATTTGAACAAACGTCATGTTCTCTTGTAGGAGATTATTTCTTATCAAGAAATTTTCACTTTGGCTTTTCAAAAATGTTATTACTGCTGTAGTTATACCAATGAGATTATATGGATCAGCTGTGGGATGTACAAAAATAAGCTTATATATTGATAAGTCGATCAATCACTATCTGTACTACCTCAGAAATGAAAGACTAATAAGCATCTCCCATTTAAATGTTTACATTAGGCTTAAATGAGACTTTATATATTATATACCCAAGAATTAAGTTTATGATATTAAGTTTACTTATAGTAAAGTAGAGTGCAGGCCACTCCAGATTTTTTTTTATCTTACATTCATTTCAAATCAATGTAGATATTTATCACAATAATAAATTTTAGTTTGATCTTTAGTAAAAACAGGTGTTTAGTTACGGTAACCTAATTACACCACTAAACACCTTCGTACACCACCCCTTCGTACACCACATCCTCTATGACACCACCCCTTCGTATGCCATATCCCCTATGACACCACCCCTTCGTACACCACATCCCCTATGACACCACCCCTTCGTACACCACATCCTCTATGACACCACCCCTTCGTACACCACATCCTCTATGACACCACCCCTTCGTACACCACATCCCCTATGACAGCACCCCTTCGTACACCACATCCTCTATGACACCACCCCTTCGTACACCACATCCCTATGACACCACCCCTTCGTACACCACATCCCTATGACACCACCCCTTCGTACACCACACCCCTATGACACCACCCCTTCGTACACCACATCCTCTATGACACCACCCCTTCGTACACCACATCCTCTATGACACCACCCCTTCGTACACCACATACTCTATGACACCACCCCTTCGTACACCACATCCCTATGACACCACCCCTTCGTACACCACATCCCTATGACACCACCCTTCGTACACCACACCCCTATGACACCACCCCTTCGTACACCACATCCTCTATGACACCACCCCTTCGTACACCACATCCTATGACAGCACCCCTTGCCCTCCCCCCCTTTACACCACATCTCTATGACACCACCCCTTCGTACACCACATCCTCTATGACACCACCCCTTCGTACACCACATCCCTATGACACCACCCCTTCGTACACACATCCTCTATGACACCACCCCTTCGTACACCACATCCCCTATGACACCACCCCTTCGTACACCACATCCCTATGACACCACCCCTTCGTACACCACATCCTCTATGACACCACCCCTTCGTACACCACATCCTCTATGACACCACCCCTTCGTACACCACATCCCTATGACACACCCCCCTTCGTAGACACCACATCCTCTATGACACCACCCTTTCGTACACCACATCCCTATGACACCACCCTTCGTACACCACTACCCTATGACACCACCCCTTCGTACACCACACCCCTACTATGACACCACCCCTTCGTACACCACATCCTCTATGACACCACCCCTTCGTACACCACATCCTCTATGACACCACCCCTTCGTACACCACATCCTCTATGACACCACCCCTTCGTACACCACATCCCTATGACACCACCCTTCGTACACCACATCCCTATGACACCACCCCTTCGTACACCACACCCCTATGACACCACCCTTCGTACACCACATCCTCTATGGACACCACCCCTTCGTACACCACATCCCTATGACACCACCCTTCGTACACCACATCCTCTATGACACACCCCTTCGTACACCACATCCCTATGACACCACCCCTTCGTACACCACACCCCTATGACACCACCCCTTCGTACACCACATCCTCTATGACACCACCCCTTCGTACGCCATATCCTCTATGACACCACCCCTTCGTACACCACACCCTCTATGACACACCCTTCGTACACCACATCCCTATGACACCACCCTTCGTACACCACATCCCTATGACACCACCCCTTCGTACACCACACCCCTATGACACCACCCCTTCGTACACCACATCCTCTATGACACCACCCCTTCGTACACCACATCCTCTATGACACCACCCCTTCGTACACCACATCCCTATGACACCACCCCTTCGTACACCACACCCCTATGACACCACCCCTTCGTACACCACATCCTCTATGACACCACCCCTTCGTACACCACATCCCTATGACACCACCCCTTCGTACACCACACCCCTATGACACCACCCCTTCGTACACCACATCCCCTATGACACCACCCCTTCGTACACCACATCCTCTATGACACCACCCCTTCGTACGCCATATCCTCTATGACACCACCCCTTCGTACACCACATCCCCTATGACACCACACCCTTCCGTACACCACCCCCTATGACACCACCCCTTCGTACACCACACCCTATGACACCACCCTTCGTACACCACATCCTCCCTATGACACCACCCCTTCGTACACCACATCCCTATGACACCACCCCTTCGTACACCACATCCTCTATGACACCACCCCTTCGTACCCACATCCTCTATGACACCACCCTTCGTACACCACACCCCTATGACACCCCCCTTCGTACACCACACCCCTATGACACACCCCTTCGTACACCACTCCTCTATGACACCACCCCCTTCGTACACCACATCCCCTATGACACCACCCCTTCGTACACCACACCCCTATGACACCACCCTTCGTACACCACACCCCTATGACCCACCCCTTCGTACACCATATCCTCTATGACACCACCCTTCGTACACCACATCCTCTATGACACCACCCCTTCGTACACCACATCCCTATGACACCACCCCTTCGTACACCACACCCCTATGACACCACCCCTTCGTACACCACATCCTCTATGACACCACCCCTTCGTACACCACATCCTCTATGACACCACCCCTTCGTACACCACATCCCCTATGACACCACCCCTTCGTACACCACATCCTCTATGACACCACCCCTTCGTATGCCATATCCTCTATGACACCACCCCTTCGTACACCACATCCCCTATGACACCACCCCTTCGTATGCCACATCCTCTATGACACCACCCCTTCGTACACCACATCCCTATGACACCACCCCTTCGTACACCACATCCTCTATGACACCACCCCTTCGTACACCACATCCCCTATGACACCACCCCTTCGTACACCACATCCTCTATGACACCACCCCTTCGTACACCACATCCTCTATGACACCACCCCTTCGTACACCACATCCTCTATGACACCACTCCTTCGTACACCACACCCCTATGACACCACCCCTTCGTACACCACACCCCTATGACACCACCCCTTCGTACACCATATCCTCTATGACACCACCCCTTCGTACACCACATACTCTATGACACCACCCCTTCGTACGCCATATCCTCTATGACACCACCCCTTCGTACACCACATACTCTATGACACCACCCCTTCGTACACCACATACTCTATGACACCACCCCTTCGTATGCCATATCCTCTATGACACCACCCCTTCGTACACCACATACTCTATGACACCACCCCTTCGTACGCCATATCCTCTATGACACCACCCCTTCGTACACCACATCCTCTATGACACCACCCCTTCGTACACCACATCCCTATGACACCACCCCTTCGTACACCACATACTCTATGACACCACCCCTTCGTACACCACACCCCTATGACACCACCCCTTCGTATGCCATATCCTCTATGACACCACCCCTTCGTACACCACATCCCCTATGACAGCACCCCTTCGTACACCACATCCTCTATGGCACCACCCCTTCGTACGCCATATCCTCTATGACACCACCCCTTCGTACACCACATCCTCTATGACACCACCCCTTCGTACGCCATATCCTCTATGACACCACCCCTTCGTACACCACATCCCTATGACACCACCCCTTCGTACACCACATCCCCTATGACACCACCCCTTCGTACACCACATCCTCTATGACACCACCCCTTCGTACACCACATCCCCTATGACACCACCCCTTCGTACACCACATCCTCTATGATACCAGTGGCCCTTCCTATTCCTTCCCTTATACGCCATTCCTCCTATTTCAACCCCCCCCCCTCTCCTCTACTGCGTAGAAAAAAATATATTATTTTTTAATTTTTTTTTACTTCTCTTTTCTATTATTCACCTCGATCTTCTTCACTTTTCCTCCTTTCTTGCTTCACTTCCACTTGTTTCGTTGTCATCTCTATGCAACGACGCTTCATCTTACATCATTGTATCTGTCGAGCAAATCTTCGTATATTAAAACGAATATCTTTTTCGACATTGACATGATATGTCGAAATTTTCATATGGCCTGCAATGCTGATGATGCTGGGGGGGGGGGGGGGGGGGTGATACTGTTTTTCTTCGAAATTTTTATATGACCTGGTTTGCTGATGATGCGGTGGTGTCAGTGATAATTATGTTGGAAAGCCAATGATGATTATTTTATGGGAGGTGATTGGACAGTACTGATGTTTATTTTTCGAAATTTACATCGTATATCGAAATTTTCATATGGTCTGGTATGCTGAGGTGTCAGTGATATGGTGTTGGAAGTCAATGGTGATGATGCTTGGGTAGGCGTGGGGGAAGTAAGGATGCTGTTTTTTCTTTGAAATTTACATCGTATATAGGCCCTGTATGGTGATGATGTTGGGGTGTCAGTGATGATGGTGTTTAGGGAGGGGTGGGGAAGTACTGATGTTGTTTTTTATTCGAAATTTTCATTTGACCTGGTATGCTGAGGTGTCAGTGATGATGATGTTTAGGGAGGGGTGGGGAAGTACTGATGTTGTTTTTTATTCGAAATTTTCATTTGACCTGGTATGCTGAGGTGTCAGTGATGATGATGTTGGAAATCGATGATGATGATGTTTAGGGAGGGGTGGGAAGTTCTGATGTTGTTTTTTATTCGAAATTTTCATATGACCTGGTATGCTGAGGTGTCAGTGATGATGATGTTGGAAATCGATGATGATGATGTTTAGGGAGGGGTGGGGAAGTACTGATGTTGTTTTTTATTCGAAATTTTCATATGACCTGGTATGCTGAGGTGTCAGTGATGATGATGTTGGAAATCGATGATGATGATGTTTAGGGAGGGGTGGGGAAGTTCTGATGTTGTTTTTTCTTCGAAATTTTCATATGACCTGGTATGCTGAGGTGTCATTGATGATGATATTGGAAATCGATGATGGTGATGTTTAGGGAGGGGTGGGGAAGTTCTGATGTTGTTTTTTCTTCGAAATTTTCATATGACCTGGTATGCTGAGGTGTCATTGATGATGATATTGGAGAATCGATGATGGTGATGTTTAGGGTGGGGTGGGGAGTTTGATGTTGTTTTTTCTTCGAAATTTTCATATGACCTGGTATGCTGAGGTGTCATTGATGATGATATTGGAAATCGATGATGGTGATGTTTAGGAGGGGTGGGGAAGTTCTGATGTTGTTTTTTTCGAAATTTTCATATGACCTGGTATGCTGAGGTGTCAGTGATGATGATGTTGGAAATCGATGATGATGAATGTTTAGGGAGGGTGGGGGAAGTTCTGATTGTTGTTTTTCTTCGAAATTTTCATATGACCTGGTATGCTGAGGTGTCATTGATGATGATATTGGAAATCGATGATGGTGATGTTTAGGGAGGGGTGGGGAAGTTCTGATGTTGTTTTTTCTTCGAAATTTTCATATGACCTGGTATGCTGAGGTGTCATTGATGATGATATTGGAAATCGATGATGGTGATGTTTAGGGTGGGGTGGGGAAGTTCTGATGTTGTTTTTTCTTCGAAATTTTCATATGACCTGGTATGCTGAGGTGTCATTGATGATGATATTGGAAATCGATGATGGTGATGTTTAGGGAGGGGTGGGGAAGTTCTGATGTTGTTTTTTCTTCGAAATTTTCATATGACCTGGTATGCTGAGGTGTCATTGATGATGATATTGGAAATCGATGATGGTGATGTTTAGGGAGGGGTGGGGAAGTACTGATGTTGTTTTTTATTCGAAATTTTCATCGTATATGAAAATTTTCATATGAACTGGTATGCTGATGATGCTGGAGGTGTCATGATGATGTTGGAAGTCAATGGTGATGATTCTTGTGGAGGGGGTGGGGAAATACTGATGCTGTTTCTTCTTAGTGATGTACATCGTATATGGACATTTTCGTATCGCCCGGTATGCTGATGATGCTAGGAGAACCAATGCTGATGATGCTTTGGGGGAAGGGGAGGGGGGTGGATGAGAAGCAGTGAAGAACAAAAGTTTAGATTCACACTAAAAAACCTTTTTATTCAATACATAATGATGTTATTCAATTTTGCAATTAGCTCTATTAGTATAATGCTCCAACTAATGTTGCTTTAGCAATATTAAAAACAAAAATAATTTCCTTTGTATTTTATTTATAATATGTGCTTTAATTCGCTTTTATGTCATGTGTTTTAATTATTTGCCATTTAATCTATATTTACAATTATTTGCATCCAATTAAAATGAATGACAATATATAGTGTTTCACGCAAATTTTATTTGTATCTCTAAATGAAATGAAATACAGTAGAACCTCGTAGTACGAGTGCCTCATTATACGAGCAGTCATTCGTAAGAAGTCTTCCTCACGCCTGGATGGTCTCCGTTTTAACTTTAGTAGGTCAATAAAACCTGTTAATTTTTGTAAAATTGCATCTTTTCTGTTTAAAAAGGAATCTTAAAAACATTTTTTTCCTTATTAATTTCCTTCGTAATATAATAAATCGCGCATTTCCAGCTCGGTTTGAGAACAAATTAAACTCTCACTGCGTGGTTCTACTGTCAAATTATTTTTTTATAGCTAAGCTTTTTTCTGTTTAATTTCTTTTATAGATTTTTTTTTTCTTTGGAATGTTGCGTGATAAAAAAGAAATGCATTAAAAAAAATTTTTTTTTTGTTTTTGTATTAATAATGATTTGCACATGTTTTTTGTTTTAGTTTTTTTTTTTATTGTTTTTGAAATACTGTTTGGTTATTTTTGTTTCTTTGTGTTTTTGCATTTTAGATTTTGAAGAATAAAGGATGTTAGTACGACCAGAACAAAAAAACAACAACAACAACAAAATGTGCCAGTCTTCCAACCTAACAAAAAAAAAGTAAAAAATAACAAAAAAAAATAAAAAATAATATAATATATACTACACTTGCACGGAGCTCACCTTTATGGTAATAACTTAACAATTTTATTTATTTATTTATTTTTATATATTGTGCATGCTTGCATGTATTATAGCTTTGGCTTTTACATATATATATATATTATAAAAAATAAAAAGATTTTGCTTACTTGTGCAATTTGAAAGAAATTTTCTGTTTTTTTTTTTGCTCTGTTGCCATTTTATTTATTTTTGCTAAAAAGTTTTAAAAGAATCCTGCTTCAACAATAGCTGGTATGTATATTTTTCTATTTTCAATAATTTGTTCGATGTTGAATGGAAAATAGATAGATATGCATAGTTGATTTGAAAAGAGGAGCTTATATTACGTAAAAAAAAATATCAGATCTACGTAAGGGAACTTGCGATGTGTTGGGTATATTGATCAAATAATTATTCCAAGAAATATGTTTATTATTGGAATCGTATTATCTTTAGAATGACAAAAGATATAAGTAATTTATTGAATATAATATATTCAGTCTTACCTCTTTTGTTTTTCTGATACTTATACCGATTTCTGGAATCGTCCGTTAGCGGGAGCAAAATTTATGTTAAATTCATGCATTTTGTCATTACCACAGAGGTTAGTATCATTAATATTAAAATTATAGTAATCCGTCTTACCTCGTACCCTGCTGCTGAAGTTCTTAGACCGGTTTTGGGCGTCACCCATCTTCAACAAGAACTGATAAACTGAGTTGATCAGTTCTTGTTGAAGATGGGTGACGCCCGAAACCGGTCTAAGAACTTCAGCAGCAGGGTAAGACGGATTACTATGATTTTAATATTAAGATTTATGTTATTGTAGAGAACAATCTATCTTCCCCGCTTGATTCAAATGACCTTTTCATAATCTGTACAGAAATGACAAGATAACTATCATAGAGTGTTGAAATGACAAGATATATTTTACAGAGTTTAGAAATGACAAGATAACTTCCAGGTGCCAAGAAATGACAGTTTATATCTCGGGGGGGGGGGGGGGGGGAAAATGACAAGATAACTCTAAGGTGTCTAGAAATGTCAAGATATCTCTGATGCGTCCAGAAATGACAAGATAACTTCCAGGTTCCAAGAAATGACAGTTTGTATCTCCGGGAGGGGGGGGGGTACAAAAATGACAAGATAACTCTGAGGGGTCTAGAAATGTCAAGATATCTCTTAGGCGTTCAGAAATGAAAAGATATCTCTCAAGGGGTATTAATGACTAGATGACTTTCAAATTTATTATATTATAGGGAGCTTCATTGTACACTTATATTGAAGATGGTATTTCTTCATTGTATATCAATACAATAAATTGAAGATGTAATAGTAACTTCCAACTTATATTGAAGACGTTGTTTCATCATTTTATATCAATACAATAAATTGAAGATTAAATAGTAACGTCCATATTATGTTATAAGTGACTAATAGAGGGTTTCATGGTACACTTATATTGAAGATGTTGTTTCTATATTGTATATAATTACAATAAATTGAAGTTGTAATATTAACTTCCAAATTTATTATATTATAAGTGACTAATAGGGGGCTTCTCTATACACTTATATTGAAGATGTTGTTTCTTCATTGTATATCAATAAGTAACAAAATATTTTGAGTAATAACATCATTTCACTGCTTTCTTTTATTTCAAAAAACATTTCAAACAAATAATTTAAACTCATTAGTTGTGCTATCCGTAATTGTGTGGTATTTACTCATTCTGGGGGGAAATGGTTATTACAAGTCTTCAGTCGAGAGGCGAGTACACAAGCCATTGGACTACCTTGGCACCTTTATATGATGGATATAGAAACATAAAGTCAAATTATGTTTTTATAAGATATAAAAAGGGTTTCTTTTTATCCAAACTATTCGGTGACGGTCCAGCGTTCGACGGTTGTCTGTCCTATACTCTTTCCATTGGAAGTTTACCTGATGATGAACAAGTGTTTGAAACGTGTAGTTTAAAAAAAAAAAAAAAAAATTCTTTTATATGGAGACTTTAAACTATTTTGGCGATCATCAGGTCAACTTTATAAACAGCCCTGCCTCCAAGATCCTTGGATAAACTTTTTAATTAATATATTACGTTTTAATTAACATATAGTATATTAGAAAAAAGAAGTATATTAAAGTCATGTTTACGAGAAATCCTGAGATTTTTTTTTTTTTAAAGGTGCTTATAGTGGGGGGGGGGGGGGGGCAGGCTAGCTCAGTGGTTACGTGCTCGCCTCTGAACTGATAGGTCTGGGGTTCGATCCCCACCTGACCCTCGATTTATTCACGCGGGAGGTGAATAAATCTGAGTATGTCGTCCCTCTGAGAAGGACGTTAAACTGTCGGTCCCAAGACTGTGCGATGTCAGGTACTCGTTAAAGATTCCTACTCTAAATACACTTGAGTTAGGCAAAATTTAGAACTCCCACTGTAGAATCAATCTTGATTGTGTGGTATCACAAAGGACCGATGCTCAGTCTAACTGTGTTCTCTTGTGGGACTGCCACTGCAACCTAACCTAACCTAAGGTGCTTATCCGATCCCCTAGCCCGTGATGACGTCAGCTGTTTACCGGCTTTTTGTTTGATCGGTGAATTCTATAGATTCTACATTGGGAGAGCTAAATTTTGCCTACCTCAACTGCATTTCGAATAGGGAACTTTTGATGAGTACCTGACATCGTACAGGCTCGGGACAACAGCTTAAACGTCCTCCCTCTCCTTAGGACGACGTACACAGATTTATTCACCTCCTGCGTGAATAAATCGAGGGGCAGGTGGGGATCGAACCCTGGACTACCATCCCAGAGACGAGTACGTTAACCACTGAGCTAACCTGGCTCCTAAATTTTGCCTAACTCAAGTGTCTTTAGAGTTAGGGATCTTTAACGAGTACCTGACATCGTACAGGCTTAGGGATCGACGGCTTAACGTCCTCTCTGAGGGACGTCGTACTCATTTAATCACCTCCGCGTGAATAAATCGAGTGCCAGGAGGGGGATCGCGAACTCCGGACTACCGGCCCAGAGGGGAGAACGTGAACTACTGAGCTAACCTGGCCCTCTAGGGTACCACTAGAGCGGTGCTTTGATATCGGGGGGATGCAAAAATGAGTGGTGATTCTATTTCCGTAAATTGAAAATTTAATGCAATATAATTTCTAAATTTAAGTGAAAACACCACATGTAAACATCTAGGAAAAGGTTTCTTAAACTTATTTGTTTTGATAATTTATTTTTCTGTTAAAAGTATATTCTCATATGTTTCTTTTGAGGGAAAATGGATAAAGAAACAAAAGTCTCCACAGAAATGAAGTTTTATTCAACAGCAACAACGCGTTTCGAACACTTTCTGTTCATCATCAGGAAGAGACCAAGGATGTGGTGCTGACAGGTTGGTGCCGTGAAAACCTTAAAAACGGGTTTGTAACCGTTTTTATCAGGAAGCACCACATCCTTGGTGTCTTCCTGATGATGAACACAAAGTGTTCGAAACGCGTTGTTGCAATTGAATAAAACTTCATTTGAGTGGAGACTTTTGTTTGTTTATCTATTTTACCTCAGAATGAGTAAATACCACACAATTACTGATAGCACAACTAATGATTTAAGTTTCTTTTATTGCGTATTAATTCTTTTGCATAAATATGCTATGAAACAATACAATGTATTGGATTATAAATAAATATTCGATTAGTCATTATATTAATTTAATTATTAAAGTGTTACTCATTTCGTTATTTAGTCCAAGATTCTGATTATTACTGAGGAGTGTTGAATATAGGTTTACGGACCCAAGGGGGCGGTCGCTTGAAAAAGTGTGGGAAACACTGTACTAGAGGGTCTCCTGAGTACGGAGATTCGAGGGTCCTAGTGTATTTGATTCCTCAGTCATGTGTATGTAATGCGTTTTATTGTCTTTTATGTATTTAGAAGTAATTTTGTTTCAGGGTTTTCCTTTAGTTTTATGTTTTTGTAGCGATAATCGGGTGGACACCCATTAGTGCCACTCCTTGACTGTATTTCATCTTTATAACGACAGAAGTTCACGTAGCCATTGCCGTTATCGCCTTCTACAGTACATTTTAAAGTACTACTGAGGCTTAAAAGCGGTTTCAATGCATACTCGTATTTCTCCGCTTCTTTAGTTTTAATGAACGTTGGCTCTTCGATGAATTAACTTTCTTTCACTTAGCACATCTATATTCGTAGCTCGTTCATTACCCCACAAAGGTTTCTATTTTACCCCTGTTGCCCGAACACTGTCGTACCCGCTGTAACACACACACCAACAGGATATCACCTTTAGTTCTGATCTGATGGTGGAAAATTTGGCTCATTTATATTTGGTACCCATGTTAGCTAGGGGTGATGTGCCCAGGTTAGCTCAGTGGTAACGTATTCGCTTCTGAACTGGTGGGTCCAGGGTTCAATACCCACTCTAGCCCTCGATTTATTCACATGAGAAGTGAACAAATCTCAGGACGGTGTCCCTCGGAGAGGACGTTAAACTCAGACCGAAACGTCCTGAGCCTGTACTATATCAGGTTGATGTTAGTATAGTTTTTTTTTTTAAATCATTAGTTGTGCAATCCGTAATTGTGTAGTATTTACTCATTCTGAGGTGAAATGGATAAACCAACAAAAGTCTCCACACAAATGAAGTTTTATTCAACGCGTTTCGAACACTTTGTGTTCATCATCAGGAAGACACGAATGATGTGGTGCTGACGAATTGGTCCAGTGAAAACAACCACTGGACCAACCCGTCAGCACCAGATCCTTGGTGTCTTCCTGATGATGAACACAAAGTGTTCGAAACGCGTTGAATAAAACTTCATTTGTGTGGAGACTTTTGTTGGTTTATCCATTTTACCTCAGAATAGTTTTTTTTCTAATCGTGGTAGCGTAGGAAATATGTTAATTAATTTAGGCTACTCGACTGCAGTGGTATTTACCAAACCCCGTGTAAAAGTTGCTGTAAGATTTATATTTGTCAAACTGCTAAATCATTAAAGACACGTGTAAAACAACACGAATACATCGTAAGTAGAAGGGAAAAAAGTCGTGACTTTTTCTTACGTATAAACAATGAAAATCATCATATTGATTGGACAGGAGCTAAAATTATTTCCAATGAAAAATCAATGTTAAGAAATATTACCGAGTAGTCTCTGTTAAAATTTAATAGACAGGGGCCAGGTTAGCTCAGTGGTTACGTGCTCTCCTATGAGCTGATAGGATAGGGTTCGATTCCCACCTGGCCCTCGATGTATTCACGTTTGAGGTGAATAAATCTGAGCACGTCGTCCTAAGGAGAAGGACGTTAAACCGTCGGTCCCGAGCCTGTACGATGTCAGGTACTCGTTAAAGGTCCCCTACTCTAACTAAACTTGAGTTAAGCAAAATATAGGACTCCCACTGTAGAATCAATCTTCATTGTGTGGTATCACAAAGAGCCAATGCTCGGCATACGTGTGTGTTCCCTTGTGGGACTGCCACTGCAACTTGCCTATTAGGTATAGGCAAGCTAGATTAAGTTTTATCAGAGTCCAGAGTGACCAAAGTCAATCAAGCTTCAGAGTCTGTGGCGCAAGAGTCACAATCTGAAGAACTTGACACTGTTCTAGGCAATGCGTTTCGAACACGTAGTGTTCTTCTTCAGGCATAAAATCAAGCTTCAGAGTCTGTGGCACTAGAGTATGAGGCAAGAGATAAGAGTCTGAAGAACTTGACACTGTCCTAAACAACGCGTTTCGAACACGTAGTGTTCTTCTTCAGGCATAAAATCAAGCTTGAGAGTCTGTGGCACTAGAGTATGAGGCAAGAGATAAGAGTCTGAAGAACTTGACATTGTCCTAAACAACGCGTTTCGAACACGTAGTGTTCTTCTTCAGGCATAAAATCAAGCTTCAGAGTCTGTGGCATTAGAGTATGAGGCAAGAGATAAGAGTCTGAAGAACTTGACATTGTCCTAAACAACGCGTTTCGAACACGTAGTGTTCTTCAGGCATAAAATCAAGCTTCAGAGTCTGTGGCACTAGAGTATGAGGCAAGAGATAAGAGTCTGAAGAACTTGACATTGTCCTAAACAACGCGTTTCGAACACGTAGTGTTCTTCTTCAGGCATAAAATCAAGCTTCAGAGTCTGTGGCATTAGAGTATGAGGCAAGAGATAAGAGTCTGAAGAACTTGACATTGTCCTAAACAACGCGTTTCGAACACGTAGTGTTCTTCTTCAGGCATAAAACCAAACTTCAGAATCTATGGCACAAGAGTTAGAGTCAACTAACTCAAGTGTACTAGTAACGTTAATCTTACATACCGGAAAGATTATTAACTTATATCAACTTAAGTTGGTATGACTGTTATATTACGTTGGTATAACAGATAATTGTCTATTAGTACGGAAGTTACTTGTAGAGTTAAAAGTAACATTATTTATATACCACAGAGGTTGTTGGTAGTATCTTTATATCAAATCATGTTGGTATCACAGAAAATTCTTCCAAAACTCGAAATAATTTAGAATAATTTTATGGAGTATAAATAGTAAAGTTATTATTATGCAGTATAATTGTTAGTAACTTTTTATCAAGTCATATTGGTATCACTGATATCTGATGGCTTCATCTCATATCTGTTATATAATTAAGATATATTATTATATATAATTAATTAATAAATTATTAATAAATAATAATAATTAATATAATTATTAATATTAATTATATTATTATATATAATTTATTATATTATATAATTAAGATATATATCTTATATATATCCCGATATATATAAGATATATTTTTTGAAGTGATAACAGTAAAATTATAGATACGCCATAGATGTTGTTGTTAACTTATATCAACTTATGTTGGTATCACTAGTAATTTCCTTCTAACGATTTATTTCATTCAATGTTGGCATGACTGATAATTAGCTTTTAGTACAGAAAACACATTTAATTTAGGTTTTTTAACCTATTATTATTAAATAAAAAATTTAACTTATTATAAAAATTAAAACATTTAATAAGTTTTTTTAGAGTACAAATTTTTATGGTTTTGATACCACAGTTGTTGTAGGGAATAACTTTTTATGAAATTATGTTGGTACGACTGAAAATCTTTACAAAATATTATAATCATTTAGATATACTTTGAAGAGTAATAGTAGAGTTATTATACAGTATAAAGTTTAGTAAGTTTTGATTACGTCATGTTGGCATCACTGCTAATCGTCTTCTAGTGATTTTATATAATTTTTTGTTGGTATAACTGATAACTGCGTATTTGCATAGGCCCACATATCATATAGTTGTATTTCGTAGAGTTTAAATATAATATTATTTTTATTCCGCACAGGTGCCTTTATTATCAAAATGAAAGTTTTTACAAAACAGTCACATAATTTAGATTTATTTTGTAGGATGAAATGGTTTATTATTTTTTTCTAAAGGTTTATTACTAGTGATGAAGCACGGTTAATGTAGACGGAATTCAGTGTAGGTTATACATTATTGGCAACAGGCAATAATTTTTTTAGCGCAGAGACTGTTGGTAAACAGTTTCAAGTCTTTTGGTATTACTGGTAATAGTGTATTCATACTTATACCAGAATATTGGAATTATATACCCACATACTTCATATATATGAATATATGATCAAACCTCAATATCAAATGTGGGGGTGGGGGGAAGACGTAAGATCTTTCAACCTCAACAAGCGGTCTTCTGTCAGAGTTAAAAACCAAACTGTTCAAAACCACTTGTTACGGCTGAAAGAGCTTACGTCTTTTTCTACCCCATTTGATATTGCGGTTTGATCATTGATTGTTATTTCACGTGTTTATGTGAAATCTTTTTAGATATGAATCTATGTATCAACATTCAAAACACAATAAAAAATGACAAAAAAAGACTAAAATCTTTCAAGTGTAGCAATTTTTTTCTCATTTCCTATTGTTGTTTGAATTTGATTGTTAGTTCACGTGTTTATTGTTAAATCTCATTGTATATTTATGGGCAAGAATGCTTGTAGTATGTTTGCTGAGTGGATAGAGATTTTTAGTTTGTTATATTGGTAACACTGATGTTTATGTTCTCGACTGCATATACTTTAGGTATGTTTTGCCGTGTATGCGTGTATATATGTACTATATATATATATATATACACTTCAGCCTATGAAAAAGGTTTTAAATAAAGACCGAAACTTTAGCAATGAGTGTTTAATTTGAACCTGAAGAACTGACCGAGTCCCGATAAACTTTAGTTTTGTTTCTATTCCACGGATGATACTTTTATCAATATATATGTATATGGGTGTGTTCTCTAATCGGGGATCGGTCAATTTTCCAGGATAATTGACCGAACCCCGATTAGAGAACACACATATTCTATCAAACGGTCGATATATTATTGAATCTGTTATATATGTATATATATACAATTAACAGAAACGGTCCAGCGGGCTTTTTTAAAATAAAATAAATTCAAAACGTAGGAAACACACAGAAAGACACAGACATAACTCACATCGATATTTCGACCATCGTCGTCATCAGGAGGTGTGAAGAGCGAAGAGTCCAGCAGGAAGACAGGGCGGTACTCCCTGTCTTCATGTACCGCCCTGTCTTCCTGCGGGACTCTTCGCCTTCGCTCTTCACACCTCCTGATGACGACGATGGTCGAAATATCGATGTGAGTTATGTCTGTGTGTTTCCTTCGTTTTGAATTTATTATATATATATATATATATATATGTATATACCACCTAAGTAATAAGTAATGGTGGCATACCATAAGAAGATGTGGTATGTAGGTATGTTTAGTGAGTAAATAGAGGTTTCTTATTAGAAATGTTGATGCCACTGATGATTATGTGCCAGACTGGATATAGTTTAGGTGTGTTTTGTTATGTATGTATATACATATATATATTTAATGATCAAACCACAATAAGAAATGGGAAAACAAGACTAATATCTTTCAACCGTAACAAGCGGTCTTCGTCAGAGTCAAAAACCCAACTCAGTAAACTCAGTTGGGTTTTTGACTCTGACGAAGACCGCTTGTTACGGTTGAAAGATCTTAAGTCTTGTTTTCCCATTTCTTATTGTGGTTTGATCATTGATTGTTATTTCACTTGTTTATGTGAAATCTTTTTATTTTTATATATATATTTACACTACCTACACAAGTTGGTGGTATCTATACATACAATAAGAATGTAGTATGTTTTGCTAAGTGAATGGCAATTTTTTTTTGTAATTTTAGTAACAGTGATGATTATGTCATGTTGGTATCACTGAATATTTTGACAAAACGGTCAAATAATTTAGAAAAGTGTTGGTGATTGAGTGGAGATTGTTTGTGTCATGTTGGTAAAACTGATGATATGATTCGACTGCATATAGTTTCGGTATGTTTTACTATGTATGAATATATATATTGAAAATCTACATGTGGTGTCTGGTTCTGATATCTGATTGGTTGATGCGGGACCAAATAAGCTTGACTCATTTTTCAAGTTGAAGGCTTCTATTTCTTAAAGGGAGTGCGAGCCCTTATACTATTTGCTGTGTCGGCGGAGATGACTCCATGGAAGAGAAGAACCGCTGTACGGGACTTCGATAAGAGCTAGAAAAATGAGTCAACCCTTTTGGTCCCGCATCAACCAATCAAATATATATATATACCACCTACATAACTTGTTGGTATACCACCAAAATGTGGTGTGTTGGTATGTTTTGCTGAGTGAATGTATTTTTTGTTAGTAATGTTGGTAACACTGACGATTATGTCTTGTTGGTATCACTGAATATTTTTTTTCCAAACGGTAAAATAATTTAGGTGTATTTTACTGAGAAAATAGAGATTTTTTGTTAGTGAAGTTGGTAACACCGATAATAATGTCATGTTGGTTATCACTGATTATTTTTCAGACGGTTAAATAATTTAGGTATATTTTGGTGCGTGAATGAAGATTATGTGTTTTGTAATGTTGGTTACACTGACGAATATGTTATGTTGGTATCACTGAATATTTTTCAAACGGTCAAATAATTTAGATATATTTTGCTGAATAATAGAAAATGTTTGTTAGTCTTGTTGGTAACACTGATTATTATTACCTCGACTGCATAGAGCTTCCATATGTTTTGCTATGAATGAATGAATATATATTATATATATATATATATATATATATATATATAATATATATATATATGAATTAAATACAACAATAAACAATATATATTTATTACAATGCTCTAAGGTCTTTCGTTACAACATTATCAGAGAGCTAAATGAAACAAACAAAATATATAATAAGTTAACCTGATTGATTGAAGTCGTCTCATCAATTGATGTAGGAAGACTTCAATCAACCAGGTTAACTTATTATTATATTATTTGTTTGGTTCATTTAGCTCTTTGATGATGTAACGAAAGGCCTTAGAGAGCAGTGCTTCTCGAACGGTGCGCCCTGGAAGGTAGCCACGTGCTCCCCAAGATAATGGAAAATTAAGTTTATATAACAAATTTATATTTTAGTTTTTGCATCATTTTAATTCATTTGGGAAAACACAAAGTATGTGGTTTTAAAGTCTGAGTCAAGTCTCAGCCATTTCATGTTTTGAACTGGAAGGTAAATTTCTTTAATCTTTAAGCATCAATGGATAATACTTCCTCTTTGCCTTTACTCGGGGATTTAAATCATTTTTACTAGCCCTCCCTCCCACTCACTCTCTCTGTCTCTCTCTCTCTCTTTCTTTCTTTTTCTTAAAAAAAATAATACATTTTATTTTCTAATCATTTTCCTGTAATCAAATCTCAGGACTAAATTTTCTATATTAAAATCAGTGATGCGCGCCCCAAAGTTTTGGTTTGGTTTCATAGGTGCGCCCTGAAGTAAACAAGTTTAAGAAACACTGCCGTAGAGCATTGTAATTAATATATATTTTTTTATTGTGGTGTTTAAATCATATATTATAGCAAAAGTTATTGTTGATTATTAATTTATATATATATTTACCAACTAAATAAGTTGGTGGAATACCACAAGAATATGGTATGTCAGTATGTTTTGCTAAGTGAATGCAGATGTTTTGTTATTAATGTTGGTAACAATGACGATTATCTCATGTTAATATCATTGCATATTTTTTCCAAACGGTCAAATAATTTAGTTATATTTTGCTGAATGAATAGAAAATTTTTGTTAGTCTTGTTGGTAACACTGATGATTATGACCTCGACTGCATATAGCTTCCGGATGTTTTGCTATGTATGAATATATATATATATATATATATACCATTTAAATAAGTTGGTGGTATGTCGGTATGTTTTGCTAAGTGAGTGGAGATGTTTTTTTAGTAATGTTGGTAAAACTGATGATTATCTCATGTTGATATCATTAATATTGTTCCAAACGGTCAAATAATTTAGTTATATTTTACTGAGTGAATAGAAAATTTTTGTTAGTCTTGTTGGTAACACTGATGATTATGACCTCGACTGCATAGAGCTTTCGAATGTTTTGCTATGTATGAATATATATATATATATATATATATATATATTCGTATAAATGGGCAGCAAATCTTCTTCTAAACAAATGTTGTTGAAGGACACAGCGGCTTCAGTATTTACGATATTTCTCAGTAATTGTTCCTTTTTTCTGAACACTTTCCGGTGTTGAACATTTAATTGGTGGAGTAACTCTCCTAGGTACATTTTAACTACACTGTTTTTGAATACCTTTACTTATCTATACTATATCAAGCTTTCGGTTCACATTAGCCATCATCAGGAAGAAAATAAAACAGAAGGTACTGTACAAAGTAAAACCATATATAGCACTAAACTAAGGTAAAATGGATTAAAATTAGAATAGAAATTAAGCGATAAACAATACTATAAATAACAACTAATGCAAGGAAGGTTACAACCTGCTAGCGCTCCAAGCGCTCAGTCGGATGAATTAACATTATCACTTTTTATAAATTTAAAACTAGGGTTAATATTCCTAGAACTAGGAATTACAAACATATCATTAATTTGGCAATTTAGAGAGGGGATTTTTTCCTTAATATACAATGCTTCCAAAATATGCAAATGAACGGGGTTTTTGTTAGTAATGAGGACAGAAGTTCCATTCACTAGCATTTCCCTCGTTAGACGAGTACCATGTTCTTTCTCCATATGCATTTTTGGTGCTCCGTTAGATAGATGAAGTGTAAGACGCCTCGATAACTTCCTTGCAGTCATCCCAATATATCGTGAGGGAAGGGATTCGCAGCTCCCTTGGGTACATGAGAATTGATATATTAAGTGACTGCGCTGAAGTTCGGGCGTCTCACACTTATTACCGTTTCTAATAAGCAGGCTGTTAGTCCTTTTATTTTATTTTATTTTTATTTTATTATATATATATTATATATATATAATATATATATACCGTAAAGTCCGGCGTATAAGACCCCTTTCATAACCAAAATTTAGCTCCAAACTTGAGGGGGGTCTTATACGCCGAGGAAGAAAATCATTACTCAATAAAATAATCTAAATTAAATTAAAATTTGGCATAAAATTATTTAATGTTTTCATAAAAAGGGTATTATTTAAAGTATATATATTTGTATTAGTCATTTGAAGGTAATTTCAATTTATTCATAATACTATCATACAACACCGCAACACGTCAGTTCTAAAGTCACGGGACATTGACATTGGTTCAGCGACATGTCAGCGGCATGCGCAGTCATCAGCCAATGACTCGTAAATGAATTAAATGAATTAGACTCGTAGGAAGATTTTGCTGGACTTGATGAATAAGGTTTTTAATTTTAAACTCATTTTTTTATGAATATATTTTATTACCTAGATAGTCTTTTTATTTCTTTTAATGTATTTTATTATATTTATACACAAAATATTTTTCTTTCGAATAAGTACGCATACCGATATTTCATATGAAGGGTCTTATACGGCGAGGATATGCTAAATCCTAGTTTTTGCTTTATAATTTAAGGGGGGGTCTTATACGCCGGACTTTACGGTATATATATACCACTTAAATAAGTTGGTGGTATGTCGGTATGTTTTCTTAAGTGAATGGAGATGTTTTGTTAGTAATGTTGGTAAAACTGATGATTATCTCATGTTGAAATCATTAATGTTGTTCCAAACGGTCAAATAATTTAGTTATATTTCGCTGAGTGAATAGAGATTTTTTGTTAGTAAAGTTGGTAACACCGACAATAATGTCATGTTGGTATCACTGAATATTTTTCAGTCTGTCAAATAATTTAGGTATATTTTGCTGAGTGAATAGAGATTTTTTGTTAGTAAAGTTGGTAACACCGACAATAATGTCATGTTGGTATCACTGAATATTTTTGTCTGTCAAATAATTTAGGTATATTTTGCTGAGTGAATAGAGATTTTTTGATAAGTAAGGTGTTTTGCTGAGTGGATAGAGATTTTTTGTTAGTAATGTAGGTAACACTGACGATTATGTCATGTTGGTATTTCTGATTACCATTGACTTTTTCCAAAAGATCAAATAATTTAGGTGTATTTTACTGAGTGAATAGAGATTTTTTGTTAGAGAAGTTGGTAACACCGATAATAATGTCATGTTGGTTGACACTGAATATTTTTCAGACGGTCAAATAATTTAGGTATATTTTGGTGCGTGAATGAAGATTTTGTGTTTTGTAATGTTGGTTACACTGACGAATATGTCATGTTGGTATCACTGAATATTTTTCCAAACGGTCAAATAATTTAGATATATTTTGCTGAATAATAGAAAATGTTTATTAGTCTTGTTGGTAACACTGATTATTATGGCCTCGACTTCTTTAGTTTCGGTATGTTTTGCTATGTACGAATTTATATACCACCTACATAAGGTGGTGGTATACCACAAGAATGTGGTATGTGGGTATGTTTTGCTGAGTGGATAGAGATTTTTTGTTAGTAAAGTTGGTAACACCGACAATAATGTCATGTTGGTATCACTGAATATTTTTCAGACTGTCAAATAATTTAGGTATATTTTGGTGCGAGAATGAAGATTTTGTGTTTTGTAATGTTGGTTACACTGACGAATTGTCATGTTGGTATCACTGAATATTTTTCCAAACGGTCAAATAATTTAGATATATTTTGCTGAATAATAGAAAATGTTTGTTAGTCTTGTTGGTAACACTGATTATTATGGCCTCGACTTCATTTAGTTTCGGTATGTTTTGCTATGTACGAATTTATATACCACCTACATAAGGTGGTGGTATACCACAAGAATGTGGTATGTGGGTATGTTTTGCTGAGTGGATAGAGATTTTTTGTTAGTAAAGTTGGTAACACCGACAATAATGTCATGTTGGTATCACTGAATATTTTTCAGACTGTCAAATAATTTAGGTATATTTTGGTGCGAGAATGAAGATTTTGTGTTTTGTAATGTTGGTTACACTGACGAATATGTCATGTTGGTATCACTGAATATTTTTCCAAACGGTCAAATAATTTAGATATATTTTGCTGAATAATAGAAAATGTTTGTTAGTCTTGTTGGTAACACTGATTATTATGGCCTCGACTTCATTTAGTTTCGGTATGTTTTGCTATGTACGAATTTATATACCACCTACATAAGGTGGTGGTATACCACAAGAATGTGGTATGTGGGTATGTTTTGCTGAGTGGATAGAGATTTTTTGTTAGTAAAGTTGGTAACACCGACAATAATGTCATGTTGGTATCACTGAATATTTTTCAGACTGTCTAATAATTTAGGTATATTTTGCTGAGTGATGTTTTTATTAGTAATGTTGATAATACTGATGATTATGTTTGGATATAGTTGAGGTGTGTTTTGTTGGCAAGCCTGGTGTTGAGTGTACTAACTGTGACTTTGGACTTTGCAGGGGAGCGCCTCTGGAGAGGGGAACATCGTGGGGCTCGAGGACGGGACCGGTGGAGGAGGAGGCACCAGCAGCGGCAGCCGTGGGAGTAAGGAGAACCCACTCGACACTCTGCTAGACGAACTGCAATCCTTCTCGACTGCCCCCGGGGGCGGCGGCGGCGGTGGTGGAGGAGGAGGAGGAGGACTTAGGCGACTTCACAGCTATCCATCAAGCGCCCCACCGCCTCCACCAAGAACAACATCTCGCCAGCAAGAACTAGAACAAAAACACCAAGAACTACTCCGCAAGCAAAAACAACTCCAAGAACAATACACTCGTCTGCAAAGGCTTCAAAGTGACTCTTCACCTGGTCTGAAGAAAACCGGCTCTGAATCCAACTTACTTGGCAGAATGGGTCTAGCGCTAGCCCCCACAGGGTCACTAAGTCACCTACCACCCGCCGGGCTATCAGCCCACCAAGCAAAAGTCTACGAAACAGATATTCTTTGAAGAAAATTCTTTGTTTTACCAAAACGTCGCCTCTCTATTTGACACTGCCAAACTAAATACAAAAAAAAATTATAAAAAAAAAATAAAAAAAAATTTGAAATCTTTTCATGCCAAAGTTCACAAAAACACAAGTCCAAATATCTAATTAACTCTTATATTCTTATTCGAGATTTTTAAAATATACACATTTTTTAAAAATTTTTCCCAACACTACAACAAAACTTGTAGGTTTTCATGTTTAAAGTTGTTCTATAATGAGGAAAGTATGGCTCATTTGTTATTTGGCACCCATTTTTTTTTTTTTTTTTTTTTTTAGGTTATTACTTGGTCGATATACACGTAGAAGAAAGGCCTGAATTTATCCTCACTCAAATGTTTTTTTATTGGATTAGTGGAATATGTTTAAAAGCACATGGCATTGTAAAGGCTCGGCGCCGATAACTTTACACTGTGATCACAAATACTTATTTGTTAAACCATTGACCCTTTCAATATATTTGTATAAACCAATGAAATGAAACGGTTTCACGAACCACATAAAGAACGTACAGAAATGAAATCACAGGCACTCACTACTATATTTCGATGGCCCCGACATTTAGAAAGTTGGATGTGAGTCGTTGCCTGCCTTCGGTGCGACTCACATCTATCTTCCTGATGACGAGGCCAACAAAATATAGTAGTAAGTTTTTGTGAATTCATTTCTGTATGTTATTTCTATGAATATGGTTTATATATATATATATATATATATATATATATATACAAAACATTAATAAATTGTCGACCGTGGGACAGATATGCAACACAAAAAGGATAAATTGGGATGCGGTCAGTTTCTTCCTCTTCCAATCAAACTCTCATTGCGGACGTTTCGATTTTGAATAAAATAATAAATGTTTGTTCATTTTCAAACATTCCTACTTTGCCTTTGAAAAAGATTTTGAATAAAATCGAAACGTCGGCAATGAGAGTTTGATTGGAAGAGGAAGAAACTGACCTTACCCAATTTATCCTTTTTCTGTTATATTTATATATATTTACACGAAATATATATTTGTATATTTACTTATTTATATATAAGTATGCCTCCAAGAAGATTTGCTGTCAACCTATACTAACATATATATATATATATATATATATATTTCACTTAAAATTCGAAAAAAACGATCCAAACTGGACGCAAATCAGCTCAAAAACGAAGAAAAGCAACACACAGAGAAAGAGAACACACACTTACGAACTCAAATTTTCGGATGATCCGTCTTCTGGAGAAAATAGAATGGGCGACCAAGCACGTGAAAACTGATCCTGAAGACGGATCATCCGGAAATTTGAGTTCGTAAGTGTCTCTTTCTCTGTGTGTTGTTGCTTTTCTTCGTTTTTGAGCTGATATATCTATATATATATATATATATACACTTGATAAACGGAAAGACGATCCGAACTGGATTGTTGTAACGTGCTTGGTCTCCCTTTCTCTTTTCTCCTGAAGACGGATTGCCCGAAAATTTGAGTTTGTAAGTGTGCTTCTTTACTTTGTGTGCTACCTATCTTCAATTTTGAACTGTTATATATTATATATACTAAATATAAGTTTATCAGGACTCAGCCAGGCCTTCAGGTTCAAATTAGATTCTCATTACCGACCGAATAGTTTTTATTTGAAACGTTTTGATAGGGTTGTAAAACAGGGGGATATATAAGAAATAATATCATCATTATAAAATTAAACATAAATAAAAAGCGCATTTGTTAGAAATAAGGAAATACAATAGGAAATTTTGACAATATGTTACTGAGAGAACTTACAGAAGTATTATTAATTTGGCGCTTTTTATGCATATTTGATGGAGAGTGATTTTTATTGTTTTCTTATATGTCCTCTGTTTTATAGGTCTATGAAAAAGATTTAAAATAAAAAATGATAAGTTGTCAATGAGAGTTTAATTTGAACTAAGGAACTGAGTTCTGGGAAACAAATATATATATATATATATATATGTTATATTTAGGAAGCAGTCCTTCATTTATGCAGGTTCGACTAAATATTACGCCATGTTTACGATTAATTATTTTCCTCGTGTACTTTTCAAGGGACCGGAATAATCTTGCATCTTCGTTTAAATTGTACCGAACTTGTTCTGTACAATTTAAAAGATGACGCAAGGACATTATTCCGGTCCCTTGAAAAGTACACGAGGAAACGAATTAATCATAATATATATATATAATTTTTCTGACATATACTATCTTTCTTCTGTTTGTTGTTTTCGTTATACGTAAATACACGATACATAAACGAAGCCATTTAGTTTGTACTTGAAATAGAAAAATTTTATTAGAAGAAAAGATTACTGTTCCTATTGTCATTAACTTTTATAGTTGATAAATATAATTTAAAAATGTTTTCTATGAACATATACTTTATCAGTCTAGTATAGCGAATCTGTTACTATAATATTTATAAATTATATATAAAAGGAATGAAATTAAAATATATCTTTATTGTTTTAAATTAATACATAATTCATACAAAAGAAAAATGACGTATTATGAAATGAAATTCCATAATTTTATAATATGTTATCTAATATTCTTTAGGGTTTCTTTTTGGCATGAAAAGGTTGGTAACACTGTAATCAAGTTAAAATATAACTCCCGTGCATTATTAAACAGGCAACCGTTTTAAACTTGTGCCAAAAATATATTAATCCTACTTTATTGTAATATTTTTTTTTGTTTTTGTTTATACTGGCATGTTAAATTTTGAGTTTTTGTTTTGTTTTGTTTTTCCTATTTTGAATTGAGATTTAATTTTTGTCTTCCAATTTTATTTTGTTAGTTAAAGCAGGATTTAAAAAGAACTATCTTGTATTGATAATATATGTGCTTACAATATTGTATATTATAATTATATATTTATCTTCAATGTATTTAAAACTGATACAAGATCATTCCTCGTTCTATTTGAATATAAGTTTTATATATTTATAACAATTTAAATTAAACAGTCCATAGGACTGAATTATAACTAATGAGTCAGTAAGATACTTTAGTTATAATTCAATAACAAACAATGACATAACTCATTTCGACTTTTCGACCCTCGTCGTCATCAGGAAGCAAAATGTCTTGATGACAACAATTGTCGATCTTTGTTTAGTATTCGTATATGTGTTTAAGCAGAAATGAAAATGTTCACGTGGGAAAAATATCAAATTACATAAACAAACATAGCAAGAACTGACATAACTTGCTTCCAAATTTCGACAATCTTCGTCATCAGGAGACAATGTGTCTTGATGACAACGATTGTTGATCTTTGTGTTGAATTCATTTGAAATTAGTAGATAAATCGTTAAAAGTTATGTGAAATTTGTAACTCTGACGAAGTTCTTAGTCTTTTTTTCTCACTTCTTATTGTAGTTTGGACTTATATATATATCAATGATCAAACCACAATATGAAATGGGAAAACAAGACTAAGATCTTTCAACTGTAACAAGCGGCTTTCGTCAGAGTCAAAAACCTAAAAAAAAACCTGACTGTTGGGTCAAAATGACAGAGTCAAATAGTTGGGTTTTTGAGTCTGACGAAGACCGCTTGTTACGGTTGAAAGATCTTAGTCTTGTTTTCCCATTTCATATTGTTAGTTGATCATTGATTGTTATTTCACGAGTTTATGTGAAATCATTGTATATATATATTCAGGTAACTCACCACAAATTAAAGAAGATAGTCGCTCTAAGGCCTTTCGCTTTCACGTCGTCAGAGAGCAAGTGAATACAAGTTGTAAGCAGGTTATGAATTTTGATTTAAAGAAGGAGTAAGATTGGCATCATTGACAGTATTTTTCCCTATAACTGTTGAAATAGTCTTGATTTGTTTGATAATTCCTTCAATTTGTGGTGAGTTACCTGAATATTTATATCACGTGTTATTGTGACAATTTTCTATATATATATATATTATGGAAGATAGTATCTAAGCCACAGTAAGAAATTCTGAAATGGGACTATATTTCAATCAGAAGATCTCATCTTCGTGAGAGTTGAAACAATGAATTATGACATGGTCAAGTTCTTTTTACTTAAAATTCTTAAACTTTTTTTTTTTTAGTTTCTTAACATGATTTCAACATTGTTATCACAATATTTCTGTTCAACCACGTAAACAAAAAAAGTCAACATCCCACACAAAATATAATCAACTATTTGAAAAATGTTCAAAATGGAATAAATAAGAGAAAAGAAAGAAGAAAAAACAAAAAAATAACTCAATTTTTTTTTATAATTCCTTTAGGAATGTTAATGAAAATGTCACCATGAATATTTGTTATTTCTTCAATTTTCTCTGTCTCTATAAATACATAAAATAAGTTATACAAAAGAAATACCTATCGGATATACAAAACTGCTTGTAATTTTAGATAACATAATGAAACCTTTATAAATAACCAAAATAAACATTGATATTTCGATATTTATTTTCACAACGACTTTAATTAAAAAAAAATATGACATATATCGATATATCGATCGATATATTATAATATCAATGTATTTTGATGACTATATATTGATGAAATTAATATCGATTATGAAGTCTCGATGTAATAAAATATCGATTATATTATATATATAATATATCGTTTATTATGTATCGATGATACTTCATATCGATAAGAATATATCGATGGTATTATGTATCGATAATAGTCCATATAACTTCATTCTACATATGTGTAGCACATAATCAGGTTTTCATTATGTCCTGTCTAAAATAATTTTATATACATATGTATTCAAAATAAGTCAATTATTTATTTAAATTGCAATACTTTTTTGCAAAAAAAAAAATATAACACACAATGATATCCTTGCATTTCTTGTTCATTTATGTTATCTAATACTTCTATGTTATAAAAAATAACAATTCCCTACTGTTTAGTAAGTGTGGATGAACAAGATTGTTTTTTGTAAATATTTTCTTTTTTTGCCAATTATGTGCTTAATTGAGAATTCAACAGTGTGCTTTATGTTATGTAGTATATATATATATATTTTTTTTTTTAGGTTTAAGTTGGAATTATTTTTTATGTTGTATGTTTTTTTTTTTGATGGAAAGTTTATAGAATTTATGTTAAATAGAATTTATTTATATTTTAATGTTGCTATTTAATTTGTCAATATATTTTGTAAAGTTTAACATGATGGTAATCTTCAGATGATATATATATATATATATAAATGAAATTATGAAGGAAAACAATATAAGAAAAACTGATTTTCAATATTTTGACAATATATTTTGGTCGTTGTCAAGAGGAGAAAAGAGTAATTACATATATCTTTATAGGAATATAAATTAAATATACAGGAAGAACATTTCTAACAGGTCACTGAAACTCAGTTCTTCAGGATCAAATTGATCTCCCATTGCCAACGTTTCGGATTTTATTATAAACCCTTTTCATAGGGTTACAAAAAATAAAGGAAATATAAGAAATTATTGAATCAGGCAAAATCAAAAACATATAAATATTGCAAAAAAATTACAACGTGAATTGTGTTTTCATGTTTGATTTTTTTGAATGATTCTATTATTTCTTATATTTCCTCTGTTTTGTTGGTCAATGAAAAAGAATTTTTCAAATAAAATCCGAAAATTTGGTATTTGAGAGTTCCATTTGAACCTACAATACTAACCGAAATTCCGGATAATATTTACTTCTGTTCTTCAGTCGGTCCATACGTTGTTTAGTTTGTTATTTATATATATATATATAGCAGATTCAATAATATATCGGCCGTTTGATGGAATAGGTGTGTTCTGTAATCGGGATTCGCTCAATTTTCTAGGTTCAAAAATCAAACTCTCGTTGTCGATGTTTCGGTTTTACTCTAAAACCTTTTTCTTAGGCAGAAAAGTAAGAATTTTAATTTTTAATTAAGAAAATGAAATTTTCATTATTTAAATGAACAAAAATCTTAACCGAACAAAACCTTCGACTAGACTTATATATATAACAAGATTTCACATAAACACGTGAAATAACAATATATTATCAAATCATAATATGAAATGGGAAAACAAGACTTAAGATCTTTCAACCGTAACAAGTGGTCTTCATAAGTGTAAAAAACTCCAGCTGACTCCGGCGGAGACCGCTTGTTACTGTTGAAAGATCTTAGTCTATTTTTCCCATTTCACATTGAAGTTTAAACATTAATTGTTATTTCACGTGTTTATGTGAAATCTTGTATATATATATTGAGGGTTGATGTGTTATGATTGCTACTTTTCCTTTCGCCGAAGTTTCGAAATAAACTATTTCACGTAAATATTATTGGGTCAAGAAAAGAAATCGTGATATATATATATATATATCACTAAAAATTCGAAAAAACCATCCAAACTGGACGCAAATCATCTCAAAAACGAAGAAAAGCAACACACAGAGAAAGAGACACACTTACAAAATCAAATTTTTGGTTGATCCGTCTTCAGGAGAAAAGAGAATGGGCGACCAAGCACGCCGAAAACACAACACATTGGTTTCCTGCTGTTGTGTTTCCGGCGTGCTTGGTCGCCCATTCTCTTTTCTTCTGAAGACGGATCATTTGAAAATTTGAGTTTGTAAGTCTCTTTCTCTGTGCGTTGCTTTTCTTTGTTTTTGAGCTGATATATATATATATATATATATAGAAAATGACATCAGCGAAATACGGTCAGCTGTTCAACGAAATATATATATATATAAACACTATACAGACAGATATACAACTAGAAAAGTATAGATCGGGATGCGGTCAGTTTCTTCCACTTGGGCAATGAGAGTTTGAATTGAAAGTGGAAGAAACTGACCGCATCCCTATCTATCCTTTTTTTAGTTATATATATTATATATATATATATATACAATAAAATAAAAAACGAAGGAAACACACAGAAAGACACAGACATAACTCACATCGATATTTCGACAATCGTCGTCATCAGGAGGTGCGAAGAGCGAAGAGCGATGAGTCCCGCAGGAAGACAGGGCGGTACTCAGTACCGCCCTGTCTTCCTGCGGGACTCATCGCTCTTCGCTCTTCGCACCTCCTGATGACGATGATTGTCGAAATATCGATGTGAGTTATGTCTGTGTCTTTCTGTGTGTTTCCTTCGTTTTTTATTTTATTGTAAAAAAGTCCGCTGGACCGTTTCTTTTAATTGTATATATATATATATATATATTACTATAAATAGGGAGCAGACCTTCTTTTATACAAATTGTGTTAAACTGAATTGCCTTAATCAAACATACCTTTCTTTTAAGCAGTTTTGCTGGTATAATTCACCAGCTGAATCAAGATGATTTGAAATTATCTAGAAAATATGAAAAACTGCTTAAAAGAATGGTATGTTTCATTAAGACAATTCAGTTTAACATAATTTATATATACATAAAATAATCGCAGTGACAGGTTATATAAACAGTCAATTAACTTAGCACAAACTTAAATTGATCTAATCTGCTCAAGTTTCAGTTTAAGAAATTTATTCTCCTGATGACGTTCAAACAAGGTCGAAATGTTGACTACTCAGCCCTGTTGTCTGTTTTATTAGCCCACCAATATTTAAATGCCATCATCTGTATAGATTATCGCCATGTTTTAAATCTTTCCTTTTAAGATTATAATTGAATAACTGTAAAAATGAGAAAACAGTTTTTCTTTTGTGTATAATCTCGTTCTATGTCTTCTTCTTTCAAGTCTTGGGGTTATCCTCTATGTTCTGTTTATTTCTTTGTTTAACTATTTAGTGTTGTCCTTCTGCACTGCCATACTTAGTAAGTTACCAAATATTTTTGTTTTGTTTTTTTTTTTCTTTAAAACAAAAGTAACTGTTCCTATTTAATGCCGGTGGTTTCTTCTTTTTTTTTTTTCAAATATTTACAACAATTAGATATAACTAAATTCTTTTAAAAACATTTTTGGAGAAATTTTTTTTTTTTAATAACTTAAAATATTAAGTTTATTAACATGCCAGAGTAGCCCAGTGGCTTACGTGCTTGACTTTGGCCTGGTGCATCAAGGCATCTAATACCCACTCTGCTTTGGTGGATGGATTCACTCGGGGTGTTAAAAAAGTCCTCGTAAAAAGACCTTAAGCTGCCTTGTCCTTAAGTGCATGTTTACCAGAGTAGCCCAGTGGCTTACGTGCTTGACTTTGGCCTGGTGCATCAAGGCATCTAATACCCACTCTGCTTTGGTGGATGGATTCACTCGGGGTGTTAAAAAAGTCCTCGTAAAAAGACCTTAAGCTGCCTTCTCCTTAAGTGCATGTTTACCAGAGTAGCCCAGTGGCTTACGTACTTGACTTTGGCCTGGTGCATCAAGGCATCTAATACCCACTCTGCTTTGGTGGATGGATTCACTCGGGGTGTTAAAAAAGTCCTCATAAAACGACCCTAAGCTGCCTTGTCCTTAAGTGCATGTTTACCCTATGTATGTCCAGTCATTAGATTGCACCCTATCCTAACCTTATTAATTAATATATTAATAATCAAATTAACCTTATTAATAACTAATTTGATGCTGTGTTAATGAATGACATTACTCTCAAGAATATAGGCTAATGTATTTGTATGTAAATATTTAAAGTTCAATATAGATAAAGAAACATAGTGCAAGCAGTTATTATGTTGTATTTACTCATTGTAGGGTAAAAAAGTTAATGAAAGAGTCTAAGAGCATAAACAACGCGTTTCGAACATGAGGTGTTCGTCTTCAGGTATCAAATTAAAAAAAACAATGACATGAGAGGGTTATCTAGAGAAACTTTTTATACCATTTATTTTATACCAATCTGATGTCATTGTATTTTTTTTTTAGTTTTATAACTGATGAAGAACACTACGTCTTCGAAACGCGTTGTTTATATTATTAAACTTCTATATGTGGAGAGTTTTGTCATTAACTTTTTTTATCCTCCAACATATAGAAATAAAAAACACACTTACAACGTCTGATTTTCGGTTTCAACCGTCTTAAGGAGAGGTAAGAAATGGAAACCAAGTGCACTGGTTGCAGAGATGGTTTACAATAAATGAATTTTACTTGTCCGTTTCGGATTATATTTTCTGTGAAAAAGTGTTTATATATATAAATACGTGAAATAACAATCAATGATCAAAGCACAATATGAAATGGGAAAACAAGACAAAGATCTTTCAACCATAACAACCTGTCTTCGTCAGAGTCAAAAACCCAACATTCTGAGGTAAAATGGATAAACCAACAAAAGTCTCCACACAAATGAAGTTTTTTATTCAACGCGTTTCGAACATTGTTTTCATTTGACCAACCCGTCAGCACCACTTCCTTGGTGTTTTCCTGATGATGAACACAAAGTGTTCGAAACGCGTTGAATAAAAAACTTCATTTGTGTGGAGACTTTTGTTGGTTTATCCATTTTACCTCAGAATGAGTAAATACCACACAATTACGGATTGCACAACTAATGATTTAAAAACCCAACAGTTGGGTTTTTTAACTCTGACGAAGACCGCTTGTTACGGTTGAAAGATCTTTGTCTTGTTTTCCCATTTCATATTGTGGTTTGATCATATATATATATATATATATATATATTTTTTCAAATGAAGTCAAATCCGATCGAACAGATACTTGTATAACTAATATCGGTTTATTTTAATCGCATCTGCACCAGTGCGCTTGGTTTCTCTTTTTACTTCTCCTGAAGATGGTTCAGACCGAAAATTACTTTCTGTGTGTGCATTTTTAATTTTTCTATGTTGTTGCTTTATCTTCATTGAACTTTCTTTGTCAATTTCGGGTCGTATTTCATCGAAAAAGTATGTAAATAGAAAATATGCATAGCATATACATATTTTACATAACTACACTGTTATATGTAGTATGTCATTTAACTACATATGATGCATATGAGTATCACATATAGCTGCATATGATTTATATGTATCTATGTATTCATCTAGATTTCAAAGTCATAAGTATTTAATGATGTAACAAGTACTGGTTGAATGCAGAGAAAAAATCTATTATACAATAGAAAATAATACAACTGTTTTTCTCTTGGTGTTTTTATAAGATTTGCTAGTTTAAATTATTTCAACCAGTATATGTTTTGTTTGCCAACGCCCACAGTTATGAGGCTTTCACCTTTTAGTGCTGTTATAAGGGTGGATATCGTGGCTCATTTGTTATTTGGCACCCATTTTAGCACTGGGCGAACCACAGTACTTGTGTGATTCAACACTGTGAGTCCTAAATTTTCATCATTATCCATTAGCGGTACAGTTTCCCTCCAGAGTTGTTGGTCTCTCTCTCTCTCTCTCTCTCTCTATATATATATATATATATATATATATGTAAACTCGTCATGATCCACGGTAGTACAGCTCCTGTAGAGCTTGGGCCTGCACCACAGTTTCCTTCCAGAGTTGTCCATCCTGGGCCAAGTTCCTCCTACTTCTCACAGCCATGCTTCTGACGTCTTCCTCCGCCCCATCCTTCCATCTTTGGCTTGGACCGTCTACCGCCCGTATACCGTACCCTAGTAGATCTTTTTAACTACTCTTTCCTCTGGCATCCTTAACAAATAACCTCTAGCCGCCTTAAACGCGCCCCGTTGTACCTCCTCTACCTGGGTCGGGCCTTCGCAAGAGATTTTCCAGCTCTCTGTTTCTTCTCTTTCTTCGCATACCGGGCGTATATCCATCGAAGAACCTTTCTTTCCCACCTTCTTAGCGCTTCTATGTCCCGCAGCGTCACCGTCCAAGTCTCTGCTCCGTACAGGACCACTGGTCGTATCACTATGATATAGGTTCGTACTTTGGACTCTCTGCAGACTACCCTACTCTTTAAGGATTCTCAGGAGAGAAGTAGCTACGGTTCGTACTTTAGACTCTATGTAGACTATACCCTACTCTTAAGGATACTCATGAGGGAGAAATAGCTACGGTTCGTACTTTGGACTCTCTGTAGATTATACACTGCTCTTAAGGATCTCAGGAGAGAGAAGTAGCTACGGTTCGTACTTTGGACTCTCTGCAGACTAACCTGCTCTTTAAGGATTCTCAGGAGGGAGAAGTAGCTACGGTTCGTACTTTGGACTCTCTGCAGACTATACCCTGCTCTTAAGGATTCTCAACAGGGAGAAGTAGCTACGGTTACCTGCTGCTAACCAATTTCTCACCTCCTCTCCCATAATGTTATGACTAACATTTTTGTCATAAATATGTGCGTCCAGATACTTAAACGCGTCAGTGACTTTGAAATTGTCCCCACCTATCTCTATTTCTCTGGGGAGCATCCTATATCATCTTCTAGTCATAACCGTGTATTCTGTCTTCCTCTGGTTGACTTTCAATTCGAGTCCTAAATTTTGCCTATCTCAAATATATTTAACATAGGAGTACCAGATATCGTATAGGTAAAGAGACTGACTGTTTAACATCCTTTCCCAAGGACGAGCAACCAAAAATAGAAAAAATATAAACAAAACAATGAATTAAGTAACATATATAGTTAGTTTTTTTCCTCGCCCATTATTAAAATGGGTGCCAAATAACAAATGAGCCAAACTTTTCCGCCCTGATATCATCAATGAAAGCTGAAAGCCTATAAGTGTGGACAATGGAATACAAAACATTTTCTTTCTGATAAGCATTGTAGAATACTTGAATCGATCGAGTTCTTTTTTATCAATTTTTTCAATAATTTTTTTTTTCTATATATAGACAATTCTCGATACTACACAATTTATTTTTACGTTCCGAACGAAAGTTGTTACTGTATGTTCTAGTAATATATACCATTCATACTGTACTATATATCCATTAATTCAACTACACTATCATATAAAAAAACTAAATCATATATTATAAACGTAACATTAATTAAATAATAAGATAAATGTAATATGAAATACGTGACTTAAATTCAATTAAAATACATGTATTTGTCATTTCAATTAAACAATTCATTAATTAAAATTTATTTACTTTTCGCAGTGGTACTCGAAACAAATTCAAATTCTATCACTCAAACAATTTCTTTTAAAATTTTAATTTTTTTTTTATTAAAATTTTTAGCTATAAATCGAAGAAACTTAAAACGAATGGACGTAAATTGAGAATTTTCTGTATTTTTTTTATGGTTCTAACGCAGTAAAATCAAATTCCTAAAAATCTTTGATTAAGTTTTTTTTTTTTAGCTGTAGGAAAATAAAAGTAGAAATAAAAAAGTTGTTTTCTTGTAGTTATGATATCATTGCTTTGTTTAAGTTTCATGGTAGCTGTTCATAAGCTAGATTTCCATTGCCTATAAGTCAAATATTCAGAGATAAGTTTAACATCAAAATCTTTATTACAATAATAATAAAGTTCAAAGATAGGTTTTTTGAGGATTTTTGGTTTAAAGAAATTACAATCCTGTTTATATACCGAAGTTTCACCAAAACTTGTTCGACATTTTCTATTTATTGAGAACATAAGTAGTGAAAAGAAATACATCCACGGTGTATCAACCAACACAAAAAAAAAACAAAATCATCTGTTGACGAAACGTCGGTATATAAACAGGATTGTTATTTCTATAGACAAGAACCCATCTTTGAACTTTAAGAATCAAGTGGTCAAGAATTTTATATTAATATTAAAAATAATAAAGTCCAAAGATGGGTTTCTTGATGATTTTTAGTTTAAAAAAAAATAATACTTTTGTTTATATGCCGACGTTTCGCCAGAAAATTATTTTTCATTTTCAAGGTTAAAAACAATTTATTGACGATATAAGTGAAAATAAAGTACATCCATGGAAAATCAACAAAAACAAAAACAAAATCATCTATTGGTTGAAATTCCGTGGATGTATTTGTTTCCATTATTTATATCGTCAGTAAATTGTTTTTAAAATTTTAATCTTTTTTTTTTATTAAAATTTTGACCATATAATCGAAAAAAAAATGGACGTAAGTTAAGAATTTTCTGTATTTTTACAATGGTTCCAACAGTAAAAAATTCCTGAAAATTAATCTGTGCTCAAGTTTTTGTTTTGTTAACTGTAGGAAAATAAGCCTTGAAAATGAAAAACAATTTTTTGGCGAAACGTCGGCATATAAACAGGAGTGTTATTTCTTTAGATCAAAAATCTTCCAGAAAACTCATTTATGAACTTTATGCATCAAGTGGTCAAGAAGTTTATATTAATATTAATAATAATGTAGTTCAATTTTAACGAAACTTCGAAAACAAAAAAGGGCTTGTTTTAAATCAGAAATAAATTGAATTCATCCTCTGACTGTGCAGTCATTTATTGTGTGGTTTTTACTTATGCGTAGAATAAGGTCAAGAAACACTGAAGTGTCCATGAAAGAGATTTTATTCAACGGTTTCGAACACTTAGCATTCTTCTTCAGGGTTATATGTCGATAGTTCATATATAAACCTGAAGAAGAACACTAAGAGTTTGAAACGCGTTGTTAGCTTTCATTTTAATCTCTTTTTTTTTATTACATCGAGACATAATTTTTTTTTTAAATCTCCCATCGTAAGTTAAATACCAGGCTATATAACAGATTGCACAATTAATGAAAATCGTTTTTGTTTGAGATTTAATGTGTCTTTAACTTTATTTTAATCATGAAATTTAATTCAATTCTTCTTACCATATGATATAAAAATGGTTTGTAAGTTTCCATAAATCTGTTATTATTCAAACATTCTTCATTTATAAAACCATAAATTCGTTATTTTTTTAAAAAAAAAACTGGAAAAGTTACTCCTTAATAAAATACCTCTCGTCTCGATCATTCCGCTCAAAAAAAAAACTTACCTTTTTTTTTACAAATATGTGTACTACTGTCATAGAATTACTTACGTTTTTACATTATTTATTTAAAAAAAAAATTTTTTGATATTTAAGAAAACTGGAAATACTTCACGAATTCTGCTCTTTTTTTCATTCAGTACAAAATTATATTTTGTTCTTAGGATCTTAATATCTACTTCTCAGATAAATGCAACATAGTCTTAAATTTATTACCAAAAAAAACTTTTATATATATATATATATATATACTTAGTATATAACAAGATTTTACAACGAACATGTGAAATAACAGTCAATGATCAAACCACAATATGAAATGGGGAAAAAGAACTTAAGATCTTTCAACCATAACAAGCGGTTTTCGTCAAAATCAGAGTCAAAAACCAGAATGCAGAAAACTTTCTGGACATTTGTCCTTTCCAGTACTTTCACCCTTTTCAAATACCTCCCACTCTTCTCAACCCCTCACCAGATGTTTTCTGCATCTAGTGTTTTAGTTGGGTTTTTGACTCTGACGAAGGCTGGTTGTTACGGTTGAAAGATCTTAGTCTTGTTTTCCCATTTCAAATTGTAGTTTGATCATTGATATTTAATATATATAATATATATATAATATATATTGATAGAGGGCTAGGATAGCTCAGTGGTTGCCTCTGGGTTGTTAATCCGGGGTTCGATCCCCACTTGGCCCTCGCATTATTCACACGGGAGGTGAATAAATCTGTGTACGTCGTCTCTCGGAGAGGACGTTAAGCCGTCGGTCCCGAGCGTGTACGATGTCAGGTACTCGTTAAAGATCCCTACTCGAAATTCGCTTGAGTTAGGCAAAATTTAGAACTGAACTCCCAATTTAGAATCACTGATCAAACAGAAAGCCGGTAAACTGCTGACGTTATCACCCGCTAGGGGATCAGTTAAACAATAAAATATAAATATATTGATAAAAGTATCAACTGTGAAGTAGAAACAAAGTAAAAGTGTACCAGTTCTTCAGGTTCAAATTAAACACTCATTTCCAACGTTTCGGTTTTTATTTAAAACCCTTTTTCATAGGCCTACAAAACAGAGGAAATTTCTATTTTGACAATTAGAGTAAAACTAATTGTCAACATTTCTACTGTGTTATTTCTTATATTTCCTTTGTTTTAGGTCTATGAAAAAAGGTTTGAAACAAAAACCGAAACGTTGGTAATGAGAGTTTAATTTAAACTTGAAGATCTGACCGAGTCCTGATAAACTTTTATTTTGTTTCTACTTGCATTACTTTACAACTTTGTTTTTTTCTTTACATTGCTTAGAACTGACTGATTTCAAGTTAACTTTACGTTTTATAATTAGTGAACCGATCTACCCTTAGAATAATAGAGGTGGACATCATGACTGGGTGTGGTATTGGGGAGTCTGTATGTATACCACGCATACCATTGATTCCGAGCAACTATCCGTTTCAATTTAAACAGTTGTAATTTCCCGTCAGTGTCTATTTCGACGGTAAATAAGTCGCAAAGGCAAACTATCTACTTCTGGATTGTGGTGAGTGTGACCAAATTTTCTCACTTGGTCAACTGTATGTTGCTTGCTCAAGACTCAGAGGTTCCAACTGTCTGTTCTTCCATACACCTGAGGACAAACAGCTAATGTAGTGTATACAGAGGCATTTACTTAACACTGTATTAATAATGATATTTTCTACTATTCTATAATTACTAACGATATTTTTAGAATACCATGTATAATCTCTGAATTTTTGTAAAGTACCTGTCAAAGACGGGCACGTTTGCTACTCCAGTATATATTGCATACTAGATGAATACTAATATATAACTATACTAATACTGTAGTACAGGGGTGCTCATACATTTTCTGCAACATGTATATATACAAATCACAGTCATATATCTACTGAATTTATTTAGAAATATATTGAAAATTCCTACAACTTATCATCATATATGCAATATTTCATCGTAAAGGAAACCTCTTCCCATTTCATTTAAAATATATTGAAAATTCCTACAATTTATCATCATATATGCAATATTTCATCGTAAAGGAAACCTCCTCCCATTTCATATAAAAGTGGTGTTTTTTTTTCTTCTTACACTTTCCAGTCTCTCCACTCATTTGTATAAATTTTGCTTAATTTTAAAAGAAAATAATTAAAAGTAACGAGTAATGCTCTTTAATGACTCGATTATTAACTTTACTGCACCTAGATGTACTTTTTCTGTTCTACAATGACTTAAAAATAAAAAATTTAAAACAGAATTGGATTGTCGTCCTATATATTAATCAGTGACGAGATAAATTATAGGCT
Source organism: Hermatobates lingyangjiaoensis (assembly GCA_026182355.1). NCBI lineage: Eukaryota > Metazoa > Arthropoda > Insecta > Hemiptera > Hermatobatidae > Hermatobates > Hermatobates lingyangjiaoensis. The sequence goes on from JAPFBL010000679.1 coordinate 145,243, forward strand.
GATGTTAATTTTTTTTTCTTTTTTACTTAAAATATGAAACTGAACATATCAAAACTATTATACAAAAAACTCATTTCAATATTTCGACCTGGATGTCATCAAGAGAAGAAGACAGGCAAACAACAACTGTTTGGTTGCTTTTGTATGAGAAGTATCATCTTCTCCTGATGACGTTGTGGTCGAAATATTAAAGTGTTTTATATATGTAAAACACAATTACGTATTCATTAGTTTTGTTTTATCTATGAAGTTGGTACTACTGTGCAGGTGACTTAAAGTATTTAATTCATGTACATCTTGACACAGATTCAATTCTGATTTTTTTAGGTAAGTAGATTATTTCTATCTGTTGGACAGTTTGTAATGATTTATAATTTATACTATCTTTTAATTAAATCTGATGTTTTAGCAACTGTCTTGTGTCAGTCTACTATTGAATCTGTGTCAAGATGTCCATGAATTAAATACTTTAAAGTCACCTGCACAGTAGTACCAACTTCATAGATAAAAACCAATGACTACGTCATTGCGTTTGACATGTATTATTTTTTTTAATATCACGAGATCTAACACAATATCTAGCCATTCGACGTATTGAGCACTCCTGTACTAGTATATTAAATATTTCAAATGCACTATCTCAGAAATAACTACAATCACAATCAAAAATGTAAAATCATATAAAATATTGTGATTTCATACAAATAATTTCTCCAAAAATGTTTCATTTTCCGGTTTTTCTTTTTAACATAGACTGTAATTATAAACATATATATATATATTATATATATTGCTTTAATCCAGTAGGGCTTTATACAATGCGAAGCTTTGTATTACTAGAATTATTTTTATTTTATATATATATACAAGAAAAAGGAGACCAATTTTAAGTAAGTTAGTGTTATAATGGGTATATACACTTTTATTTGGAATCTATTAATCGAGCAAGTTGTATATACAAAAAAAATTTAATATACAACATATATATGTACAAGTTATTGTTGCTTTTTTGGATGCAGATTATTCTGGCACTAAAAAAAAAAATTTATACATAATGACGTAGTTGTGATAGGTATAACCTGTAAGAGGTCCTGTATGTAACACATTTTTATCAAAAGTTATGTGTAAACCAAAATAATAATTAAAAAAAAAATGTTTATAAAATAGAAAGAAAAAAAAAGTGTTTTGCTCAAAGATATAAAAAAAAAATTAAAAAATTACGTGTTGGATTATTTATTTGTTTTTATCCTTTTTTTGTGAGTTGTTTGCTGTTTTCTTGTCGAGGTATGTGGGCATACTAAGCTTGAAATGTGTGTTGTCTTTTTTTGATTATCTTGATGATACTATATATATATATATATATGATAAAACCACAATATGAAGTAAGAAAACAAGACTAAGATTATTCAGCCGTAACACGCGGTCTTCGTCAGAGTCAAAAACCCAACTTGTGGTTTGATCATTGAGATTTATATATATATATATAATATATATATAAAGATTTCACATAAACACGTGAAACAACAATCAATGATCAAACCACAATAAGAAATGGGAAAACAAGACTAAGATCTTTCAATTGTAACAAGTGGTCTTCGTCAGAGTCAAAAACCCAACTGAACACTAGATGCAGAAAACATCTGGTGAGGAGTTGAGAAGAGTGGGAGGGAAGAGTGGTATTTTAAAAGGGTGAAAGCACAGGAAAGGACTAATGTCCAGAAAGGGATGTTTGGGGAAACAAAGGAGTACAGTAAGAAAAAGTAAAAAACTATCCGCTAGCTGTCAACCCTCTTTGAAGAGGCTATTGCCCTCGTGACGAAAGTATCAAGTTTGAAGAGACCGTTACTAATGTTTATAATATTAGATCTATTAAATTTAATTAGAGACGATTCAATAATATTTCTTAACAACATTGATTTTTCATAGGTAATAAATTTAGCTCCTGTCCAATCAATATGATGATTTTCATTTTTTATATGCAAGAATAAGGCACTACTTTTTTCCTGTCTACTTACGTTATATTGGTGTTGTTTTACACGTGTCTTTAATGATTTACCAGTTTGACCAATATAAATTTTATGGCAATTTATATATCATATAAATTTGATCATGATATAAATATCATGATATTTATATATCATATATATATGAATTAAATACCACAATAAACAATATATATTAATTAAAATGCTCTAAGGCCTTTTGTCACAACATCATCAGAGAGCTAAATAAAACAACCAAAAAAAAAAACCATAATAACAAGTTAACCTGGTTGATTGAAGTCTCGAGATCTCAACCGAGACTAGCCAGGTTAACTTGTTATTATGTTGTTTTTTTTTTGTTGTTTCATTTAGCTCTCTGATGATGTTGTGACGAAAGGTCGTAGAGCTTTTTAATTAATATATATTTGTTTATTGTGGTATTTAATTCATATATTATATCAAGAGTTATTGTTGATTATTAATTTATATATATATATATATATATATATATATATATATAATAATGGAGAAAGTGTATTAGAGAAATCGAGAGATTCAGTAGAAAAGTTGTGAAATTAAAAATAGGCATACAATTTAACAAGACATATATATATATATATATATATATATATATGCAGAAAATCACAATAAATAAACACGTGATGCAGTCAATGAAGTTTAAACCACAATGGAAAAAGGAAAACAAGAGATATAAATGCTCTGATGACATAATTTAAAAGGCCTCAGAACATTTATATCTATTTTCCTTTTTCCATTGTGGTTTAAACTTCATATATATAAATATTGATAAAAGTATCGACCGTGAAATAGAAACAAAATAATAGTTTATCACGGCTCGGTATTTGACAGTAGTAAATTGTCAAATCTTTTGTCAAAATTTCTATTGTAATTTCTTATTTGTAAACAATTGCTCTTTTTATGTATTTTCGAATGATTGAATTATTTTGTCTGTTTTGTAGGCCTATTGAAAATGTTTTGCCAATAGAAACGTTGACAATGAGAGTTCTATTTGAACTTGAACTAACTGAATCCTGATTAAACATTAATTTTGTGTATATTTATATATATATGATCAAACCACAATATGAAAATTGGAAAACAAGATTACGATCTTTCAAGCATAACAAGCGGTCTTCGTCAGAGTCAAAAACCCAACTGAGTTGTTTTCAACCCAACTTGTTTTCCAATTTTCATATTGTGGTTTGATCATTGAAGGTTATTTCACGAGTTTATGTGAAATCTTTATATATATATTAGTGTACTTCGGTAGCAGTCCTTCCTTTATACATGATTGGTTATACACGACTGAATATTGTCGTTGTCGACTGAATAGTTGGAGAAGAAGATCATCGATCGACAATATTCAGTCGTGTATAACCAATCATGTATAAAGGAAGGACTGCTACCGAAGTACACTAATATTCGCCTACACGACGTAGCAGCAAACAATGAAGGCTTCACTCGGGAATTCCAACGGAACCTAGTGGAACGCCAAATATCGACCGCTCAAGTTGCAATTGCAAGCCTAAAGGACGACATCAGCAGCCTACGCCATAATTTCCGCAAACTTGAAAAGTTGGAGAAGAAGATCATCGACCGACAATATTCAGTCGTGTATAACCAATCATATATATATATTATATATATATATATATATATGGGGCAGGCCTTCATTTATACAAGTTTTATTAAAAGTAATGCCTAATTGGAGTTTTACACTTTTTCTTATTAGTTTTTCTAGTCTTCTCATACTTGAATTCCATGGGTCTCGAACTAAAAATATAAGTTCACCCAAATTTTTATTATAATAATAATAATAATATTTTATTATAATAATAAAAATTTTGGTGAACTTCTGTTTTTAGTTCCAGACCCATGGAATTCAAGTATGAGAAGACTAGAAAAACTAATAAGAAAAAGTGTAAAACTCCAATTAGGCATTACTTTTAATAATATATATATATATATATATATATATTTGCATGGAGACGTTCTTCTTGATTTCTTCTTAGACATTGATAGAAGAAGCATTAAACACCGCATGCGATTGGTGTTTTATATATATACTTGAGGAGCAGACCTTCTTTCAAACATATTTCATTACATTGATTGCCTACTTTTATTCATTCGTATTTCTTAGATACTTATTCCAATTTTCTGATTAAGTAATTCCATACGCCCCTAGTGGGGCCAGGCAGCTCTGCCAATAGCTGTATTGGCTTTATATCCACAGGTTCTTTGAACCAGGGGCTAAAAAGGCCACTGACCTTACGTGTACCTGAGCAGGTTAAATAGGACCTGAAGCCCCTAGTGGGGCCATGCAGCTCTGCCAATAGCTGTATTGGCTTTATATCCACAGGTTCCTTGAACCAGGGCCTACAAAGGCCACTGACCTTACGTGTACCTGAGCAAGTTCAATAGGACCTGAAGCCCCTAGTGGGGCCATGCAGCTCTGCCAATAGCTGTATTGGCTTTATATCCACAGGTTCTTTGAACCAGGGGCTACAAAGGCCACTGACTTTACGTGTACCTGAGCAGGTTCAATAGGACCTGAAGCCCCTAGTGGGGCCATGCAGCTCTGCCAAAAGCTGTATTGGCTTTATATCCACAGGTTCTTTGAACCAGGGGCTACAAAGGATACTGACCTTACCTGTAGCTGAGCAGGTTCAATAGGACCTGAAGCCCCTAGTGGGGCCATGCAGCTCTACCAATAGCTGTATTGGCTTTATATCCACAGGTTCTTTGAACCAGGGGCTACAAAGGCCACTGACCTTACGTGTACCTGAGCAGGTTCAATAGGACCTGAAGCCCCTAGTGGGGCCATGCAGCTCTGCCAAAAGCTGTATTGGCTTTATATCCACAGGTTCTTTGATCCAGGGGCTGAAAAGGCCACTGACCTTACCTGTAGCTGAGCAGGTTCAATAGGACCTGAAGCCCCTAGTGGGGCCATGCAGCTCTGCCAAAAGCTGTATTGGCTTTATATCCACAGGTTCTTTGAACCAGGGGCTACAAAGGCCACTGACCTTAGCTGTAGCTGAGCAGGTTCAATAGGACCTGAAGCCCCTAGTGGGGCCATGCAGCTCTACCAATAGCTGTATTGGCTTTATATCCACAGGTTCTTTGAACCAGGGGCTACAAAGGCCACTGACCTTACCTATAGCTGAGCAGGTTCAATAGGACCTGAAGCCCCTAGTGGGGCCATGCAGCTCTACCAATAGCTGTATTGGCTTTATATCCACAGGTTCTTTGAACCAGGGGCTACAAAGGCCACTGACCTTACCTATAGCTGAGCAGGTTCAATAGGACCTGAAGCCCCTAGTGGGGCCATGCAGCTCTACCAATAGCTGTATTGGCTTTATATCCACAGGTTCTTTGAACCAGGGGCTACAAAGGCCACTGACCTTACCTGTAGCTGAGCAGGTTCAGTAGGACCTTTAGTCCGGAGTTTGATCCGAAACTCTTAAAATAAGTCGGTACTATAGGTGGTGGGGGTCCATCCCTCCAACTGAGGTTGTGTACTCTTAGTGCCTGTTGGTTCTCACCCAAGTTGGATAGACGCTTGGGGGCGCTGTTTGAAGAGGCAGGTAACTTCTCGGGTGGATGGATACCTGCGTGGTCATCACACCGGGGAGCTAGAGACCCGAAAACCTTTACCAGTAGGAATTGGCCTTCAACTCAGCTGATTCGACTAGGCAACTGGTACTTGCCTGGTGAAGGCTTTCTTTTGACGGGATCTCAGAGTGGGGACGACTAGATACCACCCCTTCGAGCCCATTTACGAGGCATGTTTTTTAAGTAAGTAACCTTTTATATGTAATAATAAGAAAGCTATTATAGGTTTTCAGGGGGTGAATTTTGACCACAGTAAGTTTACAGAGTGAGGAAAGCTATTATAGGTTTTCAGTGGGTGAATTTTGACCACAGTAAGTTTACAGAGTGAGGAAAGCTATTATAGGTTTTCAGGGGGTGGAATTTTGACCACAGTAAGTTTACAGAGTGAGGAAAGCTATTATAGGTTTTCAGGGGGTGAATTTTGACCACAGTAAGTTTACAGAGTGAGGAAAGCTATTATAGGTTTTCAGGGGGTGAATTTTGACCACAGTAAGTTTATAGAGTGAGGAAAGCTATTATAGGTTTTCAGGGGGTGAATTTTGACCACAGTAAGTTTACAGAGTGAGGAAAGCTATTATAGGTTTTCAGGGGGTGAATTTTGTTCACAGTAAGTTTACAGAGTGAGGAAAGCTATTATAGGTTTTCAGGGGGTGAATTTTGACCACAGTAAGTTTACAGATTGAGGAAAGCTATTATAGGTTTTCAGGGGGTGAATTTTGACCACAGTAAGTTTACAGAATGAGGAAAGCTATTATAGGTTTTCAGTGGGTGAATTTTGACCACAGTAGGTTTACAGAGTGAGGAAAGCTATTATAGGTTTTCAGGGGGTGAATTTTGACCACAGTAAGTTTACAGAGTGAGGAAAGCTATTATAGGTTTTCAGGGGGTGAATTTTGTTCACAGTAAGTTTACAGAGTGAGGAAAGCTATTATAGGTTTTCAGGGGGTGAATTTTGACCACAGTAAGTTTACAGAGTGAGGAAAGCTATTATAGGTTTTCAGGGGGTGGAATTTTGACCACAGTAAGTTTACAGAGTGAAGGAAGCTATTATAGGTTTACAGGGGGTGAATTTTGACCACAGTAAGTTTACAGAGTGAGGAAAGCTATTATAGGTTTTCAGTGGGTGAATTTTGACCACAGTAGGTTTACAGAGTGAAGAAAGCTATTATAGGTTTTCAGGGGGTGAATTTTGACCACAGTAAGTTTACAGAGTGAGGAAAGCTATTACACGAGTAGGTTTTCAGGGGGTGAATTTTGACCACAGTAAGTTTACAGAATGAGGAAAGCTATTATAGGTTTTCAGGGGGTGAATTTTGACCACAGTAAGTTTACAGAGTGAGGAAAGCTATTATAGGTTTTCAGGGGGTGAATTTTGACCACAGTAGGTTTACAGAGTGAGGAAGCTATTATAGGTTTTCAGGGGGTGAATTTTGACCACAGTAAGTTTACAGAGTGAGGGAAGCTATTATAGGTTTTCAGGGGGTGAATTTTGACCACAGTAAGTTTACAGAGTGAGGGAAGCTATTATAGGTTTTCAGGGGGTGAATTTTGACCACAGTAGGTTTACAGAGTGAGGAAGCTATTATAGGTTTTCAGGGGGTGAATTGTGACCACAGTAAGTTACAGAGTGAGGGAAGCTATTATAGGTTTTCAGGGGGTGAATTTTGACCACAGTAGGTTTACAGAGTGAGGAAGCTATTATAGGTTTTCAGGGGGTGATTTTTGACCACAGTAGGTTTACAGAGTGAGGAAAGCTATTATAGGTTTTCAGGGGGTGAATTTTGACCACAGTAGGTTTACAGAGTGAGGAAGCTATTATAGGTTTTCAGGGGGTGAATTTTGACCACAGTAAGTTTACAGAGTGAGGAAAGCTATTATAGGTTTTCAGGGGGTGAATTTTGACCACAGTAAGTTTACAGAGTGAGGAAAGCTATTATAGGTTTTCAGGGGGTGAATTTTGACCACAGTAGGTTTACAGAGTGAGGAAGCTATTATAGGTTTTCAGGGGGTGATTTTTGACCACAGTAGGTTTACAGAGTGTGGAAAGCTATTTCTCTAGTTTATGGAATTCCCTCCTCGTCTCTTCATTAAAGCTATAAAGCTTATCACCAATATTGCTAGTCGACATGTTTCGAATGTACAACATTCATCATCAGGACAATAATGAGAATAATAGTAGGATTGTTAGTTTATATATATATAGAGGTGGATTACTATTGGAATGTTCACAGGACATCGCCCTGGGTCACGGGGCATTATGGGGGATTAAGGTAGGGTGGTTGGACTCACCTACTACCTGGCTATCTGGTTTGGCCTGTTGGAAAATAATTTTAAAATTCGAGAAGAATTATTAAGTCGGATATTTATGGCTGGCTTCTTTTCTTGAATTATTATTGCTTCTAATATTTGTAATTTAACATGGTTTCTTTCTTTAGCGATAATTTTCGTGGAATTTACCATCATTTCTCTTGTGGGTCTTGTCTTATGGAGTGCTGTTGTATGGGATTTTGGCGCGCCGGCAGAAAGGTTCATCGTAATTCTTCTTGATAATGAAGTCGTGGTCATTCCTATATATGAGCTTTTACGGGCCTCGCAGCTCCCGATATTACATAAATACCCATATACTATATTTGCTGGGGCTAACTTGAGAATCAAACTCTCAACTATAAAGCCAACAATGATTCCAAAACAAACTCAGTGTTAAAATTGCTAGTAATTCTGTTTTACGTGTTATGTACATGTAGAAAATTAAAATCTTTTAGATTTCAATTTTTATTTGAAAAATACACATTGAAGTAATATTAGTTAATTTTTTTTTAAACAAACATACTATTTAAAAAGGCAATACTGAACAAAATATGTTGAAGTAATTAATTATTAATACCTAAACAAAATCATACAATAATTTTCTTATATTTTTTTTCTCTCAAAGTTGAAAACAGTTATAAGTTTCGCAAAATTTTACAAATAATTTTATAAAAACTCCATTCTTTACTATTAAGTTATTGAAAGCATGTCAGCTATTCTGCATTTCGTGCAAATTCATACACGACAGATAAAAGGTTTCAGTTTTGATAAATACGTTCAGTTTATTAACATTACGTTATATTGAGTAAGTTTACATATTTTATGTAATTTCTTTTTTTTTAATCTTTTATTTTAAAGGTCTAAAATATGTTCGTTATTAATTTTGCAGTTGTACATTATAATTATTGTGTTTTTAATAACGTGTTTTTAAATACATCATTTGCTCTTAATAAAGAAAACTAATTAAGTAAACATATAAATTTCAGAAGTTTCTTAAAATAGAAAAAAAAATATAAATTTAATTACTGTTTACATCATTTCATAGTTGTTCATATCAATTCAATTATTATTCCTTTATTGAATTAATTAATAATTACTTATGGTTAATTTGGGGGCCAGGCTAGCTCAGTGGTTACGTGCTCGCCTCTGAACTGATAGGACCGGGGTTCGATCCCCACCTGGCCCTTGATTTATTCACGCGGGAGGTGAATAAATCTGAACACGTCGTCCATCGGAGAAGGACGTTAAAACTGTCGATCCCGAGCCTGTGCGATGTCAGGTACTCGTTAAAGATCCCTACTCTAAATACACTTGAGTTAGGCAAAATTTAGGACTCCCACTGTAGAATCAATCTTCATTGTGTGGTATCACAAAGGGCCAATGCTCGGCCTACGTGTGTTCCCTTGTGGGACTGCCACTGCAACCTAACCTAACCTATGGTTAATTTATTTAACCAAAAGTAATTAAGGAACTGTCAATCATGTTCAGTGAATTTATTTCAATACCTATTGCTATAATTTCTGAGTGATACAGATGGGTCACGAGTAGTTTATATTTATATATTTGTAAATTTTGGTAGCAGTCCTTCCTTGATACACACACTATTGAAAATGACACCAAATTTAGCTGATACCTGTTTCTTAACAAGTTTCTCAATTTTCCTAAATAACACTCTCATTATTTCGTCTACACAATAAAGTACATCTCCTATGGTCGACATGTTTCGAATGATCAACATTCATCATCAGGACGTGAATAAGATCTAATGTGAAAACCTGGTTTATTACCTCGTACATTGGTATGACTACCACATCCCTATCAAGAAGGCTCACCATGCACCTAATGGCCGGAGCCCCCAAAAAACATACGCAGGACAAGCATAATATTAAATTAACAAGAGAGATGCTGGTTGCAAATACCAAAATAATAAAAAAAGAGAGTAACCACCATAGACTGAAAATTTTAGAGGCTATATTAATTCAAAAATTCAAGCCACTCCTTAATATTCAGGTAGAAAATAGTAGCGGTATTTTGAAGCTGTTTAGCTCGCATCAAGGGCGGCCAGAAACCCTTGCAGGTAGCGGCGCAGGCCGGGAGGCCACTCACCCCACAGATTAACGCCCAACTATACTTAAACTTTATGGAAAAAACCCCCCCTTCTACCTTCTCTGTGTATATAATAAACCAGGTTTTCACATTAGATCTTATTCACGTCCTGATGATGAATGTTGATCATTCGAAACATGTCGACCATAGGAGATGTACTTTATTGTGTAGACGAAATAACGAGAGTGTTATTTAGAAAAATTGAGAAACTTGTTAAGAAACAGGTATCAGCTAAATTTGGTGTCATTTTCAATAATTTATATATTTCTAAATAAACATACATTTCTAGTTTATGTTAACAATATATTATATAATATATAACATATTAATTTCCCCTTCCCTCTCCACCACAAAATTGGAATCTAACTTCCGAAAAATTCTTTACGTGTTTTATAAGAAAAAAAAACAATATTTTTTTATATATTCTATAAAAAAAAAAATATTAATTTATATTCTTCTAAAAATGATATCGTTCTATCGATACTATATCGTTTGGTTTTACAATCGATTCCACGCTTTAGCAGAAGCAAACGATACAGCTTAATCAATATACCATGGTATCGATACAGGGAAAACCTTAGTGCTTCCCTGACTCTCAACGAACCGAGTGTGCCTTTTTCATTTATACGTTATATATTTATTTATAAATTATTATTTTATTTTTCGCCTTATACAATGTCAATTGCAAATTATCACATACAACGGAACAAGAGAAGGAAATCTTTACGGTTGAGCTAACTACAGAAGATCAGGTTAGAATCATTACTATTACTGTGTATATATATATATATATATATATATATATATATGTGTGTGTGTGTGTGTGTGTACTCAACAACTCTGATTATAACATAACCTTTTGTATGTATCTGTTGGTCTCAAAAAAAATTTGTGTTAGTTCTCTATGTGAGTTGTAGATTGTTATGGTAAATGTATTATAGTTCTTACTTTAATTTTAGCCCTGAAGATGATGTACAAATACATCGAAACGTCGGCCTAGGAAGGAGTTTATTTTCTTTTATTTGACCTAGCCCTCAATAACAAAATATAGAATATATGTAACTCTGCGATCTTCGTCAGGTTCTCAACTACTAGATAGTCCGCTAGCTAGATAGTTTTTTTACTCTTTCTTACTGTACTCCTTTGTATTCCCAAACATAACTTTCTGGACATTTGTCCTTTCCTGCGGATTCACTCTTTTAAAATACCACTCTTCTCAACCCCTCACCAGATATTCTCTGCATCTAGTGTTTCAGTTGGGTTTTTTGACTCTGACGAAAACCGCTTGTTACGTTTGAAAGATCTTAGTCTTGTTTTCCCATTTTCTTATTGTGGTTTGATCATTGATTGTTATTTCACGTGTTTATGTGAAATCTTTATATATATATAAAGATTTCACGTGTTTATGTGATATCTTTATATATATATATATATATATATAATACGGTACTGTTTTCTTGACCACAAAATATTAACAAACACTTTTTCTTATCCTCGGAGTTTGGTCAGGGTAAATATATGGAATCACCTTTTTGACAACGTTTCGTCTTTTACCCAGCCTTGATTTATAGTCCTGAGGATGTCTTAAAAGAAAGACGAAACGTTGGCAAAAAGGTGATTCCATATATTTACCCTGACCAAACTCCGAGAAGAAGAAAAAGTGTTTGTTTTATATATATATATATATATATATATATCGTTAAATTGCCCACCCATATTTCGTTCCCTTGATACCCTCGAAACACCCCCTCCAATCATCGTATCAACGACCACCATCGCCAGAGAAGAAAATAAATAATCTCGGTAAACGATTCTCTTCTACAACCCATTACCCACCCTGCACCCATGGGTAGACTTACGATGGGTAGACTTATCCTGTACGATATCAGGTACACGTGAAAGATACCCACTTCTAAATACAATTAAATAAGATAAAAATTTTAGGATTATCAATTTAGAATCAATTTTATCATTTTGTTGAAAATGTGTGTGTTCCCTTGTGGGAATCCTACTGCAACCTAATATTTCCTACTAGTAAGTCACTGGGCTTCCCTTAGCGTCCAAGTGATCTTTAACGATTACCTGACATCGTACATGCTCGGGACCGACAGCTTAACAAGCTCACATATCTTCAACGGTAAAAGTAGAAATCAAAAATTCGAAAATTACGAAAAAAAAATCATAACATGAAAACAATCATAAAAAATCTCAACCGATTTCATTTTGAATAAATAAATTTTATTGTTACTGTTTCTGTATATGTTATTTTTTTCTTTTTTTTTTTTGAATAAAATTACCTTTAACTACTTTCGTAACGAAATGAATTATTTAAATTTCTAACTTATGACATCAAAACAACCAAAAGATTTGGAGTTCCTGATATATATGATTGATAAAAACTATGAAGATTATGTTAATGCTATAATACCTATTTGAATGAATAGAGATGTATTAGACATTCATATTATATATTTTATGTATTTTATTTATTGCTAAATCTATTCTACTTATATTACTTTATTTACCTATTCACTGAAACTTTATCAAGGAAAAAAGAAATACCTTTTACAACTTAAGTCTTAATCAAGCATTTAACTTTAAAATATCCTCTATATATATATGATTCGCGCTCCGCTCTTCGACGTGGGGAGATCTCTCTCACTTCGTCCTCTCTTCTAGTCTACTCTCCTGATGACGAACAACAGTTGGAAATATTGAATTCTGTAAGTGTTCTTTTTATTCTCTTTTCTGTGCCGTGCTTTGTGTAATTTAAAGTTATATATATTCTAAATTCAATATTTTGAGCTGTTGTCCGTCATCAGAAGATTCGTTGTCATCATACCGCGTTTCTTATTTCGATGTGGGGAGATCTCTCTCACTTCGTCCTCTCTTCTAGAGACTTCTCCTGATGACGATCAACAGTTATCGTTATCGTTCAACAGAATTTAATAAGTGCGTATTTTATCTTTTTTCTGTCGTGTCGTGTTTTGTGTAATTTAAAGTTATATATATATACTAGCCGTTGCGTCTACAACGTGCTTGGTCTCCCTTTCTCTTTTCCTCTGAAGACAGATTAATCGAAAATTTGAGTCTATAAGTGTATTTCTTTTACTTTCTGTGCTACCTATCTTCAATTTTGAACTGTTTTTGTGTCGAGTTTGAATCGTCTTTCCTTTTATCAAGTATATATATATAATCAACCACAATAAGAAATGGGAAACAAGACTAAGGTCTTTCAACCGTAACAAGCGGTCTTCGTCAGAGTCAAAAACCCAACTGTTGGGTTAGAGTCCTGAATTGCGTTTTTGACTCTGACGAAGACCGCTTGTTACGGTTGAAAGACCTTAGTCTTGTTTTCCCATTTTGTTATTGTGGTTTGATCATTGATTGTTATTTCACGTGTTTATGTGAAATCTTTATATATATATTGATAAAAGTATTGAACGTGGAATAGAAACAAAACTAAAGTTTATCTAGGACTCGGTCAGTTCTTCAGGTTCAAATTATACTCTCATTGCCAACGTTTCGGTCTTTATTTAAAACCTTTTTTATAGGCATAAGTATAAATTTTGAAACAGAAAAACTAAGTATTACATTACAAATTATTTTACAAAGAAAAATAGTATGTGAATTTTAACAACAACTCTTGTCTGAATGAACACGTAACTTAGTTAGAATGAACTACGTAACAAGTTTCGTAGTTACGTGTTCGTTCAGACTACAGTTCTTGTTAAAATCCAAGACTATTTTTCTTTGTAAAATAATTTGTAATGTAATACTTAGTTTTTCTGTTTCAAAATTTATACTTGTGCCTATGAAAAAGGTTTGAAACCAAGACCGAAACGTTGGCAATGAAAGATTAATTTGAACCTGAAGAACTGACCGAGTCCCGATAAACTTTAGTTTTGTATGTATATATATATATATATATATATATATATATATATATATATATATATATATATAAATCGATATATTAAAACGGTCCAAACCGGACAGATATATAAATGAAAAAAGACAACAAAAGAAAATACGATCCGAAATGGACAAATAGAGTTCAATGCACATAAAGATATATATATATATATCTATCAATATATCAATATATCAATATATATATATATATATATATATATATATATATATATAGAGAGAGAGAGAGAGAGAGAGAGAGCGAGAGAGAGAGAGAGAGAGAGAGAGTTCAATATACATAAAGAAACATAGAGGAATTAAAAACACACACAGTCTCTATTTTTCAGTTGAACCGTCTTCAGGAGAGATAAGAGGGGGAAGACGGTTCAACCGAAAATTAGAGACTGTAAGTGTTTGTTTTTAATTTCTCTCTGTTTCTTTATGTACATTGAACTCTATTTGTCCATTTCGGATCGTATTTTCAAAGAAAAAGTATATATATATATACGAGTTCGAGATTAACAAAGAGCAACACACAAAGTAGGGAAACACGCCGTTTTCGTCTACAACGTGCTTGGTCTCCCATTCTCTTTTCTCCTGAAGACGGATTACCTGAAAATTTGAGTCTATAAGTGTGTTTCTTTTACTTTCTGTGCTACCTATCCTCAATTTCGAACTGTTTTTGTGTCCAGTTTGGATCATCTTTCCGTTTATCAAGTATATATATATGATCAATCCACAATAAAAAATGGGGAAACAAGACTAAGGTCTTTCAACCGTAACAAGCGGTCTTCGTTAGAGTCAAAAACCCAACTGTTGGGTCAGAGTCCTGAGTTGGGTTTTTGACTCTGACGAAGACTGCTTGTTACGGTTATTATTTATTGTTATTTCACGTGTTTATGTGAAATCTTTTAATATATATATATATATATATATATGCGCTTAGTTTCCCTCTCTTATCTCTTTTGTAGACGATCCAACAGAAAATTAGAGGCTGCAAGTATGTACTTTTATTTTCTCTGTGTTTCTTTTTGTATATTGTTATTTTATATATATATATATATATTTAAGTTCAAAAACGAGGAAGATAAAAGAACACACTGAAGAACACACGTAAGATAAAGACGGAAAATTTGGAGACAGAGGAGAATACCATGGGACGTGAAGCGTACACTCTAATTTACATTACGTAACTTAGCTTATTTTCATTGTTTTAAATTTATGCTTATCTTAATGTAAATGAACACCTAGCTTACCTCGTTATTACAGGGAGAGATTTTTCTTTATTTAATTTTTTTTTGCTTTTCTTTTTAATTTTCACCTTGACCTTGAAGTAACTTTCACTTCTTTTCTTCATTTCCACTTGTTTCAATACGATCACTATACGATACTTCATCATATATCGTATCTCGAGCAAATCCATCATATGTGGAGACAAAAATTCATATGTTTGTTCTCCTCACAAGTTGAAATGCCACTGTTTAATTTAGAATTAAGGGAAAAAATAAAAAAAAAAAGACAACGAAACAAAAAAATGTAATTAATGAGTTTGCATAATCAAAGGGGTAAATAATAACTTCAGATTCTAAGATAGACACTGTTTAATAACATATAACTCTCTGAGAAAATCTGTTTTAAACTTACAAGTATAAATTCTAAAATCCATAGACTGACGAAGAAAAACTACATAGTTCTTTAACTATTTCTAACAATCTCTATGATAGCACTAATAATAATATACATATAGTCAGTTCTTAAAACAAGCGTCGATTAACAGGTGATCAATTTGATTTTTATCAGGAAAACGACTGCTACCAATCCGTGGAGTAGAAAGGGGGAGGGGGGTTATTGGGGTATGGGGAGGGGATAAAAATGGAAAATTGAAAAAAAAATTAAAATAAAAAAACTGGCAAAAAAAGTGAAATTTTATATCAAAAGAATTTTTTTTTGAAAAATCAAAAAAAAATTTGATAAAAAAATTTTTGTTTTGTTTTATTTCTGTAATAGTGTTTTTAAATGGATTTTTCAATTGTAATGTATTTTGAAAAATAAAAATAATTATATTTTTAAAATTGATATTAGTTTCTCGACAACTGATTTGTAAAGTTCAAAGATATTCTTTTCTTCTTAAGGATTTCAGTCTAAAGAAAACAAGACTGTATTATTTCTTTAGTCAAAAATCCTCAAAAAAATACCACCATCTTTTGAACTTAATTTTTTTTTTTAAATTTCCCCCAAAACTAGCTTTTTAAAGCAGTCTGAAAAAGTTTATTATATTTGTTTACGTAACCAGTTAATTTAATTTAACCATGTTTTGAATTATGTGTTTTTGTTTTGTCAAATCTTTGTTTCTCTTTTTTGATGACCGTTTATGTTATTTTTCAGTTTTTATACGTTCTTATAATGTTTATATGTTATTCAAATTTTTTGACAGTTTTTTTTATAATTTTATTTTTTTTCATTTTCTACCCCCCCCCCCCCCCTCCAACGAGTACTGTAATAAGATTTAAGTCTGGGACTAATAACAGCAGTCTGGCCTCTAACTAACTATGCTAGGACACTGATATCGTAATCCAAATATTTTGACGGCAGACGTAAATATAAAAAAAAAAAAAACATTGACAAGTTTTAAAATGATAAAATAGTTATTTACCAGTATTTAAAAAAAAACACCATCGATTTGTATTTGGTATTTCAAAATGTTTAATACTGTAACAAATATTTTATATTATTGTTGTTTTAGTTTGTTTGAACGATATGTTTGTATATAGAAATTTGAAAACAGTATGATGAATATGGAGGAATGAATTAGAAGGAGAAAGGCTATTGGTTTTGGGTAACCGCAGTCCAAGTAGAGAACCTGAGCTGAATGGAGGAACACCATAGCGAACTGGGCCTGTAACAAAACAACATATATATATATAATTAAAGTTACAGCTAGAGAACACAAGAAAAAGGACGAACACTCACGAATCTCGATAATTTCGGCGTCTTGCCGTCTTCAGGAAGATAGAAAGAAAGAAAATAAAAGGAGAAAGAATGAAGGAACGGAGACGTAAATGCGTCCACTGGCCGATGCAAACTCATATATATATATATAATATATATATATTATATATATATAAAGATTTCACATAAACACGTGAAACAACAATCAATGATCAAACCACAAAAAGAAATGGGAAAACAAGACTAAGATCTTTCAACCGTAACAAGCGGTCCTCGTCAGAGTCAAAAACCCAACTGATATATATCAAAAACCCAACAGTTGGGTTTTTGACTCTGACAAGGACCGCTTGTTACGGTTGAAAGATCTTAGTCTTGTTTTCCCATTTCTTTTTGTGGTTTGATCATTGATTTATATATATATATATATATATATATATATATATATATATATATATATATATACCATGATAAACGAAAAACGGTCCGGCAGGACAAATAACAATTAAAATAAGCAGTGACACATAAACAGAAACACAACAAAGACTCACTTTTCAATATTTCGACCGTAATGGCGGTCGTCCTCAGGAGAAGAAGTGAATTGACGGAGGGACGACAGTCAACTCATGACTGTCGTCCCTCCGTCAATTCACTTCTTCTCCTGAGGACGACCGCCATTACGGTCGAAATATTGAAAAGTGATTCTTTGTTGTGTTTCTGTTTATGTGTCACTGTATATATATATATATATATATATATATATATATATATATATATATATATATATATATATATATAGCTTCTCGACCACTGATATTTCAAATTCACACAAGGGGTTCTTGAGGATTTTGGTCATAAATCAGGCTTATAATCAGGAGTTGTATGTTTTATGACCAAAATCCTCAAGAACCCCTTGTGTGAATTTTAATTATATATATATATAGTTCAATATAGACAAAGAAACATAGAGAAATCAAAAGAACACACTTACAGTCTCTAATTTTCGGTTTGAACCTTCTTCAGGAGAGATAAGAGAGGGAAACCAAGCGCACTGTGTATATATATATATATATATATATATAAAGATTTCACATAAACACGTGAAACAACAATCAATGATTAAACCACAAAAAGAAATGGGAAAACAAGACTAAGATCTTTCAACCGTAACAAGCGGTCCTCGTCAGAGTCAAAAACCCAACTGATATATATCAAAAATCCAACAGTTGGGTTTTTGACTCTGACGAGGACCGCTTGTTACGGTTGAAAGATCTTAGTCTTGTTTTCCCATTTCTTTTTGTGGTTTGATCATTGATTATATATATATATATATATAGCTTCTCGACCACTGATATTTCAAATTCACACAAGGGGTTCTTGAGGATTTTAGTCATAATCAGGCTTATAATCAGGACTTGTATGTTTTATGACCAAAATCCTATATATATATATATATATATATTTATATATATAGTTCACACAGGAAAGAGAAAAACAAATAAAGACACACAGAAAAAATATATATATACAATATATATATATATATATATATAATTATATAATATATATATATATATATATATACAAATATATATATTTTTCCTCAACCGTTGTTCTAACAACGAAAAAACTGTTTTTCGGCAAATCGAAGTTCTCCAGAAGAAACTTATAGACAGGAACTACTCTGTCGTGTTTAATAAAACATGTATATATACAAATATATATACACCAAAAAAAAAAAAATATATATATATATATATAGTGGGATAGAGAGTTAGCTTCAGCTACTCAAAGTGACTACTTCTGCCCGATGACGACGACTGTCGAAATGTCGTTTTGAGTCTTTTTTGTGTGTGTCTTTATTTGTTTTTCTCTTTCCTGTGTGAACTATATATATATATATATATATATATATGCATTAAAATCACAATAAACACGTGATGAAAACTAATGAAAGTATAAGCCACAAGGAAAAAGTAAAAAAAAAACACTGAGAATGTACTCTAAGGCCTTTCAAATTTATGTCCTCAGAGAGCAACTAGAAATTGATAACATCAGAGGTTACAGCTTTGTTACAAAAAACAAAATATGAAAAGATAATATAAGCATATGCTAAATTATACAAATTTTTAAAATGACAGGCGAAAAAGAATAACAATAAAGAAAAAGAAAAAAAAACAATTGTAAAGGGAAAAAAAACTTAGGTCACTGCGGGTATTAACTGGTTTGATTAGAGTTCATATTGTTAGGTTTTAAAATATTAGGTGGTCTAGTATATCAAAGGAGTATAGTCAAACAAGCCGGACCTCTTGATATTTTCTTTGGGACTTCTTTTAATATGGCTTCCTTATGTAAAATGGGTTCAGGATTATAAATGAGCAATAATTTCACCCTTTGCATGTGACTGATGTAAAAAAAAAACAAAAAAACTGCGTTGTGAAGAATTTTAAAGTTAGAAGAAATTTTTTTTTTTTATTCTATTAAAAAAACATTATAAACTATTATCTTTATCATCATTTGTAATGATAACAGTGTTTAAAGTATATAAGAAATCCATTCATTTAATTTTAAATTCTATTTCATTGTTATTAAAGATAAGAAATAATTTCTTACGATTTTAAAAAAATCGTGCAAACGGTTTCCGTGTCGGGTATTGCCAGGAAATAGGATGTGGTTTTTTTTAGTGGGTCGGGACCCCCATCCCCACATACCCTAAGCAAAGACGTCTTACTAAGGGATCTAATGAACAGATTTTTCCACATCCTACGATGAAAAAAAAAAAAATAAATAAATTTCTTACGATTTGGATGGTTGTTAAATATTTTTTCCACCAAAGTAGATGAGAGAATGATGGCCCCAAAGCGGATAATAAGTAGTAGGAGTACATGACAATGTGGACTAAGTTATTTACCAAGTTGGAGAATGTACCGTGACCACCTGCAAGAACAAAAGGAGTTTAACTTGGGTATTGCTATTAGAACTAGAGTAAAGAAACAGTTTATGACCAGAGCAAAGTTCATTTGGAATATAAAAAGAAAAAAGTTGTAAATAATTATTAATTTATTACGAAAACATAAAAGTTTTGTTCATTACGTCTTATAATCAGGAATTAGAATTATATGCACAAGAGAGTACTGGGGTAGTAATGGAGTGATTAAGCGCCTCTAATAGTTAGTTTCTAACACTCAACTCCGACTTTCGGAATTCACGAGGCTACCCTGTTAACCTGCTGTATGCAGGGACAAACGAAAGAGGAGGAGAAGGTGATCAGGGGCTGGGCCTGACCATCTTTGTTTCACATCTTTCCTAATCCCCAAATTTGTACCTTTTATCCCAGCCCCAATCTAAGGTGTTTTGCGATCCGTGCCGAAGGATGGATGATACAGGGGTTACTGTATTATGAATAGAGCCTCTAGGGCAGTGCTTCTCAAACGGTGCGCCCTGGAAGGTAGCCAGGTGCGCCCCAAGATAATGGAAGATTAAGTTTATATAACAGATTTATATTTTAGTTTTTGCACCATTTTAATTTATTTGAGAAAACACCAAGTATGGGGTTTTCAAGTCTGAGTCAAGTCTTGGCTACTTCATATTTTGAACTGGAAGGTAAATTTCTTTAATCTTTAAGCATGAATGGATAATACTTCATCTGTGCCTTTACTCGGGGATTTAAATCATTTTTACTAGCCCTCCCTCTCTCTCACTCTCTCTGTCTTTCTCTCTCTCTCTTTCTTTCTTTTTCTTAAAAAAAACTATACATTTTAATTTCCAATCATTTTCCTGTTATCAAATCACAGGACTAAATTTTCTATATTAAAATCAGTGATGCGCCCCAACGTTTTGGTTTGGTTTCATAGGTGCGCTCCAAAGTTTTGGTTTGGTTTCATAGGTGCGCTCCAAAGTTTTGGTTTGGTTTCATAGGTGCGCTCCAAAGTTTTGGTTTGGTTTCATAGGTGTGCCCCAAAGTTTTGGTCTGGTTTCATAGGTGCGCCCTGAAGTAAAAAAGTTTAAGAAGCGCTGCTCTAGGGTACCAGGCGACCCCCTTGAGTAAATAGCCTTACTCCGGTATGCGGTGCTCTGCTGGAGCACTCAAATTTCCTCTCTATGATACTAAACAAAAGGAAGTCCGAAGACCATCATCCGGAAGCGCAGAGGGTCCAAAAGCGCTAACTAGTGGGAGCCAACCTCCCACAAGTGCACCTAAAGACGCGAAGAAGAAGAAAGGAAGTCATTTTCTCTCGAAATATAAGGAGCCTGAATGAACATTATCAATCATGGTTTGTGCAGATTCTGAAAAGGAGAGGAAGAAACACCGATGCACCTGCTGATAACTTGTAAGCCAACTTTGCTGCAGAGAGGCACGTGCTTCAGGACACTCAACAAAACCCTTAGAAAAACTTTTACCGCTGGACCCAGCAAAAGTGCTGAGTTTCTTGGAGGCGTTGAAGCTAACTGCTGGGGTACTTTAGTACAGAAGGGGGGAAGTACAAAATTTTTTTTTAAGACGCAGTGCTATAGTAACCATCAAAAAAGAAAAGACAAAAAAATTATCACACTACGGAGTAGCTGCAGGAAAATGAATGTTTATCCATGATGAAATATTGCTGCCTATTAATCATATCACATTTCAATTTCTTCATATCAGATTCACATTTCAGAATTATTTCAGAAATTGAAGGAGCGTAATTTGATCTGTCATATCAGAGAGAAAAACACCGCCACCAACTATTGTGCAACTAAATAGCTTTTGAAAAATAATATATTTTGCTGCAGTACTAAGAACAATGAAATGCTGCCGTTTTCAACATCATGGCTTTTAGGGGTGTAAGAACATATGTTTATTTATTAAAATATAAATTTTAAAAACAATCTAAAGATTAAAATTAAAAAAAAATGTATGATTCATCTAGTTCTATATGTATGGCACAAAATTAGGAAAGGTTTAGCCTAGAGAACAGCTGATTTGACTTAAATCGTGGTGTCTATTAACGATGTTGGGTGGGGTATACCTGTATTACAAATAATAAGTGTTGACTTCCTACCTATATTCCGTTAAAGTCTCCTAGTTAGTACACTGCATAAGTTGTTTCGACTTGACCTCTCCTAGTGTCTATTAACTACGTTGGGTGGGGTATACCTGTATCACAAACAATAAGTGTTGACTTCCTACCTATATTCCGTTAAAGTCTCCAAGTTAGTACACTGCATAAGTTGTTTCGACTTGACCTCTCCTAGTGTCTATTAACTACATTGGGTGAGGTATACCTATATCACAAACAATAAGTGTTGACTTCCTACCTATATTCCGTTAAAGTCTCCTAGTTAGTACACTGCATAAGTTGTTTCGACTTGACCTCTCCTAGTGTCTATTAACTACATTGGGTGAGGTATACCTATATCACAAACAATAAGTGTTGACTTCCTACCTATATTCCGTTAAAGTCTCCTAGTTAGCACACTGTCATCAGTTGTTTTTCGACTTAAGTCACCTCTCCTAGTGTCTATTAACTACATTGGGTGAGGTACACCTGTATCACAAACAATAAGTGTTGACTTCCTACCTATATTCCGTTAAAGTCTCCTAGTTAGTACACTGCATAAGTTGTTTCGACTTGACCTCTCCTAGTGTCTATTAACTACGTTGGGTGGGGTATACCTGTATTACAAACAATAAGTGTTGACTTCCTACCTATATTCCGTTAAAGTCTCCTAGTTAACACACAGTTATAAGTTGTTTTTCGACTTAAGTCACCTCTCCTAGTGTCTATTAACTACATTGTGTGAGGTATACCTATATCACAAACAATAAGTCTTGACTTCCTACCTATATTCCGTTAAAGTCTCCTAGTTAGCACACTGTCATCAGTTGTTTTTCGACTTAAGTCACCTCTCCTAGTGTCTATTAACTACATTGGGTGAGGTATACCTGTATCACAAACAATAAGTGTTGACTTCCTACCTATATTCCGTTAAAGTCTCCTAGTTAGTACACTGCATAAGTTGTTTTGACTTGACCTCTCCTAGTGTCTATTAACTACATTGGGTGAGGTATACCTATATCACAAACAATAAGTGTTGACTTCCTACCTATATTCCGTTAAAGTCTCCTAGTTAGCACACTGTCATCAGTTGTTTTTCGACTTAAGTCACCTCTCCTAGTGTCTATTAACTACATTGGGTGAGGTATACCTGTATCACAAACAATAAGTGTTGACTTCCTACCTATATTCCGTTAAAGTCTCCTAGTTAACACATAGTCATAAGTCGTTTTTCGACTTATACTAGAATACACATACGAGTCTACGTATACGTGAATAACATATACGAGTCTTTGTATACGAATCGTAGCCTAATAAAACTCAGAACGATCTACTTTTTTTACCAAGAAATTTCAAACCACAATCACAGAGCTCGCTATATACCAGTCACTAATTAATTATTTCTTAAAACCAAAATAAAAAACTTAAATAATTTTTATAAATTACATTACCTGCTAAAAATTTAACACATATCCACGTAATGATGGGAGTCAGGGAATGATGGTAAATATGAAGCAAGCTAATCTGTTGTTTCTTCTTCCGAAGAACAAAGAAGATCTACAAAATAACAATAATTATTAAATAATATAGATATTTTATAACTCTTATGTTAACTGTGAGTGTTCAGGAAAGTTTTTCATTTTCTTTTCTATTTTCCGTTAAAGTCTCCTAGTTAGGACATTTAGCATTTAGTAACCTTGTTACGAACGAGTTTATTTCTAACGCACATATCACACTGGTTGTAACTCCAGATTACATAATTATTCTATTCTAACATATATTAAAATTAAATAGAACATTTTACAATGGAATTAATATAAATTACAATAAAATATACATATATACGTAAAATATTTACATTCATTAGCATAATACGTATTTAGTACAGTTCTGGTTCTATAAAAAAGATTCCAATGGAATATAAGATACTCAGTTTTTGAATTCATGTACAAATTGTTCTGTTATTAACTTCTGTTATTACTAACTTTGTTATTACCAGGTGTTATTACTGTTATGAATATTGTTATTACTTTTTATTAAGATAAAACTTCACCTGTTAGGATCTAATTGTGTACAATGTTTGGTTCTATGTTTGAAGTAAATATTTCCATGCTTGGTCAGTCAGTTCGTCATATGTGTAATTTGGGAATAATAATGAACTATACTATTATGCAATAAAATATATTACATGAAATATACTATGATGCAAAAAGGTATTACATAAAATATACTATCAGGCAATTAAAGATATACATGAAATATACTCTGATACTAAAAAGATAATACATGCATTATAATACGATGCAAAAAAAAAGATCACAGGAAATATACTACGATACTAAACATACTACATGAAATATACTACGTTGCAAAAAAGATATACATGAAATATGTACTAACGAGTACCTGACATCGTACAGGCTCGGGACCGACAGTTTAACGTCCTTCTCCGAGGGACGACGTGCTCAGATTTATTCACCTCCCGCATGAATAAATCGAGGGCCAGGTGGGGATCGAACCCTGGTCCTATCACATCAGAGGCGAACACGTAACCACTGAGCTATATATGTTGTATTACATACAATTGTGTATGTGCAATAAAGTATGATACAACAAAATGTATTATATGAAGTAATTAAACATCAAATATAATTTTTAATTATAATTATATTATAATGATTATATTATGAAATAATAATATAATATCACCACTATATATTAAAATTATAATCATACATTATAATTTATAATTATCTTATTACAATGGAATTATATTAATATTATTGAATTATGAGTATACAAATATTGCTATAATTACATTAAAATAATACTTGTAAAAACATTAAATAGTTATTTGTAACCGATATAGAATAAGAGGACCGATTTAATATAAATAGCAATAAACTATACATATATTCTTAAGATATTTAAATTCGTTACCATATTACAATTTAAAAGAATTCTATACAAGAAAAAAATACGTAGAAACAACACACAATTCCCTTCAGTATTTCGACCTCGTCGTCATCAGGAGAAGAGAAGAAGAGTTCTTTTCTTCTATTCATTCCTTGATGACGATGAGGTCGAAATACTGAAGTGAATTGTGTGTTGTTTCTACTTGTATTTTTTTCTTGAATGATTTTATATATATATATCGATAATAATTATGAGATAATTAAATTATATTTTAGTTAAATTTAAAATTATTTATTTTATTTAAATATATAAAATATACATTTTATCTTACTTACTGTGTCAGAAAATTCTGTCAATTTCGATAAATAGTACCACCAACAGAGGTTTGCCATCTGTAAAAATATTTAAAATATATATTACCATGATTAATTTTATTTATACAATTATATTAAAATGTATTTCAAACAGTGTTTTACTTGTGTATTTGTATTTTTTTTGTGTATTTGCTTTTTTCTTGATGACGTATGATGTTTTACTCCAACGACCAACGAAGAGTTCTATGCACGACAGTGCACGTCGTAATTAGCAGTTCCGGACCAGAGGCCCACTACTGCTAAATTATCATGCTGCTTTTTTTGTTTTGGTCAGTAGGCATTGTCAATACTGGGGACGTTAGTCTGTCAGGGAAAGGAGTCGTATTCGTGGTCGTATGGTCTTGCAGTTTTGCATTATCTGAGGTACTATATTATTTATAAGTCATCAGGTCGTCATATTTAGTTCAGGGAGGGAGCTATTAGGAGTCATGGGATTGGGAAGGGTTGTTTGTTGGATTCAGGTCGCGAACAAGGAGATTTGGATGGGTGGACAGTTTTTTGTCTTCATTGTTAGCAAGTCGACTAATGTAGCAATCAATTGATTCCCAACTCAAATCATGCTGACTATCAAAATTTCTAGCATACCATGGCACTCTAGCTATAAGGCGGGCACATTTATTCTGTACAACTTGGATGCAGTTCTTGTTTGTGGGCGCCGCTCCAAACCAGACTGAGCATCCATATGTTATAGTCGAACGAATGACCGCCTTATAGACAAGGTGCTTCACTGTCTGTGGAGTACTACTTGATTTGAGGATGGAATAAAGATTGCACATTAGGAACATCCCCAGCTTGGATTTGCTCCGGAGATGTTGCCTGAATGTCAATCTGGAGTCTAATATGAGACCCAGATATTTGACCTGTGTTTCATATGGTATGGCTCGATCTCCAATGAAGACAGGAGGTGGAAGAGGAGGTGTACCTTTACAGAAACGGATGTGGGCTCTCTTTGCCGGGTTTAGAGTTAGTTTCCAGGTTGTGAACCAGTGCAGGGCCCCATCAAGGTATGGTTGTAGCTTTCTGGTTGCATAACCCACATTATAGCACCTATAGGCCACTGCAGTGTCGTCGGCAAAGATCCCAGAAACGTCTCAATGCGGTCGGGTATGTTTTACTCTTCATGCGATTCTTAGTTATTCAAATCGGTTTTTAATGTCAGTCTCAACATTTGCAGGAAGATCGCGAACAGGCTTTATATTGTGACGAATAAATATTTACACCAGTTCAAGTTAACTGACAGTGAGTGCCCTATGTGGACTCTGCTTATTAGAAGAGGAAAGTCTAGAGCATATTCTTCTCGCGTGTTCGCATTTCCTGCGCGAGCGGTGAAGTACTAAAGAAGAAGCTAGGAGATGACACCACTCTGAAAAGAATCCTGACCAACACGAAATTCAGACAAATAGCTGCCGACCTTTACCAGAGACACCAAGCCATCGAAGCAAAGAGCTTTGAAAGCACCACATAACAAGTAAGCTAAAGACGTTTGAATTGTTTTTACTTTCTGATGTTTTACTACTCTCCTGATGTCAGTTCAACCCAAAATTAGAGAGAGTAAGTGTGTTTGTTCCTTTGTTCTGTGTTTGTGATTTACCGGGAAACTTTTCTTGTCCTTTTGGATCGTTTTTCTGTTTACAGTATAATATATATATATATATATATATATATATATATATCTGCCTGTACAAGTGAACGCACGTACCTCTTCTTCTTCCCTTCTACTCTCTCCCTGACGGCGAACTTCAGTTCGAAATATCGATCTAGTAATATATATATATATATAAATAAAAAGATTTCACATAAACACGTGAAACAACAATCAATGATCAAACCACAATAAGAAATGGGAAAACAAGACTAAGATCTTTCAACCGTAACAAGTGGTCTTCGTCAGAGTCAAAAACCCAACTGTTGGGTTTTTGACTCTGACGAAGACCACTTGTTACGGTTGAAAGATCTTAGTCTTGTTTTCCCATTTCTTAATATATATATATATATATATATATATATATATATATATATATATATAGGGTTGCTGGGACGGTTTCCTGCCGTTGTGTTTCCAGCGTGCTTGGTTGCCCTTTCTATTTTCTCCTGAAGACGGATCATCCGAAAATTTGAGTTTGTAAGTGTGTCTCTTTCTCTGTGTGTTGCTTTTCTTCGTTTTTGAGCTGATATATATATATTTATATGTATTTCACTCAAAATTCAAAATTAACGATCCAAACTGGACGTAACAAAGTTAAGCTCAAAAACAAAGAAAAGCAACACACAGAGAAAGAGACACACTTACAAACTCAAATTTTCGAATGAGCGACCAAGCACGCCGGAAAAACAACGGCAGGAAACGGGTTTCCGAAATTTTGATTACTGAGAATGCAATGTTACTTACTCTAAGTGCTGTTGGGCTGTTACTGTAATCAACAGGTTGACAGCTGTAACTGTAATCCAGAAGCCATCCACCTCGTAGGTGCTGTAACAGTAAAATCTGTAAGTGTAACTGTAATCCAGAAGCCATCCACCTCGTAGGTGCTGTAACAGTAAAATCTGTAAGTGTAACTGTAATCCAGAAGCCATCCACCTCGTAGGTGCTGTAACAGTAAAATCTGTAAGTGTAACTGTAATCCAGAAGCCATCCACCTCGTAGGTGCTGTAACAGTGAAATCTGTAAGTGTAACTGTAATCCAGAAGCCATCCACCTCGTAGGTGCTGTAATAGTAAAATCTGTAAGTGTAACTGTAATCCAGAAGCCATCCACCTCGTAGGTGCTGTAACAGTAAAATCTGTAAGTGTAACTGTAATCCAGAAGCCATCCACCTCGTAGGTGCTGTACCAGTAAAATCTGTAAGTGTAACTGTAATCCAGAAGCCATCCACCTCGTAGGTGCTGTAACAGTAAAATCTGTAAGTGTAACTGTAATCCAGAAGCCATCCACCACGTAGGTGCTGTAACCGTGAAATCTGTAAGTGTAACTGTAATCCAGAAGCCATCCACCTCGTAGGTGCTGTAACAGTAAAATCTGTAAGTGTAACTGTAATCCAGAAGCCATCCACCTCGTAGGTGCTGTAACAGTAAAATCTGTAAGTGTAACTGTAATCCAGAAGCCATCCACCTCGTAGGTGCTGTAACAGTGAAATCTGTAAGTGTAACTGTAATCCAGAAGCCATCCACCTCGTAGGTGCTGTAACAGTAAAATCTGTAAGTGTAACTGTAATCCAGAAGCCATCCACCTCGTAGGTGCTGTAACAGTGAAATCTGTAAGTGTAACTGTAATCCAGAAGCCATCCACCTCGTAGGTGCTGTAACAGTAAAATCTGTAAGTGTAACTGTAATCCAGAAGCCATCCACCTCGTAGGTGCTGTAACAGTGAAATCTGTAAGTGTAACTGTAATCCAGAAGCCATCCACCTGTAGGTGCTGTAACAGTGAAATCTGTAAGTGTAACTGTAATCCAGAAGCCATCCACCTGTAGGTGCTGTAACAGTGAAATCTGTAAGTGTAACTGTAATCCAGAAGCCATCCACCTCGTAGGTGCTGTAACAGTGAAATCTGTAAGTGTAGCTGTAATCCAGAAGCCATCCACCTCGTAGGTGTTGTAACAGTAAAATCTGTAAGTGTAACTGTAATCCAGAAGCCATCCACCTGTAGGTGCTGTAACAGTGAAATCTGTAAGTGTAACTGTAATCCAGAAGCCATCCACCTCGTAGGTGCTGTAACAGTAAAATCTGTAAGTGTAACTGTAATCCAGAAGCCATCCACCTGTAGGTGCTGTAACAGTGAAATCTGTAAGTGTAACTGTAATCCAGAAGCCATCCACCTCGTAGGTGCTGTAACAGTAAAGTTTGTAAGTGTAACTGTAATCCAGAAGCCATCCACCTCGTAGGTGCTGTAACAGTGAAATCTGTAAGTGTAACTGTAATCCAGAAGCCATCCACCTCGTAAGTGCTGTAACAGTGAAATCTGTAAGTGTAACTGTAATCCAGAAGCCATCCACCTCGTAGGTGCTGTAACAGTAAAGTCTGTAAGTGTAACTGTAATCCAGAAGCCATTCTTTCTTTTTTTATATTATTACTAACACGCAATCCAGTGGGCTACTCTGTTTCCATGCCTTTAGTTTATTGCCAGTGTTTATACTATGTAAATATTAAATTAAAAAAAAATTTGTTACATTTATATATAATATTTTTGCACTACTGTCATATATACATATAATCATGATTTGATTTCTTGACCCAATATTTATATGATGTAATTTTTGAGGGTTGAGGTCTAATTACTTAAAAGATTGAGGACTAGTTTAAAATCATTAGACCTCAACCCTCAAAAAATGACATCATATATATATATGTTGGTTGGAGACGGGTCTCCAACCGTCTCTGATCCAGTGCGCTTGGTTTCCCTCTCTTATCTCTCCTGAAGACGGTTCAAACCGAAAATTAGAAACTGTAAGTGTGTTCTTCTGATTTCTCTATGTTTCTTTGTTTATATTGAACTATATATATATATATATATATATATATATATATATATATATAATAAATTCAAAACGAAGGAAACACACAGAAAGACACAGACATAACTCACATCGATATTTCGACCATCGTCGTCATCAGGAGGTGTGAAGAGCGAAGAGTGCCGCAGGAAGGCAGGGAACACCCTTCGCTCTTCACACCTCCTGATGACGACGATGTCGAAATAATGATGTGAGTTATGTGTGTGTCTTTCTGTGTGTTTCCTTCGTTTTGAATTTATTTTATTTAAAAAAGTCCGCTGGACCGTTTCTTTTAATTGTATATATATATATATATGATATGTTACAATGTTGACCAATGGGAGTGAAATATACAGGTTCATGCGTGAGGTCCCAGTTACCCGCTGCTCAGCGAAGCCTCAGCAGGTTTGCCATTCTGCCAATAGGTATAGAGGTTTCGTTAGTTCATTCTATTGGCAGAATGACTGAGGCTTCGCTGAGCAGCGGGTAACTGGGACCTCACGCATGAACTTGTATACTTCACTCCCATTGGTCAACATTGTAACAAATCATATTCCTTCCCCGGACAACTCTTAGAAAACTATATATATATATATATATTATATATATATATACGAGTTCGAGATTAACAAAGAGCAACACACAAAGTAGGGAAACACACTTACAGACTCAAATTTTCGGGTAATCCGTCTCTCTTTTCTCCTGAAGACGGATTACCCGAAAATTTGAGTCTTTAAGTGTGTTTCCCTATTTTGTGTGTTGCTCTTTGTTAATCTCGAACTCGTATTGTGTCCAGTTTGGATCGTATTTCGTTTTATCAGTGAATATATATATATATATATATATAGGTGTGTTCTCTAATCGGGGTTCGGTCAATTTTCCAGGATAAAAAATCAAACTCTCGTTGCCAACGTTTCGGTTTTATTTAAAACCTTTTTCATAGGCCTACAAACAAAGGATAATAAGAAATCACATATCAACATCAAACATATACACAATATGAAAATGGATTGTTACAACTCATGAATATTACAAGCAGAAATATTTCAGAGATACATAAAACAATATTACTTACAGAAGTAAGAATTTTTTAACTAAGAAAATGAAATTTACATTATTTAAAGGAACAACAATGTTAGCCGGACAAAACCTTCGACTAGACTAATAAGATAACATTACAAATAACCTCAACACTGTTCACTCAAGGGAACTAAATAAATCAAATTCCACTAAACCTCAGCACAACACTCCAGAATAAATATTACTTAAATTAGTAATATCACTTCTATGATTAATCGAACTTAGATCCTTTTTAATATATAACATCTCAAGTGTCTTCCTTCTTTGCTCATCTTTGTAGGCCTATGAAAAAGGTTTTAAATAAAACCGAAACGTTGGCAACGAGAGTTTGATTTTTTATTCTGGAAAATTGACCGAACCCCGATTAGAGAACACACCTATTCTATCAAACGGTCGATATATTATTGAATCTGTTATATATATATATATATATATTATATTTATAAAATAAAAAGAGGTACCTCGAGGAACATGTAGAGACTGAAGAGCACTTGAGCTGCATTGTACACTATGAGTACTCGAGACAGTTTGTACGGTTTTCGATTGTCCATGAACCGTGGACCTGCTATTAGTGCAATGTACAGATAGAGCAGGATGGCTGCAATAGTAGGCAATGGGGAAGCCATTAACGGCCATGAATGGACTCTGTGATCTGAAAGAAAACAGAAAGCACAGTATACATGGTCTTATACAACAATATCATTATACTGCAGTCACAAGGAAAATAGATAAATAAGAAACAGAAACAACAATCGAAATGAAATCAATCTGTCAATCACCTGATAAGAACCTACAGATAAACTACGCATATTAGTAAAATCATCGCGATTTCTAATAGGACATACTGGAGGATCAGTCTAGTCATCACGATTCCTAAATAATCCGTAATTCGCGATTTATATACTCGATATACTCACGATATGAAGACGGTAAACTTACGAAAGTTAGTCCGCTCATCGCGATTTCTGTGTAGAGTATACTTAGGATAGTCAGTCCACTCATCGCGATTTCTGTATAGAGTATACATAGGATAGTCAGTCCACAAATCGCGATTTCAATATATGGCATACATACATGTGGCACTCCACTCATCGAGATTTCTGTATAGAGTATACTTAGGAGAGTCAGTCCACAAATCGCGATTTCAATATATGGCATACATACATGTGTCACTCCACTCATCGCGATTTCTGTATACAGTATACTTAGGAGAGTCAGTCCACAAATCGCGATTTCAATATATGGCATACATACATGTGTCACTCCACTCATCGAGATTTCTGTATAGAGTATACTGAGGAGAGTCAGTCCACAAATCGCGATTTCAATATATGGCATACATACATGTGGCACTCCACTCATCGAGATTTCTGTATAGAGTATACTTAGGAGAGTCAGTCCACAAATCGCGATTTCAATATATGGCATACATACATGTGGCACTCCACTCATCGAGATTTCTGTATACAGTATACTTAGGAGAGTCAGTCCACAAATCGCGATTTCAATATATGGCATACATACATGTGGCACTCCACTCATCGAGATTTCTGTATACAGTATACTTAGGAGAGTCAGTCCACAAATCGCGATTTCAATATATGGCATACATACATGTGGCACTCCACTCATCGAGATTTCTGTATAGAGTATACTTAGGAGAGTCAGTCCACAAATCGCGATTTCAATATATGGCATACATACATGTGGCACTCCACTCATCGAGATTTCTGTATAGAGTATACTTAGGAGAGTCAGTCCACAAATCGCGATTTCAATATATGGCATACATACATGTGTCACTCCACTCATCGCGATTTCTATATAGAGTATACTTAAGAGAGTCAGTCTAAAAATCGCGATTTCAATATATGGCGTACATACATGTGTCACTCCACTCATCGCGATTTCTGTATAGAGTATACTTAAGAGAGTCAGTCTAAAAATCGCGATTTCAATATATGGCGTACATACATGTGTCACTCCACTCATCACGATTTCTGTATAGAGTATACTTAAGAGAGTCAGTCTAAAAATCGCGATTTCAATATATGGCGTACATACATGTGTCACTCCACTCATCGCTATTTCTATATAGAGTATACTTAAGAGAGTCAGTCTAAAAATCGCGATTTCAATATATGGCGTACATACATGTGTCACTCCACTCATCACGATTTCTAAGTAAGGCATAAATCGCGATTTATATTTACGGTATACTTAAGAAAATCAGTCCAATAATCGCGATTTCTATATAGAGTATTCATACTTGTCTATTTACTCATCGCGATTTCTATATAACAGCATACATGCAACGGTTGGTCTAGAGGTTTAAGTAAACTAAATATTTATTTTTATTATAAATTCTTTTTTAACACAATGTCCTTTATTACTATTGAAATTTGAGCTTTGTATTTACCTGCAAATTTATCTATTATGCTATTATAGTGGTTGGCAGCATTGTGCAACAACTCAGTAAAGTTATTACTTCTACGAACATCTGAAACAAAAATTACATTACATTTATTTAGTTATAATTAGAAAAGAAAAAAAAAGATTAAAAGATTAGTTCTAAAAGAAAAGAAAAGGAATAAAATCTAATAAAAAAAAATAGAGAACAAAAGATTTTAAATAAAACCGAAACGTTGGCAACGAGAGTTTGATTTTTTATCCTGGAAAATTGACCGAACCTCGATTAGAGAACACACCTATATATATGGAATTAAAGTATGCAGCAGCTTCTGCATTGACGACCTTTCGCTGATGGCCTCGATTTTTCACACTATCATTCGGTGATGCTGAGGCAACTTCCATATATGCTGGGCCAGAGACATTGAGAAAACCAATATCAAACAACTTTAATGAAACACAAAAACACTGGGTGGAAACAAGCTTTCGACCACACATTGGTCATCTTCAGGTTACACTACTATTTAATTAATGAATGTTAATATAATTAACTGAAAAGTAATCTTTAAAATTAAACATAACAATTTTAACAGATATAAAACAAACGATACAGCGGGTGAGAGGAAAACAAAGAGCAGGTTCCAGCAGGGTTGCAACAACATACAGGTTTGCCCCTCCAGAAGATTTGCTGCCCACTTATACTAATATATATATATATATATTTACTCTTCTTTATATAATCTAGGAGGAAAATAAGCTCTGACACCTCCTAGATTAATATATATATATATATATATATATATATATATATACACAATTAAAAGAAACGGTCCAGCGGACTTTTTTACAATAAAATAAAAAACGAAGGAAACACACAGAAAGACACAGACATAACTCACATCGATATTTCGACAATCGTCGTCATCAATATATATATATATATATATATACACTTTAACACATAGAAAAGAACACAGAAAGACACTACAGAACTCACTTCGATATTTCGACATCCGTCGTCATCGGGAAGAAGTGCGAAGTACTCGCGTTGAGAAGCAAACTACTACTCAGTATAATATAATATATAGTTTAATATATATATATATATATATATATATATATATTTACTCTTCTTTATATAATCTAGGAGGAAAATAAGCTCTGACACCTCCTAGATTATATATATATATATATATATATATATATATATATATTATGGAGAAGTATCGACCGTGGAAAGAAACAAAACTATAGTTTATCGGGACTAGGTCAGTTCTTCAGGCTCAAATTAAACTCTCATTGCGTACGTTTCAGTTTTTCATTCAAGACCTGTTTATTCAAACTACAGTTGTTGAAATCCACAGACTATTTTTCTTTGTAAAATAATTTGTAATGTGATACTTAGTTTTTCTCTTTCAATATTTATACTTCTGCCTATGATATCATGCAGATGATATTATATTCATCATATAATGAATGATGACTAATAAACATCTGCTATTTAGACATTCATATGACACCTAACTAGAACATTATATATTTTATACCCAAGAAGTATGATATTACGTTTACTTATAGCAAAGTTGAGTGTAAGCCAATCCAGATGTTTTTAAATTATACATTACTTTAAAGTAAAAATACAACGAAAAATAATAACTTAATTAAAAATTCAGTTACTTGCGTAACTTAAATAATTATTTTAAATTTACTCAGCGTTAACTTATTTTTAAAATATTTATTCTAAAATGTGAAAGTTATATGCAAATTTTAACAAATAAAATATAATTTTTGTCGCACCTTGTTGTATTGTAGATATGACGAGCTTTGCAGAGTCAACCACTTGCGGTAAATCCATAGTACGGGTCGGTATGGTTGGCAGCTCTGCTTCTGTCTTACTTGTACACTAAGCGCTACTAGATGTCAGGTAGTACCAACTCATCAGACCTTGGACCTCCCATCTCCCTCTTGAAGTAGTTATTTTAATTTTCTTAAACCAAAAAAAAACAAAACAAAAAGAAACATTTGTAACTTGTTAAATACCATGAATTAACGAATTCTCATTTATGTTAAAATTGTTTTGTAAATTATTCATAATTAAGTGGAAGTAATGAGCTTTTAACTATCTTGTAAGATCGATTGTTCTCACCTATCATCTGTAAACTTTTTAGGAAAGAAAAAAAAAAGATATCCCAAGTAAAGAATTATTACCAGGCATCAAAGAAATTGTGTGGACGTCTGTTGATGCGCAACTTAACTGGTAAATATTTATTCTGGTTATATATCTAACTGAAATAATTCAAACATTTTATTTCATTTTCAAAGTGATTTAATAAACTGATACAACATATATAATATGTTTATATCACTTTTTACATACAAATATATATATATATATATACGGTACTGTTTTCTTGACCACAAATTACTAACAAACACTTTTTCTTCTTCTCGGAATTTGGTCAGGGTAAATATATGGAATCACCTTTTTGCCAACGTTTTGTCTTTACTTTAAGACATCCTCAGAGCTATAAACTAACAAAAAAACAATAAACAATTTGTCATTTCTAAAGTAGAAATGACAAATGTCCATTGTTTATTGTTTTTTTTGTTAGTTTATAGCCCTGAGGATGTCTTAAAATAAAGACGAAACGTTGGCAAAAAGGTGATTCCATATATTTACCCTGACCAAATTCCGAGAAGAAGAAAAAGTGTTTGTTATATATATATATATTAATTTGGAAAATAATTGCAATCTTTTGGAATATTTTTTTACATCGGCCAATAGACGCATTTACGTCTCCGTTCCTTCATTCTTTCTCCTTTTATTTTCTTTCTTTCTTCTCTCCTGAAGACGGCAAGACGCCGAAATTATTGAGATTCGTGAGTGTTAGTCCTTTTTCTTGTGTTCTCTAGCTGTAACTTTAATTATATATATATATATATATATATATGATCAAACCACAATAAGAAATGGGAAAACAAGACTTTAGTCTTGTTTTCCCATTTCTTATTGTGGTTTGATCATTGATTGTTATTTCACGTGTTTATGTAAAATCTTTATATATATATATATATATATTATATATATATATATATGTATATATATATATTTAATTAAAGGAATAAAACTAGAACAAAAAAGAAAGAACTAACACTCACGATTTTCGATAATTTCGACTGTCTTGCCGTCTTCAGGAGATGCAAAGGGAAAAAGGAAAAGGAACACAGGAGCGGAGACGTGAATAGTTCCACCGACTCAAATCCGACTCAAATAAAATATATATATAAAGATTTCACATAAACACGTGAAATAACAATCAATGATCAAACCACAATAAGAAAATGGGAAAACAAGACTAAGATCCCTCAACCGCAACAAGCGGTCTTCGTCAGAGTCAAAAACCCAAATTTTGGTTACGGTTTAACGATCTTAGTATTGTTTTCACATTTCATATTGCGGTTTTGATCATTAATATATATAAATTAATAATCAACAATAACTAATTATTATTTTAATTATTAATTATGTGGTGTTTAATTCATATATATATATATTGTATACTATTTGAACTACCTCGTAAATTTTAACCCTTAAACATATTAAAATCAGTTATTTAATTTACTTATTTAATTAGTTCAAATAACTTTAATTCATTAAGTTCAATTGAAACAACTACATTCTACCTTAATCGTAAAGAGATCAAGTAAAAATTATCCTTATTTCATTTTGTGTTATCGTAGATGTGTTTTGGAGTATACTTACCCAAATTCATTCTAACTAAATCGTGAAGGGTTTATGTGATATTGTTGTACTCGATATAATTGAAAGTTAACTAAATACTATATATATACTAATATATATGTTATGCACCATGTAGTAGTGTACTATATGAAAGTGTACTATGTGTTAAATTGGTCAGCTGCATAGAACGATTTCAATGAAATAACGGATTTCTATAATGCTATGATGTTTACTAACCTTTGAGGTACGAAAAATTATACAATTATATTAGATGTGTAGAAGGAATTTATTATATATATATATTTTTTTATTTTTCTCTCTGTAGTTAGTAGCTTACCTAGGGCAGCCGGCAGAGTGCGTGCGTGTTCGTTTGCATACGGCCTACCACTCAGTTAGCTTCAGATACTCAAAGGGACTACTTCTACCCGATGACGACGACTGTCGAAATATCGTTGTGAGTCTTTTGTGTGTGTCTTTATTTGTTTTTTCTCTTTCATGTGTTAACTATATATATATATATGACCAAACCACAATATGAAAATGGGAAAACAAGACTAATATCTTTCAACCGTAACAAGCGGTCTTCGTCAGAGTCAAAAACCCACTGGAGTTGGGTTTCATGTGATATTGTGAACCCAACTCCAGTTGCGTTTTTGACTCTGACGAAGACCGCCTGTTACGGTTAAAAGATCTTAGTCTTGTTTTCCCATTTTCATATTGTGGTTTGATCATTGATTGTTATTTCACGTGTTTATGTGAAATCTTTATATATATATATATAAAATTAAAAAGAAGATAACACGCAGATAGACACAGGAATAACTCACTTCTATATTTCAACCATCTTCGTCATAAGGAGGCGAAGAGTTCCGCAGGAAGGCAGAGCGGCGACCTGCTCAATATATTATTGAATATGTTATATATATATATAACTTTAAATTACACAAAGCACGACACAAAAAAGAGAATAAAAAGAACACTTACAGAATTCAATATTTCGAACTGTTGTTCGTCATCAGGAGAGTAGACTAGAAGAGAGGACGAAGTGAGAGAGATCTCCCCACGTCGAAGAACCATATATATATATATATAACATATTCAATAATATATCGACCGTTTGATAGAATAGGTGTGTTATCTAATCGGGATTCGGTCAAATTTTCTAGGTTAAAAAATCAAACTCTCACTGCCGACGTTTTGGTTTTATTTAAACCTTTTTTTATAGACAGAAATAGGAATTTTTTTTTATTAAGAAAATGAAATTTACATTGTTTAAAAGGAACAACAATCTTAATCGGACAAAACCATGGACTAGACTTAGTTCAAGTTGTAGTTAAAGATGAGTTCTATTTACTGAACTCATATCTACATAATCTGCTAATTTTAGATATAAAAAGTAAAAGTATGTAAATGAAATAGACTGTTTGACTTATGCTCTATTAAATGCTAATTAGAGAATATAATGAGCTCTAATTATGATGACTTTGATTTGTACCTGTCATTTAATTACAGTAATTAGATATGCCTAATTATTATCAATATTATGACAAAGCGTGACACGTAGTTACTCGCGTATTTATATAAACTGATAATTCTATTATAAACCCATAAACTATGATAAGCAGTAAATTTATTTCAATAACTATTGTTATAATTTCTGAGTGACACAAAGGGTCACGTGTAGTCTAATTAGAGAATATAATGAGCTCTAATTATGATGACTTTGATTTGTAGGTGTAATTTAATTACAGCAATTAGATATGCCTAATTATTATCAATATTATGACAAAGCGTGACACGTGGTTACTCGGGTATTTATATAAACTGATAATTCTATTATAAACCCATAAACTATGATAAGCAGTAAATTTATTGCAATAACTATTGTTATAATTTCTGAGTGACACAAAGGGTCACGTGTAGTCTAATTAGAGAATATAATGAGCTCTAATTATGATGACTTTGATTTGTAGCTGTAATTTAATTACAGTAATTAGATATGCCTAATTATCAATATTATGACAAAGCGTGACACGTAGTTACTCGCGTATTTATATAAACTGATAATATTATTATAAACCCATAAACTATGATAAGCAGTAAATTTATTTCAATAACTATTGTTATAATTTCTGAGTGACACAAAGGGTCACGTGTAGTCTAATTAGAGAATATAATGAGCTCTAATTATGATGACTTTGATTTGTAGCTGTAATTTAATTACAGTAATTAGATATGCCTAATTATTATCAATATTATGACAAAGCGTGACACGTAGTTACTCGCGTATTAATATAAACTGATAATTCTATTATAAACCGATAAGCGGTGATAAGCAGTGAATTAATGTCAATAACTATTGTTATAATTTCTGAGTGACACAAAGGGTCAGGCGTAGTCTAGTATTGTTATAATTTCTGAGTGACACAAAGGGTCACTGGTAGTCTAATTAGAGAATATAATGAGCTCTAATTATGATGACTTTGATTTGTAGGTGTAATTTAATTACAGCAATTAGATATGCCTAACTATCATCAATATTATGACAAAGCGTGACATTTCACTAGTTCTTTACCCTAAGATGATTCAGATATAATGTTTTTGAGATTCTGTTTCTAGAATCAAAAAAATGTTTGTCTGTAAAATGTGTTTCCAAATGTTTGTTTCCAAAATTACTCCTTTAAATAATAATGTAAATAAAATAATTTAACAAACACTTTTTCTTCTTCTCGGAGTTTGGTCAGGGTAAATATATAGAATCACCTTTTTGCCAACGTTTCGTCTTTATTTTAAGATATCCTCAGGGCTATAAACTAACAAAAAAACAATAAACAATGGACATTTGTCATTTCTGCTTTAGAAACATCTTACTGAACCCAGCCTTCAGTAAGTTCTTTTTTCAATTTATTTATGATGTTTCTAAAGTAGAAATGACAAATGGACATTGTTTATTGTTTTTTTTTTGTTATTTTATAGCCCTGAGGATGTCTTGAAGTAAAGACGAAACGTTGGCAAAAAGGTGATTCCATATATTTACCCTGACCAAACTCCGAGAAGAAGAAAAAGTGTTTGTTAATATTTTGTGGTCAAGAAAATAGTACCGTATTATAAAATAATTTATATATTTAAGTAATTAAGCAAAAGAAATCACATAACTAATTTCATGAATTACAATAAAATATAGTTGATAAAATAATTTTAATCAACTATATTTAATTAAGCAAATATATTCTAAAAATATAGTTTTCTCAGGAAAATTTAAAAAAAAATGGTTCCATCGTAATAAATGAATTATTATTTCTTTGTTTTTTTTTCCAAACTCTTTGATATTATAATACAGTGGAACCTCTACATACGAGATTAATTCGTTCCCGGATCGTGCTCGTATCTAGAGCGAATTTTTCTCATAAGAAATAACTGAAAACCAATTAATTTGTTCCCGGCCTCCCAAAATCATTCAAGTTAACCCTAAATAACTATAAACACATCTTCCTGATTACTAAAAACACATTCAAATAGTGACTGAACATAAAAATACAGTAATAAGATAAATAAGATGATATTAACGAAATAAAATGCGAGTTTATTATGAGCATTTATTATGAGCACTTCCACTTAACATTAAAGTTAACTTTATGAAGAACTAAATTTTTTTACGGCACTAATTTATTTATGCACTTTTTTCTGCTTTTTTTTCTGCTTTTTAACATTACTGTATCAGTTTTTACTTTTCTTCGCTTTCTTTTGCCCTTTTAGCTGGAATCGCAACACTTTCACTTTCTATAGGTCTTTTGAAGAAAAACTTATCCAAGGAGGTTTGTCTCTGCCTCCCTTTCAAAATGTTACGGAAATGTGTAAGGCAAGTGATATTAAAAAGAATAATTAAAAAGTGTCATTAAAACTTGGCCACCTAGGGGAACCATCTGGAAATTCTCGTAACTTGGATTTTCTCTCGTATGTAGAGCAAGATTTTGCTCGAAAGACTTCTCGTATCTCGAGTTTCTCATAACTAGAGTAGCTCGTATGTAGAGGTTCCACTGTAATTAACTATGTAAACTCTACCGTATAAATTTTAAAATTAATTTAAAATATTTTTCAGTAAATGAAAAGTTTTAAGTTTTATTAAAGTCTTAAATTAAATTAAAGTCTTAATTACTAGTCATCCTGATTAATTTAATTTTTTTTTTTAGAAAGCTGCGACCTTGTAAAAAAACTTACATTTTTGTTAAATTAGCAATTGGAGATAACTGAATTAAAAAGAAACGTTGAATTAAATAGGCTTATCAATTAACTTAATGATATACTGTGTTTAATTTTAGGATTAATTAAAATATAAAACATAATTATCGACCGATCTGAAAAGTCAATTTAAATTCCAATCTATTAAAATCTATTATTTCCATTTTTCTATTTCATTATAAAATTATCTATTTAAAAAAAGCTTCTTTAAAGTTAAAATCGATTATATAGAATCATTTGTTGTTGAATAAAATTCATCACAATTTGTAGGCCTGTCTTTAGTTCATTATTATTTCCTGTCTGTAGTGTAAACACTGGATTAAGTAAGAGCCTAATGCCTTTTCAAACAATAATGGCGTCAGTTCCGTTTTTTATACCTGGTAAGCGTCGGTTTTTTTTTTCATATTGTTTTATAAAACAGTTTATAAAAGTGATTTTACTAATTAGATTCCAAAGTGATGCATACGTGTGAAATTATTTTTGCTTTCGTATAAGTCTTTCAAAAGAAAGAAGACATAAAGAAATCTTCACATCAAACAGAAAGTTAGTACACGATATTTTTTTTTACTTCATTGCATTTAATTTTAACTATTTAGTTATGACAAACAATAATGAAAATAAATACGCTACATTTAATAATGTAAAGAATAAAAATGAAAGTCATCTTAACTAATTAAATCATTAGTTGTGCAATCCGTAATTAGCATATTTAATTACGCTAATAACTAATTAGCATATCAATTATTTTTAATTAAATAATGCCACTAAAACTTTCAATAACTTTTAAAACTTACTCATTTTAAACTAATATGCAATAAAAGTGTGATGTAACAAAGTTATTCGTACAAAAAAATTATGTAATATACCACCATTTAATTATTTAGAATATTATACATGGTGGCCCAAAAGTCACTGACACTTTTAAATGTTCAATAGCTCCTGTAATTCATAAGTTATACTCACCAAATTTTGAGCAGTAGGTAAACTGATCCTTCCGATATTTTTGGCAATATATATAAGGTTATAATTATTCACTTACACTTAAATTTATCACTAATTAAAATAGGGAAGTAAAATTTTCGGTTTCGCACTGAATAGCCCTATCCAACACACTTTGTATAACATTTGAAAGCATTTTCGGGCTTATGTCTCTTATTTGATCTTCGATATTACGTTTTAAGTCGTTTATTGTCCGAGGTTTATTCCTATACACCCTTTCTTTAATGGCATTTACGCTTGGGGCATTCCTGCGTATTAAAATGTCGACGGTAACAACGCTGGGTTTCTGAATTTGAACCATGTGACTCAAAGTACCACTGTACAATGAGGATTCGTTCCTCGGTGCTATATTTGTTCATAATAATGTCGGAAGGGTAGTTCTAAATGCTCTGAAAAAATATAAGAAAAATAATCAGAAACAAAAGAGTTATGAATTTTTTTTAACCGTCAGTGACTTTTGGGCCATCTTTTACAACTAATTGGTTTTCTATATACATTAACAAAATTAGATGCATTGAAATATAATCTTTTAATATTAGAAAGAAAATTAAAATAGTATTGTTAATAACTATGTTTATAGAAATATCACAATTATTAGTAAAAGTATATTATAATAGGTCTAATGATTCAGTTTTTAATGAAATTTTAACTTTTATATCGTTTGCAATTTTGTATATAGT
The DNA here is from genome assembly GCA_026182355.1 of Hermatobates lingyangjiaoensis. Taxonomy (NCBI): domain Eukaryota; kingdom Metazoa; phylum Arthropoda; class Insecta; order Hemiptera; family Hermatobatidae; genus Hermatobates; species Hermatobates lingyangjiaoensis. Next base: position 188,092 of record JAPFBL010000679.1, read on the forward strand.
GTTGTGAAATAATTTTAACAACTTTAAAAAAAAAACTGAATTATAGAATATGAATATGATTATTTAATCAATGTTTCAATGAAGACTTAAAGAAACTGTTATTTTCGAACCATTTTTTTTGTTTTAAAGTATAATTTTAATAATCTAAGTTAAAACTATTTCCCTTTTAGTTTAAATTAAATTGATTATATCTTGGAAATAATTGTAAACTGATTATTAAACATATTACTGCTATTACTGTAATTATTATAAATAAAGTAATTAATTTTAATCGTTATTTAATAAAATCTAAATCTTCTTACGTAGTTATTCATTAGGTTTCTTATACACATTATATTTGTTGCATTTATTTTATTTTATTGGCAATTAATAGTTTATTCATTAATAATTATTACTAATTATAATTACTACTATTATTACTAATTATTATATTATTAATAATTATTACTAATTATTAATAGTAGGTAGCTTATTAATAGATTTAAAATTGAAAGAAATAATACTAAAAATACAAGATTACAACTTTTTTTCCTGACATTAAAAGTTTACCATTTTGTTTTAGTATCTTTACTTTTCATTGTTAATATAATGAAACTTGAAGAAAATATATCAGATTATATAACTTTGTTATATAAAGTAATTAGTATATTATACAAAAAAAAATTAGTCGAATGCTGTTAATATTTTGTAGGGTAAAATTCTAATGAAATGGTCTCCACATATAAAAATTTTAATGATATAAACACGCGTTTCGAACACGTAGTGTTCTTCCTCAGACATTAACTAAAAAAATACAATGACACCAGAGAGTTATCTATAGTACAAAGTAAATAAGTACAAAAATTAATATAAAATAAAATAAGGCAGAAAGTACGAAAGTACTCAGAGTCACTCATCCTTAGGTTCGTACTTTCTGCCTTATTTTTTTTTATATTAATTTTTGTACTTATTTACTTTGTACTATAGATAACTCTCTGGTGTCATTGTATTTTTTTAGTTAATGCCTGAGGAAGAACACTAAGTGTTCGAAACGCGTTGTTTATATCATTAAATTTTTATATGTGGAGACCATTTCGTTAGATTTTTACCCTACAATGAGTAAATACCACATAATAACTGATTGCACTACGTTAGTGTTAATATTTTATTTTTTATATCATCTTTTTTTTTCTTGCACGATATACAAATTTAATTACGTTGTTTAATTTAATGAACTCTATATTTTAAGAACTTCAGTTCTTATTAACAAGATAGAAGAACATTTTTAAAATTAATTTGAGATAATTTTCTTAGTTTTAATACGATTTCTTCTTATTGAATCTGGTCTCGTTGAGACAAGATTTATATAAGGTTATATAAAGTTATATAACTTTATATTTTAAGGGTGTATAAAACTTATTTAATGTTTTAGCAAAAAATAATATAATTTAAGAATATTTTTTTTTTTACATTAATGTCGTCTTTATATTGCGTACATTTTGGTATAGAGTTTTCCGAAGGAAGTTAACGTTTGTTGCACTCTCTGTCTAATATCTCGTTTTGTGTGTATGTGTTGTTCTCTTATGTGTGTAATCTTATGTGTGATGTGTGTAAAATAACTCATTTTAATTCTAATGTAGTACAATCAGTTATTATGTGGTATTTACTCATTGTAGGGTAAAAAGCTAATGAAATGGTCTACACATATAAAAATTTTAATGATATAAACAACGCGTTTCAAACACGTAGTGTTCTTCCTCAATCAATGAAGATTGATTCTACAGTGGGAGTACCTAAATTTTGCCTAACTCAAATGTATTTAGACTAGGGATCTTTAACGAGTACCTGACATGTACGATGTCAGGTACTCGTTAAAGATCCCGGCTCGGGACCGACGGTTTAACGTCCTTCTCCGAGGGACGACGCACTCAGATTTATTCACCTCCCGCGTGAATAAATCGAGGGCCAGGTGAGGATCAAACCCCAGTCCTATCAATTCAGAGGCGAGCACGTAACCACTGAGCTAGCCTGGCCTCCTATAGGATGTATATTTTATTGCGTTTTGTGTTTAATATCCCCACACCCTCCAGTAATACAAACAACAAACTTTTCTTTGTTTATAACTAATAAAGAATAGTACTTTTTCTTTTAACTCTTGACCTCAAAGGTCAAATGCAATGCCGTAAACATCGAATTTTTTTTGTATATTAAAAATCAATAAAAAAGTAAACCTACGGTGATTTCAATCGTTATTTGTGCTATAAATATTAGTTTCTTATTTTTTTAAATTATACATAAAATAAATTTTTCGTACTTTTTTTATGAAAACTTAACTAAAAAATATTTATTTTAATTTGATAAACCTCTCGTTTTGAAATTAAATGTCATTTGACTATTTTTGTATAATTCCTTGTATATTAGCATCTTTTTTAATTATATATAAAATAAATTTATGACTTTTTTTTTTACATCGAAACTTAACTAGAAATATCTATTTGAATTTAAGAAACCTCTCGTTTTCAAATTGAACATCATTTCTACATAGTTTCTTGTATTTTAACATGTTTTTTAATTGTTTGTAAAATAAATTGTTGACTTTTTTTTTACATCGAAACTTAACTAGCAATATCTACTCGTATTTCAAGAAACCCTCCTTTTTTAAATTGCATAGTTTGACTCTCCTTTCTGCATAGTTCCTTGTATATTAGCATCTTTTTTTAATTATATTTAAAAGAAACTTTGAGATTTTCTTTCATTAAAACTTAACTCGGAATATTTATTTGAATTTAAAAAACCTCTCGTTTTCAAATTGAACATCATTTCTACATGGTTTCTTGTATTTTAACATGTTTTTTTAATTGTTTGTAAAATAAATTTTATAATTTTTTTTTACATGAAAACTTATCTAGGACTATCTATTTTAAATTTAAAAAACCTCTCGTTTTCAAATTGGACATCATTTATTTATAGTTTCTTGTATTTTAACATATTTTTTAATTGTTTGTAAAATAAATTTTATAATTTTTTTTTTACATGAAAACTTATCTAGGAATATTTACTTAAATTTGAAAAACCTTTCTTCATCAAATTATATATCATTTGACCGTTTCTACGAAACAGATCAATAAGATACGTGATTTTATATATATATATATATGGTCAATTGACCAGTGGACGCATTTACGTCTCCGTTCCTTCATTCTTTCTCCTTTTATTTTATTTTTTTTTTTATTTTCTTTCTTTCTACTCTCCTGAAGACGGCAAGACGCCGAAATAATCGAGATTCGTGAGTGTTCGTCCTTTTTCTTGTGTTCTCTAGCTGTAACTTTAATTATATATATATATATATATATATATGATCAAACCACAATCAGAAATGGGAAAACAAGACTAAGATGTTTTCTGCATCTAGTGTTCAGTTGGGTTTTTGACTCTGACGAAGACCGCTTGTTACGGTTGAAAGATCTTAGTCTTGTTTTCCCATTTCTGATTGTGGTTTGATCATTGATTGTTGTTTCACGTGTTTATGTGAAATCTTTTTATATATTATATATATATATATATATATATATATATATATATATATATATATATTACTGATGTAGCTTCTCGACCACTGATTTATCCAGATTCAGAGCAAGGGTTCTCGAGGATTTTGGTCAATAAAAAATTCAGCTAGTTAAGATAGTTTTTGTTAAGATGTAGAGATGAAGCCTTGATAATGCCAAACAACCTTTGGCGAAACGTCGGCAGATATTAACTAGCTGAATTTTTTATTGACCAAAATCCTCGAGAACCCTTGCTCTGAATCTATATATATATATATATATGTTTTATTAAAAATTATGCCAATTTTAACTTTTGTTCTTTTCCGAGTTAATTTTTCAAGTTTTCTCACTATGGATTTCCACCTTTCTGGTAAAATATAAAGTAATTCACCAAAAGATTTATTCTTGACTTCCATTTTATTAACTAACAAGTTTTAACTATAACAAACAAATTAACCTTACATACAAATTATATACGACGTTTCGGTCAGCTCTGACCATCTTCAGGCACTAATAACAATTCATAACAGAACTCAAATACAAAAATAAGAACTATCTAAATTATTAACACAATTATTAACATCCTAACAGGATAAGAAATATTTACATGAATTGAGTGGGAGGTTATACAGGTTATAACGGTCCTCAGGATTGCTATTAATTAAAAGTACTAACGAATTTGAAAATAATCAGGGATTGAACTTAATATTATCCTACGTTCCTGCATGCAGTTTTAATATTCTTGAGAAGAATATGGTCATATGGTCAGAGCTGACCGAAACGTCGTATATAATTTGTATGTAAGGTTAATTTGTTTGTTATAGTTAAAACTTGTTAGTTAATAAAATGGAAGTCAAGAATAAATCTTTTGGTGAATTACTTTATATTTTACCAGAAAGGTGGAAATCCATAGTGAGAAAACTTGAAAAATTAACTCGGAAAAGAACAAAAGTTAAAATTGGCATAATTTTTAATAAAACATGTTTGATTGAAGGTCTGCTCCCAAAATACACAAATATATATATATATATATATATATAAATAGTCGAATACAAAAATTAGTAATGATAGAAAAAAAAAGCGAAGAAGAAGGAAAAAGTTTAAGTAATTTGCCTACGAAAAAGTTTTTGCATCAATGTATATGTGTGTGTGTGTGTGTGTGACAGGAAATAACAGTGTTGAAGGGTGTCATTTTGAATTGTGTAAAGGAATCACTGCTACCACCTGCAATCACCTGACAATCCCTACTCTTTACCCCTCCCCCTCCCACTCCATACCACCACAACCAAACATTAAGATTTTAAATGAAGAAATGAAATGAAAATGAAAAAAAAAAAGTGAAAACAGATTTACAGAAGGGAGGCTCTTATAATCTCAGTCTTCATCCAACCTTTCACTAGTGACTTCAACAAGGAACAACGAAATTTATGGATTTCTTTACTGAAAACTACACTTTAAATGACGATAATAAATGTAAGTTAATTTATTTTTATTTTATTTTATATAGACAGTTATAATTATTTAATTAACTATAATGACTTGTTTTTATATGGGCAGGTATAATTGTCCAATTAACTATAATGACATTGTTTTTATACAGACAGTTATAATTATGCAATAAACCATAATGACATTGTTTTTATATAGACAGTTACAATTATCCAATTAACTATAATAATATTGTTTTTATACAGGCAGTTATAATTATGCAATTAACCAAAATGACATGGTTTTTATGCAAATTGATATAATTATTCAATTAACTATAATGATATTGTTTATATATAAACTGTTATAATTACCCAATCAACCATAATGACATTGTTATTATATAAACCGTTATAATTACCCAATTAACTATAATGATTCTGTTTTTATAAAGGCAGGGTATAATTATCCAATTAACTATAACGATATTGTTTTTATACAGGCAGTTATTATTATGCAATTAACCAAAATGACATGGTTTTTATGCAAATTGATATAATTATTTAATTAACTATAATGATATTGTTTATATATAAACTGTTATAATTACCCAATCAACCATAATGACATTGTTTTTATACAAACCGTTATAATTATTCAATTAACTATAATGATATTGTTTTTATATAAACCGTTATAATTACCCAATTAACTATAATGATTCTGTTTTTATAAAGGCAGGGTATAATTATTCAATTAACTATAACGATATTGTTTTTATACAGGCAGTTATAATTATGCTATTAACCAAAATGACATGGTTTTTATGCAAATTGATATAATTATTCAATTAACTATAATGATATTGTTTCTATATAAACCGTTATAATTACCCAATTAACTATAATGATTCTGTTTTTATAAAGGCAGGGTATAATTATCCAATTAACTATAACGATATTGTTTTTATACAGGCAGTTATAATTATGCAATTAACCAAAATGACATGGTTTTTATGCAAATTGATATAATTATTCAATTAACTATAATGATATTGTTTTTATATAAACCGTTATAATTACCCAATTAACTATAATGATTCTGTTTTTATAAAGGCAGGGTATAATTATCCAATTAACTATAACGATATTGTTTTTATACAGGCAGTTATAATTATGCAATTAACCAAAATGGCATTGTTTTTATGCAAATTGATATAATTATTCAATTAACTGTAATGATATTGTTTTTATATAAACCGTTATAATTACCCAATTAACTATAATGATTCTGTTTTTATAAAGGCAGGGTATAATTATCCAATTAACTATAACGATATTGTTTTTATACAGGCAGTTATAATTATGCTATTAACCAAAATGACATTGTTTTTATGCAAATTGATTTAATTTTTCAATTAACTATAATGATATTGTTTTTATATGAACCGTTATAATTACCCAATTAATTCTAATGACATTCATTTTATACAGGTGGTTATAATGATCCAATTAACTATAATGATTCTGTTTTTATAAAGGCAGGATATAATTATCCAATTATGTACATGCATATTGTTATTATCACTGAGGTTAGTATGATTTATATTAGAAATAGGGAAAACCGTCATATCTCGTAAGATGTTCTTAAAGTCGTTGGAGCGCTTTGCAACAATGAGTTGCAATTGAAGATTGACGACGCGCGAAAACGCTCCAACGAGTCCAACAACATCTTACGAGGTATGACGTCTTTCCTTAATTCTAATATAAATTATCCAATTAACTAGTCCTTTTAAATTTATGTTATCAGAGAGCAACTAGAAATTTGAAAACAAAAGAGATTACAACATGGTTATAGAAACAAAATATGGGAAATTAATGCAAACAGATACTAAAATATATGACATTTTTGTATGGTTTTTGTATATTTTAATATCAGTTTACATTACCTTCCCAATTTTGTTTCTATAACCATGCTTTAACCTCTGTTGCTTTAAATTTCTAGTTGCTCTCTGATGACATAAATTTAAAAGGCCTCAGAGCGTATTTTCTGTGTTTTTTAATTCTTCCTTGTGGTTGGTTTTTACTTTCATTAATTTTCATCACATGTTTATTGTCATTATTTTGAATATCAATACATATATAATGTTATGTTCAGCTTATTCTACGCATATAAACTGTAGTTATCTCTTAAGTTATGTGAAGTTATGTTTCGGCAATTTCGTTTAGTAGAAAACGAATTTAGGACGTTTTAGTCGTCTACATGTCTAAATTCGTCAAGTTAATTGTATTCTAAATTGACATATGTTAAATTCGTTTAGTAGAAAACGAATTTAGGACGTTTTAGTCGTCTACATGTCTAAATTCGTCCACATGTCTAAATTCGTCCAAATGTCAAAATTCGACGACATGTCTAAATTCGTTTAGTAGAAAACGAATTTAGGACGTTTTAGTCATCGACATGTCTAAATTCGTTTAGTAGAAAACGAATTTAAGAAGTTTTAGTCATTTACATGTCTAAATTCGTCTTCACATGTCTAAATTCGTCAAATTAAGAATTTTGTATCGACATGTCTAAATTCGTTTAGTAGAAAACGAATTTAGGACGTTTTAGTCATCACATGTCTAAATTCGTTTAGTAGAAAACGAATTTAAGAAGTTTTAGTCATTCACATGTCTAAATTCGTTTAGTAGAAAACGAATTTAAGAAGTTTTAGTCATTCACATGTCTAAATTCGTCCACATGTCTAAATTTGTCGACATGTCTATATTCATTTAGTAGAAAACGAATTTAGGACGTTTTAGTCATCGACATGTCTAAATTCGTCCACGTGTCTAAATTTGTCGACATGTCTATATTCGTTTAGTAGAAAACGAATTTAAGAAGTTTTAGTCATCCACATGTCTAAATTCATCGACATGTCTAAATTTGTCGACATGTCTAAATACGTTTAGTAGAAAACGAATTTAGGACGTTTTAGTCATCAACATATGTAAATTCGACGACATGTCTAAATTCGTTGACATGTCTATATTCGTTTAGTAGAAAACGAATTTAGGAAGTTTTAGTCATCCACATGTCTAAATTCGTTTCGTAGAAAATGAATTAAGGACGTTTTTATGTATCAATCATCTACATGTCTAAATGTTCGTACTAGATTTCATCAGTCTAAATTCGTTTCGTAGAAAACGAATTAAGGACGTTTTAGTCATCCACATGTCTAAATTCGTCGACATGTCTATATTCGTTTAGTAGAAAACGAATTTAGGACGTTTTAGTCGTCGACATGTCTAAATTCGTCGACATCAACAAAAAACCAAACAAGTATATAAACTCGTATTTATATACACTTGCCACATAGCAGACAGTGTTACGTGTTCATGCAAACTAGACATTTGTTCAAATCCACAGACTAAACAATTACAAGTCGTTTAGTAGAAAACGAATTTAGGTCGTTCTTTCTAGAAGAAGATTTTCTTTCATGATCAAAGGAGTTTTTTCCTTTAATTTGCTCCCAGATGGATCTATTGCTTATATTAATTCACTTCTTTTAATTGGTATGAATAACAAAGCTAATGACTAAAGGAAGGTAGCTTGTAAACGTGAATAGATACAGCGACAAGGGTCGTTAAACCATCTAACAGAACATCCCCACAATATATGGGTTAACTACATTATATAAGCCAAAACTATTCACTCTATCAAATGTTGCGATCCATGGATAGCCAAACCCCGCACCACCTTAATTTAAAACCTTTTTCATAGGCCTACAAAAACAGAGAAAATATAAGAAATAATACAATCATTCAAAAACCAAACATACATAAAAAGTGCAATTAGTTACAATTAAGAATTACAATAGAAATGTTGATAATAGGTTAGTGAGAGAACTTACAGAAGTATAAATTTTGAAATATAAAAACTTAAGTATTACATTACAAAGAAAAATAGTATGTGGATTTTAACAACAACCGTAGTCTGAATGAACACGTGACAACTGAACTGTACGTGACAACAGTTCAGTGTCACGTGTTCAATTCAGACTAAAGTTGTTGAAATCCACATACTATTTTTCTTTGTAAAATAATTTTTAATGTAATACTTAGTTTTTCTGTTTCAAAATTTGATACTTCTGCCTATGAAAAAGGTTTTAAATAAAGTCCGAAACGTTGGCAATGAGAGTTTAATTTGAACCTGAAGAACTGACCGAGTCCCGATAAACCTTAGTTTTGTTTCTATTCCACGGTCGATACTTTTATCAATATATATATTAGTTATATATATATACTCGTATATATAAAACCAACGACCGAAACGTTGGAAGAAATATAATCATTGAATACCAAACGTATAGTGAGTTGATCTACCTAGTTCCTTGTGAATTAAAAGACTATTAAGGGCTTTGGAAAAGTTATCCAACAAATTAATTAAACAAACAATAGGCCGTAAATTTAATCTGACATGAAATACATATATATATATATATATAATCTAGGAGGCCTTAGAGCTTATTTTTTCTTCATTCTGATGAATAATTTTATATCAGAATGAAGAAAAAATAAGCTCTTAGGCCTCCTAGATTATATAAAGAAGAGTAAATATATATATATATATATATATATATATATATATATATAAAGACAGGTTTCGTTGAACACGATAGAGTATTCCCTCTGGAGAATTTTCCTTGCAACTTTTTCCAGTTTGCGAAAGATCCTTTTTTTCTACCTGCAAAGAATAGAGATTTCTACCTGCAACCCTATTGGTCCGCATTTTTCACCCCTTTCACCGTATAACCCACCTAACATGACCATATAACTATGTCTTGAAAATGACTGCAGCCAACAGTCGAAACGCGTCGACAAACATAAACCGTTGTTCTAACAACAAAAAAAGAATCTTTCGTAAACTGGAAAACTCGCAAGAAAAATTCTCGAGAGGGAATACTCTATCGTGTTCAACGAAACCTGTCTATCTGAGAGACTGCTGCCTAAGTACACTAATATATATATATATATACGTGGGGAGATCTCTCTCACTTCGTCCTCTCTTCTAGTCTACTCCTGATCACGGACAACACTTCGAAATATTGAATTCTGTAAGTGTTCTTTTTATTCTTTTTTCTGTCCTGCTTTGTGTAATTTAAAGTTATATATATACACTATATTGACACAAAGAACACTCAGAAATGAAACAGAACTCATTACTACATTTAGACGAGGACATCGAAATATAGTAGTCTTTTGTCGAAATATATATATATATATATATATATATATATATATATATATATAGGTGTGTTCTCTAATTGGGGTTCAACAATGTTGATTTGTGATTTCTTATTATCCTTTGTTTGTAGTCCTATGAAAAAGGTTTTAAATAAAACCGAAACGTTAGCAAAAGAGTTTGATTTTTTATCCTGGAAAATTGACCGAACCCCGATTAGAGAACACACCTATTCTATCTAACGGTCGATATATTATTGAATCTGTTATATATATAGCTGTGTTCTAAACTGTAAAAGCGGTCGACAGACAGATGCAGTTCATGATTGAGAAGTGCATTTAATGACGTCTTCGTGATGATACGGTTGACTATTCTCCTCATCCAATTAACGACAGGTTTTCTTTTTTCTTCTTTTTCTTCTTCCTTTTTCGAACTAAATGTCGAAATATAAGAAATGCATCACACATTGTGTTTTCTTTCCTTGATGGATTGGTTGAGTTGAGTTGAGTAGGGTTGGCTGAATATCAGAGTGTTATGTGACTTCCCTCAGATGAGATGGTGATATTGTTAATGTTGGTCAATCTTTTGTGGGTGGACAAAAGAAATCAGTCTGAAGCTGTTGTTTTTAATGACTTGAAGGAATGAGATTCAGTCGAGCAATAACCTGACCACATGTCTAGCGGGGAACAGCCGTGCCGAATCTCTCTCTCTCTGTCACTCTTATAGTCTTTAGTCTTGCATTCTCTATGTCTTACATCTCTCTCTCTGTCTATACATATATATATATATATATATATATATATATATATATATATATATAATATATATATATATATTGGTATACTTTGGGAGCAGACCTTCTTATAAACATACCTCATTAAATATCTTGCCAACATTAAGTTTAGTATGTTTCCTACATACCTTTCAAGGTTTCGAATGCTACCTTTCCATCTCTGTGGTATCATATAAATTAACTCACCGATTTTTTTATCTTTAATTGTATTTTTCATATTAAACATGTCCGACGTTTCGGTCTACGTTGACCATTCTCAAGGATTCTATATACAAGGTTTTTTTAACAATTCTAATAAATACTTATTTACAATAACAATTACATCACTTCTATCAAACATAACTAATAATAAAATATACTTTTAAAAAACACTACCTTAATAAACATGAGTAACAGGTTTGCTACAAAATTCCCTACATGAACTTTTACACAACATTATTTAAATCACTATATAGTTATTTTTCACGAATGTAACTTTAAAATTCTGGAAAAACAACAGGACTGAAAAACAACAACTAATGATCAGTCCTGTTGTTTTTCCAGAATTTTAAAGTTACATTCGTGAAAAATAACTATATAGTGATTTAAATAATGTTGTGTAAAAGTTCATGTAGGGAATTTTGTAGCAAACCTGTTACTCATGTTTATTAAGGTAGTGTTTTTTAAAAGTATATTTTATTATTAGTTATGTTTGATAGAAGTGATGTAATTGTTATCTTTATAAATAAAATAATGATTTTGTCTGTACATTGCTTAGAACTGACTCATTTCAAGTTTTCTTTACGTTTCATACATTGGAGAAACCGAATCCACCCTTAGAAAAATTTCTGTCGTTTGTCGGTTTGTCGTTTGTGTTGTTGGTTTGTCGGTTTGTCCGCAAAACTTTGTCACAGGTAAACTCAGCTACCATAAGACATATAAAGCTGAAACTTTTACAGTAGATTTGTGTAGGTCTAACTTAAAATATAGGCTATGAATTGATTGGAAATTCAACGTAGAAGTGAAGTTATGGACGTTTAACGCAAAAATGTTTGTCACAAGTAAACTCAGCCACCATAAGACATAGTGAGCTGAAACATTGACACTGGATTTGTGTGTGCCTAACTTAAAATATGGGCTCTAAATAGATTATTAATTCAGTACAGAAGCGAAGTTATGGGGCTTTTAGCTGTATTTTCCTAACTTCACAGACAAGTTTGTTTTGAAAATACACAGGTGTGGCAAGTAGGTATTGTTAGTTGATTTTAATTTCAATTGAGCACATGAATATATTGCGTATTTGACATCATTGAAATGGTGTTTCACAGAGTTAAGGATGTACTATCTATTGAGAATAAATGTTTTGTAAACGAGCAATTGTCAGCCCTTAATATGAACAGGCATGAGAAATCAACAAACAAGTTCTTACGCTATATGAAGCCGAGGAAAGAACTTACAAGTCAGTAAAGAGATTGGATTAGTGATGAAGAAGCAGTTCATTATCTAATTGAATTTCTTGACTCTGAATTTATTTCTCCTGGACTGCCTGCTCATGAGTAAAAACTTAAAGTAGGAGCACCAATGATGCTGCAATTTATAGCAGTAACAAATTTCATGTTACGAAACATGAGTGACCCAAAAACTGTGCAACGGGACACGACTCTGAGTTCGTGCTCTACACAGATATGCCATAGAGGCGGACATAATGACTGGATGTGGTATTGGGGAGTCTTCCGAACCACTGTCTGTTTCCATTCAAATGATTGCAAGGTCCCCTCAGAGTCTATTTCGCAATGACGTTAACTAAGTCGCAAAGGGAGACTTTAACCCAGGAATTCAAGTTAGCGAAACCAAGTTTTTCTCACATGGTCAACTGTAGTTTACTTGCTCAATAGTCAGAGGTTTCAACTGATTGTTCTTCCATGAACCTGAAGGACAGACAGCTAATGTAGTGTATACAGAGGCATTTGTTTAACACTGTACTAATAATGGTGTTTTCTACTATTCTATAATTTCTAATTGTAGTATTAGTATAATACTATAATTGATATGTTGGAATACCAAGTATAATAGAATTTTTGATTCCGTCAAAGACGGGTACATTTGCTAGTTGTAAATAAGTATTTATTAGAATTGTTAAAAAAACCTTGTATATAGAATCCTTGAGAATGGTCAATGTAGACCGAAACGTCGGACATGTTTAATATGAAAAATACATTTAAAGATAAAAAAATCGGTGAGTTAATTTATATGATACCACAAAGATGGAAAGGTAGCATTCGAAACCTTGAAAAGGTATGTAGGAAACATACTAAACTTAATGTTGGCAAGATATTTAATGAAGTATATATATATATATATATATATATACCATGATAAACCAAAAACGGTCCGGCAGGATTTATTTTAAACACTTAAAATAACCTTTTCAATTTTCGACCGTAATAGCAGTCGTCCTCAGGAGAAGAAGTGAATTGACGGAGGGACGACAGTCAACACTTGTCTTGACACTTGTCTTATGTTCACTGTCGTCTCTCCGTCAATTCACTTCTTCTCCTGAAGACGACCGCCATTACGGTCGAAATATTGAAAAGTGAGTCTTTTGGTATGTTTCAGTCTATGTGTCACTGTTTATTCTGTTTATTTTAAGTATATATATATAAAATAAATTCAAAACGAAAGAAACACACAGAAAGACACAGACATAACTCACATTGATATTTCGACCATCGTTGTCATCAGGAGGTGTGAAGAGCGAAGAGTCCCGCAGAAGGCAGGCGGTGACTTCACACCTCCTGATAACGACGATGGTTGAAATATCGATGTGAGTTATGTCTGTGCCTTTCTGTTTGTTTCTTTCGTTTTTAATTTATTTTATTTAAAAAGTCCGCTGGACCGTTTCTTTTAATATATATATATATATATATATATATATATATATATATATATATATATATATATAACAGATTCAATAATATATCGACCGTTTGATAGAATAGGTGTGTTCTCTAATCGGGCTTCGGTCAATTTTCCAGGATAAAAAATCAAACTCTCGTTGCCGACGTTTCGGTTTTATTTAAAACCTTTTTCATAGGCCTACAAACAATGGATAATAAGAAATCACATATCAACATCAAACATATACACAATATGAAAATGGATTGTTACAACTTATGAATATTACAAGCAGAAATATTTCAGAGATACACCAAACAATATTACTTACAGAAGTAAGAATTTTTTAACTTAGAAAATGAAATTTACATTATTTAAAGGAACAACAATGTTAACCGGACAAAACCTTCAACTAGACTGTCAGTCTAGCACTTTTAAGCATGTTTGATTTTTGAATGATTGTATTATTTCTTATATTTCCTCTGTTTTTGTAAGCCTATGAAAAAGGTTTTAAATAAAAACCGAAACGTTGACAATGAGAGTTTACTTTGAACCTGAAGAACTTACCGTGTCCCGATAAACTATAGTTTTATATTATATATATATATATATATATATATATACGAGTTCGAGATTAACAAAGAGCAGCACACAAAGTAGGGAAACACACTTACAGACTCAAATTTTCGGGTAATCCGTCTTCAGGAGAAAAGAGAATGGGAGACCAAGCACGTTGTAGGCGCAACGGCAAGTAAGTATTTCCCATTTCAATGGGAATATATATACGGCAAGTATATGTATATATATATATATAAATTTTTAGTCACACGCGTGCTCCAGTTCAAGTCAAGTAAAAAAAATAAACCAAGAATTGATGAAGAGTTGCGAAATAATAATTGAAACTGAAGAAAAAGTGGAAATATAATTAATAAAAATTTAAATAATAACGATGAAAATTCAGAAGAAAAGAACTAAAAATTGTTTTAAGTTATAATTTATTCTAATTATTCTCATTATTAGTATTTAAATATTTAATATTTATATTTCGGGAATTTTTTTTTAATTTTAGTTACTTCTTTTTAATACTCTTTAGTTGTTTAAAGGGAAATCATGTCAAAAGAAACCTATAATCTAAAAATCTAAAGGCTATGTTACCAGATTTGTTTATCTTTGTAACTGATATTTATTTATCTAAACAGATACAATATTTCAGATTACTTTTTGTATCAAGAATTGTATATTTCCGATGAATCATATCCTACATATTGTATTTAACTAGTACTCTTTCTTATTGTACTCCTTTGTTTCCCCCAAACATCCCTTTCTGGACATTTGTCCTTTCTTGCGCTTTCACCCTTAAATACCACTCTTCTCAACCCCTCATCAAATGTTCTCTGCATCTAGTGTTTCAGTTGGGTTTTTGACTCTGATGAAGACCGCTTGTTACGGTTCAACGATCTTAGTCTTGTTTTCCCATTTCTTATTGTGGTTTGATCATTGATTGTTGTTTCACGTGTTTATGTTAAATCTTTATATATATATATTATATATATATATATATATAATATATATATATATATATATATATATATAAGAAACCCAGAGGTATAAAAGAGTTTTAGAAAATTAGAAACATTTTCTAACAAATTAAATAATGTGAAATTGGACATTCATTTTTTAAACGCATATATATATATAGATTCGCGCTCCGTTCTTCGACGTGGGGAGATCTCTCTCACTTCGTCCTCTCTTCTAGTCTACTCTCCTGATGACGAACAACAGTTCGAAATACTGAATTCTGTAAGTGTTCTTTTTATTCTCTTTTCTGTGTCGTGCTTTGTGTAATTTAAAGTTATATATGTATATATAATATATATATATATATATATATATTGTTAAATAACGCCCCATATTTGGCTTGTATCTGCTTCTTACACAATTTCTCCAGTTTCCGGAATTCCTTCCTCGTCTCTTCATTAAAACTATAAATTCTATCACCGATATTACTAGTCGACATGTTTGGAATGTACCACATTCATCATCAGGACAATAATGAGAGTAATAGTAGGAAAGCTAGTTATATATATAGAGATGGATTATTAATGGAAAGTTTACAGGGCATCGCCCTGTATCACGGCCTATTATGGGGGATTAAGGTAGGGTGGTTGGGCTCACCTACTACCTGGCTAATCTGGGTGTTTCTGTTTGCAAATAGTTTTAAAATTGGACAAGAATTATTAACTTGGATATTTATCGCTGGTTGCTTTTCTTGAATAATTATTGCTTCTAATAGTTGTAATTTAAAATGATTTCTTTCTCTAGCAATAATTTTCGTGGAATTTACCATCATTTCTCTTGTGAGTTTTGTCTTGTCAAGATATATATATATATATATATATATATATCCATAATCAAACTATAACATGAAATTAAACTAAACAAATGATTCTTGTCGGTGTCGCACAACACTGATACCCTCGATGACGACATAAATCCTTCTTTTTCCATTTCATATTGTGGTTTGATCATTAACAATAATATATGTATGATAATCAAGTTTAAAAGGCCGAGGCTTCACTGGTTTAACAAGGAAGTTATTATTATGATGTTACGTCATTCATGAGATCTTAAAGACAGGAGTGAAATGTTTCCTTCAATCAAAGCAGTACTTATAATACGATTTTGGAAATGCTAAAATGTTTTCTCGTTTAAAATCGCTTAAGTTGGAGTTACTGCGCACTGGGATACAACTGGAAGCAAATATCTACTAAACCAAACTATCTTCCTAGTCCAACCCAACTATGGATATGAGTATATTTTTTACCGTCGTTTAGATGTATATATATATTGGTATACCTTGGGAGCAGTTGTTTTTCCAGAATTTTAAAGTTACATTCGTGAAAAATAACTATATAGTGATTTAAATAATGTTGTGTAAAAGTTCATGTAGGGAATTTTGTAACAAACCTGTTAGTCATGTTTATTAAGGTACTCGTTTTAAAAGTATATTTTATTATTAGTTATGTTTGATAGAAGTGATGTAATTGTTATTGTAAATAAGTATTTATTAGAATTGTAAAAAAAAAAACCTTGTGTAAAGAATCCTTGAGAATGGTCAACGTAGACCGAAACGTCGGACCTGTGTAATATGGAAAATACATTTAAACATAAAAAAATCGGTGAGTTAATTTATATGATACCAAAAAGATGGAAAAGTAGCATTCGAAACCTTGAAAAGGTATGTAGGAAACATACTAAACTTAATGTTGGCAAGATATTTAATGAGGTATATATATAGCAGTTAGCTTCATATATATATATTCATATATATATATATTATATATATATATATATATATATATATATATGCAGTTAGCTTCAGCTACTCAAAGGGACTACTTCTACCCGATGACGACGACTGTCGAAATATCGTTGTGAGTCTTTTGTGTGTATCTTTATTTGTTTTTTCTCTTTCATGTGTTAACTATATATATATATATATATATATATATATATATTATATATATTCGTATATTTGGGGAGCAGGCCTTCATTGATACATGTTCTATCAAAACCTATGCCTATTTCAATTTTGAAACATTTTTGAATTAATTTTTCAAATTTCCTTACCTCTGGCTTCCATAAGTTTGGGACAAGATAAATCAGTTCTCCAAAATTTTTATTTTTGTTTATCATCGACATGTTTCGCATAAACATGCGAATAGTTTATTTAAGTTTTTTTTTTCAGTTTAAAATTATATTAGTTTTTAAGTAAATTGTGAAACTACGATTCTAAATAACATTCTTGATAGTGGTCGACGAAGACCGAAACATTTCGATGATATACAGAAATAAAAATTTTGGAGAACTGATTTATCTTGTCCCAAACTTATGGAAGCCAGAGGTAAGGAAATTTGAAAAATTAATTCGAAAATGTGTCAAAATTGAAATAGGCATAGGTTTTAATAGAACATATATATATATATATATATATGTTTTTAAAAACTCGATGTCTGTTTTCACTTGGTTCAATTTCGTCTTATATTTTACCAAATTACGAAATTTTTTTTTTTAATTCAGAGCTCAATTTAAAAATAAAATCACCATATTTTTTAATTTATTATTGGACATGTATCGGTGTTACATCCACCATCTTCAGCAAAAAAACACAATTAAAACTACACTTAAGAAATTAATCTAATATTTAAAATCGCATTGCAATAATAAAACAATAAATGAACAGGTTAACAAAAGGTTATACAGTCAGGTTTGGGGTTGTCAGTGTTGGCATAACCAGCCCTAGGTTTGCAAACAAGCGCAGCTGGTTGGTAAAGTTATCTTTTTGGAAAATATCTTTTTATCTTTCGAATCTCTTATTATTCTTTTAAATTCATTTAAAGTACTAATAACAGATTTGTAAAAGGTATCCAGATAATTGATAAAGAAAATGTAGGGAAAAAATTAATCTCATATATATATATATATATATAAACACTTAAAATAAACTGTGACACAGAGGCTGAAACATAACAAAGACTCACTTTTCAATATTTGGATCGTAATGGCTGTCGAAATATTGAGAAGTGAGTCGTTGTTATGTTTCAGTCTGTGTATCACAGTTTATTTTAAGTGTTATCTGTCCTGGCGGGCCGTTTTTCGTTTATCATCGTATATATATATATATATATATATATATATATATATATATATATATATTCGTATATTTCGGGAGCAGACCTTCGTTTATGCATGTCTTCTGAAATACTGTAATCCTGTAATACTGTAATATTGTAATCCTTGATAATGGTGAGTGAGGACCGAAACATGTCGGGCTATGTAAATAAAAACTTTGGTCAACTAATCTACCTTGTACCACAAAAATGGAGAAAGTGTATTGGCGAAATTGAGAAATTCAGTAGAAAAGTTGTGAGATTAAAAATAGGCATACAATTTAACAAGACATATATATATATATATATATATATATATATATATAAATTAAATAGTGTGAAATCGGACATTCATTTTTTAAACGCATATATATATATATAAACTCAAAAATTGTTATTGACCTCTTCTATTCTATTCAATGTTTCGTTATTGAGGGCTAGGTCAAATAAAAGGAAATAAACTCCTTTCTAGACCAACGTTTCGATGTATTTGTACATCATCTTCAGGGCTAAAATTAGAGTAAGACTATAATACATTTATCAAAACAATGTGTGTTTTATTTCTCTATGTGAGTTGTAGATTGTTTTGATAAATGTATTATAGTCTTACTCTAATTTTAGCCCTGAAGATGATGTACAAATACATCGAAACTTCGGCCTAGAAAGGAGTTTATTTTCTTTTATTTGACCTAGTCCTCAATAACGAAACATTGAATATATATATATATATATATAGTGATAAGAGGAATGATGACGAAACAGATAATAATAGGCTTACAGTATAAGAGACATTCTGTTCTGTTACCTGGGATGCAGTTGGCATGGAGTTTAAAATCAGACTAAATAAGATCGCTTCGTTAAAAAGGGTTTTTATAATTTTCCTTCTTCTAGTTTCTTCCTTTCTTACTAAATAGGATAGAGATGGTTAAGAGGATGACGGGATGTTGTGAGATAGTCTCTCTCTCTCTCTCTGGACAGTAGAGTTTGACTAGTAATCTTAAGAGGCGAGTTTGTGTGTGTGTGTGTGTGTATGTGTGTGCCCATGATGCAGACAGAGAGAGTTTGAGAGGGGAGACTGTTTCATGGTTCGTTGAATCTGCAGGATGCCTCCCTAGCCTCAAACACGTAATGTCAAGTGTTAATTATTTTTTATTATTTTTTTTTTAATTAGCAATAACCGAAGTTAATTAATAACGACAAAAATTTTATATTTGTATCACTTTTGAGTTTTCTCGAATATTTTTCTTTTTTTTTTCTATTTTCTGAAACTTTTGTTTACGTAAAGATATATAAAAATGCATTATGTGTGTATTAGACACAGACCGCTTGTTACAGTTGAAAGTTATTAATCTTTAATTCTGATTTCTAACTGAATTTGGACGTTTATTCTTATTTCATAAGTCTATTTGGAAATCTTATTATATATATGTTTGTATGTTTTCCCTCAAAAACAGTAACCCTGTTATAAAGGAAGTTATTTATACATACAAACAAGCTCTTTGAGGGGACTAGGGACTACTGTAAGTGATATATATATATATATATATATATATATATATATATATATATATATATGAAGATTTCACATAAACAAGTGAAATAACAATCAATGATCAAACCTCAATAAGAAATAGGAAAACAAGACTAAGATCTTTCAACCATAACAAGCAGTCTTCGTCAGAGTCAAAAACCCAACTCAGTTGTGGTTTGATCATTGATATATATATATATATATATATATATATTATATAAATTCAAATTCACATAAGGGGTTATTGAGGATTTTGGTCATAAAACATACAACTCCTGATGATCAGCCGACGTTTCGCCAAAAGTTGTTTGGCATTTTCAAGGCTAAAAAACAATTTATTAAACGACATAAGTAAAGCAAGATAAATACATCATCGAACACCATCCAACAGAAAACAAACGATACAAACAACAATTAAAGTACCCAGAGAACCACAAAAGTATCATAAAATACCTAGTGCTATTATTATTATTATTATTTAAAAACAGACATTTGTCGTTTAAACCTAGTTGCATATTATTAATTATTCAGAATACCAAAAAACCACATTTTCAAAAACAACAAAAACCACAACAGACAGTAATAACACAGCAAATTACAAAACCATGAAAAAAAGAGTCAAAGATTAAAAGAAATTCAGAGGGAAAGACAAAATTTTACAAACATATTACCTTGAAATATGTACATAATACAATACAAACATAATAATAATAATACAAACATAATATGTTTGTAAAATTTTGTCTTTTCCTCTGAATTTGTTTTAATCTTTGACTCTTTTTTTCATGGTTTTGTAATTTGCTGTGTTATTACTGTCTGTTGTGGTTTTTGTTGTTTTTGAAAATGTGGTTTTTTGGTATTCTGAATAATTAATAATATGCAACTAGGTTTAAACGACAAATGTCTGTTTTTAAATAATAATAATAATAATAGCACTAGGTATTTTATGATACTTTTGTGGTTCTCTGGGTACTTTAATTGTTGTTTGTGTCGTTTGTTTTCTGTTGGATGGTGTTCGATGATGTATTTATCTTGCTTTACTTATGTCGTTTAATAAATTGTTTTTTAGCCTTGAAAATGCCAAACAACTTTTGGCAAAACGTCGGCTGATGATCAGGAGTTGTATGTTTTATGACCAAAATCCTCAATAACCCCTTATGTGAATTTGAAATATCAGTGGTCGAGAAACTATATCAATATATATATATATATATATATATATTTGTGTACAATGGCAGCAGGTCTTCCCTTAAGCATATATTATTAAAATAAGCAGCAGCTTCTGCATTGACCAGTTTCTTGTTGACACTATCTAGTTTTCGTATCACTTTGCGGTGAGACTCTGGTAGCTTCCAAAGAAAGTTAGCGAAAGATATTAACACACACAATAAACTTTAGGTCAAACACGAAAACACTTGAATAAACCACTTTTTTTTAAAATACCGTTTTAATCACTAAAATAACAAACTAAATGAACAATACGACGAGCTTTCGGCTGTCATTCGCCATCATCAGGTTAAGATAAATTAATTAATTATGGTTCAGTGCATCAACCATAATTAATTTATCTTAACCTGATGATGGCGAATGACAGCCGAAATCTCGTATGTATTGTTCATTTAGTTTGTTATTTTAGTGATTAAAACTGTATTTTAAAAAAAGTGGTTTATTCAAGTGTTTTCGTGTTTGACCTAAAGTTTATTGAGTGTGTTAATGTCTTTCGCTAACCTTCTTTGCAAGCTACCAGAGTCTCACCGCAAAGTGATACGAAAACTAGAGAGTGTCAACAAGAAATTGGTCAATGCAGAAGCTGCTGCTTGTTTTCATTGTATATATATATATATATATATTCGTATAAATGGGCAGCAAATCTTCTTCTAAACAAATGTTGTTGAAGGCCACAGCGGCTTCAGTATTCACGATCTTTCTCAGTAATTGTTCCTTTTTTCTGAACACTTTCCGGTGTTGAACATTTAATTGGTGGAGTAACTCTCCTAGGTACATTTTAACTACACTGTTTTTGAATACCTTTACTTATCTATATTATATCAAGCTTTCGGCTCACATTAGCCATCATCAGGTAGAAAACAGAACAGAAGGTACTGTACAAAGTAAAACCATATATAGCACTAAACTAAGGTAAAATGGAATAAAATTAGAATAGAAATTAAGCGATAAACAAGACTATAAATAACAACTAATGCAAGGAAGGTTACAACCTGCTAGCGCTCCAAGCGCTCAGTCGGATGAATTAACATTATCACTTTTTATAAATTTAAAACTAGGGTTAATATTACTGAGAAAGATCGTAAATACTGAAGCCGCTGTGGCCTTCAACAACATTTGTTTATATATATATATATATGATCAAACCACAACAAGAAATGGGAAAACAAGACCAAGATCCTTCAACCGCAACAAGCGGTCTTCGTCAGAGTCAAAAACCCAACAGTTGGGTTTTTGACTCTGACGAAGACCGCTTGTTGCGGTTGAAGGATCTTGGTCTTGTTTTCCCATTTCTTGTTGTGGTTTGATCATTGATTGTTGTTTCACGTGTTTATGTGAAATCTTTTTATATATATATATATATTATATATATATATAATTAAAAGAAACGGTCCAGCGGACTTTTTTAAATAAAATAAATTCAAAACGAAGGAAACACACAGAAAGACACAGACATAACTCACATCGATATTTCGACCATCGTCGTCATCAGGAGGTGTGAAGAGCGTAGAGCGAAGAGTCCTGCAGGAAGACAGGACGGCGACTCTGAGTCGACGATGGTCGAAAAATCGATGTGAGTTATGTCTGTGTCTTTCTGTGTGTTTCCTTCGTTTTGAATTTATTTTATATATATATAAATTTCACTCAAAATTCAAAAAAACGATCCAAACTGGATACAAATCAGCTCAAAAACGAAGAAAAGCAACACACAGAGAAGGAGACACACTTACAAACTCAAATTTTCGGATGATACGTCTTCAGGAGACCTGACTTACAGCTCGAGAGGTCCACTCAAGTGCTAATCAACAATGGCTACTCTAATAGTATAGTCTTAAAGAAATATCAAAACAATTCGACATATTGTACGTAAAAACAGACGTACGTGACCCAGTGGCTGGTGAGAAAGTACCTATTTACTATAGAGCCTACTGTAATGTCCCTACAGTACAGAGTCATGCCAGACATTCATTGTTTATGTGACCCGCTGTTTCAGTCTCCACATTTTCCTTAAGTGAACTGACTTTAACTCAGTTTCAAAATTGATTTTATGTTAATTGTAATATGTTTGTTATGTTGCAGGGAGCATGTTATTCACTGGCAACACGAGTACCTCCTCTACCTGGTACTGGCTTCTCGTCGACTTGGCAGGTACCAAATAGCTAAATATTCATACCTAATTATTATACATAAACAAATACAATGTTCACTCGAGCCTCAAGTTTCCGTACTTGAAATAACTATACTGTTTTTTTCAACAGAATAGAATAAATTACCATCTGGGTATTGATAATTCACAATGATGGCAGATTTAGACCTAGTAGCCCAGGCTACTCTAATTTCGTTATCTTAATCAAACTGTACCTTTATTATGCATAAACAATATTATTATTACGTATTGTAATGCATAATAAACATACACTACACCAGTGTTTCCCAAACTTTTTCGAGTTACCGCCCCCTTGGGTCCATAAACCTATAACTCAACACCCTTGAATAATAATCAGATTCCTAGACTAAATAACCAAATAAGTAACATTTTAATAATTAAATTAAAGTAATTACTAATCGAATATTTATTTAGAATCCAATAGATGTATTGTTACATCGCATATTTATACAAAAGAATTATTACACAATAAAAGAAACTTAGGTGAGAATATACTTTTAACATAACAATGAATTATCAAAACAAATAATTTGAAGAAACCGTTTCATAGAAGTTTAGATGTCGTGTTTTCACTTAAATTTAGAAATTATATTGCAGGAACATTTTCAATTGATGGAAATAGAATCTCCGCTCCTTTTTGCATTAACGCCCCCCCGATATCAAAGCACTGCCCCCAGGGGGGCGGTACCGCCCAGTTTGGGAAACACTGCACTACACTAATACCTCACTTCGCGTCGGGGTTACGTTCCAAAAAAACACGACGCGAATTCAAACGACGTAAAGTGAATTACGATTTTCTATAGCAAATAATGTAAAGATCGAAGATAGGTTCCAGGGTTACGAAAATACTACTTTTAAAAACAAAATTGAACAAAGGAAACATTTAAAAATAAAAATATTATAAAATTTTATTACATACATACAAAAAAAAACAAAAATAAAGTATTCAACTAAAAATAAACTATTCAATTAATTTATGAAAAACAAAATTATAATTAATCACTGTCTGACGAGTCCACAGTGGCTGCTGTCGTGAGTCGACTTTATTTCACAAAAAAAATGATGTAATGTTTGTTGAAAGCTTTTGGTAACCAGAAAGAACCCGTAAAATTTATAAAAAGTTATTATTCTCTTTTTAAAAAAAAGCACACCGAACTAATTGAAAGGTTATAAGAAGCAGAATACACTATAAAATTGAAACAGAACTCTAAAATTAGGAAAACAAATTGAAAATAAAATTGTATTAAAATTTCGTTGATTTTGAGTTAGAAAGGGAATCATAGAGATTTGATGACGCGGCGTAATTAGAAACAAAAGTGGTGTGCCATAAAAAAAATTAAAGACTCGAAGTTAAAACAAGGTAACCTCGAAAATCTAACGACGCACAATGAAAATTAGTACGAATTAAGCAGCGATGTAACTTCGAAAATATGCAATACGAAACCATGCAAGGCGAGGTATTGGTGTAACGGTATCCACGTGTATTTGATGATTGTGATTTAAAGCAAGGCGAGGTATTGGTGTAACGGTATCCACGTGTATTTGATGATTGTGATTTAAAGCAAGGCGAGGTATTGGTGTAACGGTATCCACGTGTATTTGATGATTGTGATTTAAAGCAAGGCGAGGTATTGGTGTAACGGTATCCACGTGTTATTTGATGATTGTGATTTAAAGCAAGGCGAGGTATTGGTGTAACGGTATCCACGTGTATTTGATGATTGTGATTTAAAGCAAGGCGAGGTATTGGTGTAACGGTATCCACGTGTATTTGATGATTGTGATTTAAAGCAAGGCGAGGTATTGGTGTAACGGTATCCACGTGTATTTGATGATTGTGTTTTAAAGCAAGGCGAGGTATTGGTGTAACGGTATCCACGTGTATTTGATGATTGTGATTTAAAGCAAGGCGAGGTATTGGTGTAACGGTATCCACGTGTATTTGATGATTGTGATTTAAAGCAAGG
This sequence comes from Hermatobates lingyangjiaoensis, assembly GCA_026182355.1. Classification (NCBI taxonomy): domain Eukaryota; kingdom Metazoa; phylum Arthropoda; class Insecta; order Hemiptera; family Hermatobatidae; genus Hermatobates; species Hermatobates lingyangjiaoensis. The sequence goes on from JAPFBL010000679.1 coordinate 213,502, forward strand.
CGAGGTATTGGTGTAACGGTATCCACGTGTATTTGATGATTGTGATTTAAAGCAAGGCGACAGACAATGCCTAGCTATCCTCCCTTCTCTTACACCTAAGCTACTCAAATTTCATTCAAATGTTTTCAAATCGTCATTACAGTATTCTAACCCTACTAAACTGTCCAACGACCAACGAGAGTTTCCGTGCAATGCTATACGTTGGAGTCAGGCAGTTCCAAGCCAGAGGCTTTCACCTGCTTGTCTATTAGTACTGCTTTAACTGTGCAGGTCTGTCAGGTAAGTCGGTATGTTAGTTTCTCTCCTGTCTAGGGTGAGTATGTTTCGTGGTCGGATGGTCTTTACAGTACTAGAGTCTGTTGTGAGTTTGGTGATCCAATTATTCAGAGGAGGATGGGTTCAAGGAATTTGAGGTTACTAAACTGTGTTGAGGTTAGGCTATATATACTATGGTACTCAATGATCAAACCACAATAAGAAAATGGGAAAACAAGACTAGGATCTTTCAACCGTAACAAGCGGTCTTCGTCAGAGTCAAAAACCCAACTGACCAATTTGGTCAGTTGAGTCAACTGTTCAACTAATCAGTTGAGTTTTTGACTCTGACGAAGACCGCTTGTTACGATTGAAATATCTTAGTCTTGTTTTCCCATTTTCATATTGTGGTTTGATCATTGATTGTTATTTCACGTGTTTATCTGAAATCTTTTTATCTTATTAGATGTAAACCTGAAGAAAAAGTCTTAACTGTTCGAAACGCGTTCTTAATTTTGACAAAACCTCATTTCTGTAGAGACGTAATTTTTCGGAATTCCCTTTCATTGGATATTGTTTAAGATTTTCTTCACTCAATTGAAACAGTCTTTGTTCTTGTAATATAACAAAAATGAAGCATCTGGCGTTTTATTATTGTTAATTCCTTCTATACTTTTTATTGAAAGACTCCTATTATCGTATATAATATTTAAATTTATGAACCAGGCTAATTAGAAATAGACGTAAACCTTTTTGCTTATTATATAGTTATGTTGATTACAAGGTTTAATTTGGTTTATTATTCTCTTATCTCCATAATATGTTTTGTTTAATTAATTAAGGTCTTGTTTCTTCTATAGGTGAGTCTTTTAATACGTATTATTGACTATGTGGTTCAGTTTTTAATTCAACCAGTTTTGATGTTTTAATGCCATTCGTTTTTATACCCTCTTTCAGTTTGATTTCAGTACTTGTGGTGTTCGTCCAGTTTTGAAGTATCATAAACATTTGTATTTAAGTCGCTTTATTGTTTCTAATGTTCAGTTTATAATCAACTCACTTTCGAGGTGTTCTCAACTTTTTGTGTTTATACCCCTTTCAGATTGGTGTTGTAGTTTTTGGCGTCCATTGAGTTTTGAGGTATCGTAAACGATTGTGTTTACATCATCTTGTTATTAGCTTTATTGTTCGTAATTTTCAGTTTACGGTCTTTTTATTATTTTTATTGTTTATGGTGTTGAGTTTTTCAATCAATTCATTTTGAAGGTGTCGTAATGTTTGTGTTTTTATTATCTTCAAATTAGCTTTATGGGATGTGTGTTTATTCATTTTTGAGGTATTGTAGACGTTTGTGTCAACATGGCTTCATTATTTCTGGTATTCATTTGACAATAATTCAGTTTCGAGGTTCATAAACTTTTTTGCTTTCATATAACCTTCAGATTGGTGTTCATCCAGTTTTGAGGTATGATAGACGTTTGTGTTTGTATCGCTTTATTGTTTCTAGTGTCAGTTCGCAATCTATTCAGTTTCGAGGTGTCCTCAACTTTTTCTGTTTATACCACTTTCGGATTGATGTTGTAGTCTATGGTGTTCATTCAGTTTTGAGGTACCTATCATAGAGGTTTGAGTTTACATCGCTTTATTGTTTCTAGTCTTCAGTTCGCAATCAACTCACTTTCGAGGTGTTCTCAACTTTTCTGTTTATACCACTTTCAGATTGGTGTTGTAGATTGTGGTGTTCATTCAGGTTTGAGGTACCTATCATAGACTTTTGTGTTTGTATCGCTTTATTGTTTCTAGTGGTCAGTTCAAAATAAATTCAGTTTCGAGGTGTTCTCAACTTTTTCTGTTTATACCACTTTCAGATTGGTGTTGTAGATTGTGGTGTTCATCCAGTTTTGAGGTATGATAGACGTTTGTGTTTGTATCGCTTTATTGTTTCTAATGGTCAGTTCGCAATCAATTCAGTTTCGAGGTGTTCTCAAGTATTTCTGTTTATACCCCTTTCAGATTGGTGTTGTAGTTTTTGGCGTCCATTGAGTTTTGAGGTATCGTAAACGATTATGTTTACATCATCTTGTTATTAGCATTATTGTTCGTAATTTTCAGTTTACGAACTTTTTATTATTTTTATTGTTTATGGTGTTGAGTTTTTCAATCAATTCATTTTGAAGGTGTAATGTTTGTGTTTTTAGTATCTTCAAATTAGCTTTATGGGATGTGTGTTTATTCATTTTTGAGGTATTGTAGACGTTGTGTCAACATGGCTTCATTATTTCTGGTATTCATTTGACAATAATTCAGTTTCGAGGTTCATAAACTTTTTTGCGTTCATATAACCTTCAGATTGGTGTTGTAGATTGTGGTGTTCATCCAGTTTTGAGGTAGGATAGACGTTTGTGTTTGTATCGCTTTATTGTTTCTAATGGTCAGTTCGCAATCTATTCAGTTTCGAGGTGTCTCAACTTTTTCTGTTTATACCACTTTCAGATATGTGTTGTAGTTTGTGGTGTTCACCCTGTTTTGAGGTATGATAGACGTTTGTGTTTGTATCGATTTATTGTTTCTAGTGTTCAGTTCGCAATCAATTCAGTTTTGAGGGGTTCAACTTTTTCTGTTTATACCACTTTCAGATTGGTGTTGTAGATTATGGTGTTCATTCAGATTGAGGTACCTATCATAGCCGTTTGAGTTTACATCGCTTTATTGTTTTTAGTGTTCAGTTCGCAATCAACTCACTTTCGAGGTGTTCTCAACTCTTTCTGTTTATACCATTTTCAGATTGGTGTTGTAGATTGTGGTGTTCATTGAGGTTTGAGGTACCTATCATAGAGGTTTGAGTTTACATCGCTTCATTGTTTCTAGTGGTCAGGTCGCAATCAACTCACTTTCGAGGTGTTCTCGACTTTTTCTGTTTATACCACTTTCAGATTGGTGTTGTAAATTGTGGTGTTCATTCAGGTTTGAGGTACCTATCATAGACGTTTGAGTTTACATCACTTTATTGTTTCTAGTGTTCAGTTCGCAATCAATTCAGTTTCGAGGTGTTCTCAAGTTTTTCTGTTTATACCACTTTCAGATTGGTGTTGTAGATTGTGCTGTTCATCCAGTTTTGAGGTATGATGGACATTTGTGTTTGTATCGCTTCATTGTTTCTAGTGTTCAGTTCGCAATCAACTCACTTTCGAGGTGTTCTCAACTTTTTCTGTTTATACCACTTTCAGATTGGTGTTGTAGATTGTGGTGTTCATTCAGGTTTGAGGTACCTATCATAGACGTTTGAGTTTACATCGCTTCATTGTTTCTATTGTTCAGTTCTATCAACTCAGTTTCGAGGTGTCTCAACTTTCTGTTGAGGTTTCTTTTTTTGGTTGTTATTCATATTTGAGGTATTGCAAAGGTTTCTGGTATTCAGTTCGCAATCAATTAAGTTTCGAGGTTCATAACCTTTTGGCGTTTACAAATCCATCGTATTAGTGTTTTAGATTGTGGTTTTCATCTGTTTTTGTGTTTCAGTTTCTCATGTTCAGTTAATAATCAATATAGTTTCGAGCTATCGCAAACCTTTGTGTTTACACCGTCTTCTTATTTGTTGTATTGTTTCTGCCTTAGTTTTATACGTTTGTAGTTTTTTTTTCTTTCATCAGTTGCAGTACACACATTCCCGTAGACCATAGCAAGCTTTCTTCGTGTCGTTTCATTCTTTACTAGGTGATAATGTGATAATTACCAAATTCTTAATTTCCTGCCTAAAATTAATTCCCCCCTCCCCCCACCCACCCCCCGGTAGACTCGCAGTTAGGAGTAGGAGACTATCTGAAAGCCCATTAAAGGAAGCTGTCTTCCGTAAATGCCCAGTAATTAGCCCTCGACTCATCCTGGTCGGCTAATTAGAATTGCAATGCCTCTAAATATCGCAAGTCACTTATTTCGCCAAACCTCTTTGCAACATTCTATCTGAATTGACATCCTTTATTGCGCTCATTACCCCCTACATATATATAAATAATATATATATATATATATATATATATTTGTAAAAGTTGGAAGCAGTCCTTCATTTAAACATATATTGTTAAATAACGCCCCATATTTGGCTTGTATCTGCTTCTTACACAATTTCTCCAGTTTCCGGAATTCCTTCCTCGTCTCTTCATTAAAACTATAAAGTCTATCACCAATATTACTAGTCGACATGTTTCGAATGTACCACATTCATCATCAGGACAATAATGAGAGTAATAGTAATAGTAATAGTACTATTACTCTCATTATTGTCCTGATGATGAATGTGGTACATTCGAAACATGTCGACTAGTAATATTGGTGATAAGATTTATAGTTTTAATGAAGAGACGAGGAAGGAATTCTGGAAACTGGAGAAATTGTGTAAGAAGCAGATACAAGCCAAATATGGGGCGTTATTTAACAATATATATATATATATATATCTGTATATTTTATTAAAGTAGACGGCAGCTTCCGCATTTACGACTTTTTTGCTCGTTTTTTCTAGATATTGGCAGCAGATTCTCTTGTAAACATACTTTATTAAAGTAGACGGCAGTTTCCGCATTTACGACTTTTTTGCTCGTTTTTTCTAGATATTGGCAGCAGATTCTCTTGTAAACATACTTTATTAAAGTAGACGGCAGTTTCCGCATTTACGACTTTTTTGCTCGTTTTTTCTAGATATTGGCAGCAGATTCTCTTGTAAACATACTTTATTAAAGTAGACGGCAGTTTCCGCATTTACGACTTTTTTGCTCGTTTTTTCTAGATATTGGCAGCAGATTCTCTTGTAAACATACTTTATTAAAGTAGACGGCAGTTTCCGCATTTACGACTTTTTTGCTCGTTTTTTCTAGATATTGGCAATAGATTCTCTTGTAAGAGAAAAAACGAGCAAAAAAGTCGTAAATGCGGAAACTGCCGTCTACTTTAATAAAATATGTTTACAAGAAAATCTGCTGCCAATATACACTAATATCTGTATATATATATAACAGATTCAATAATATATCGACCGTTTGATAGAATAGGTGTATTCTCTAATCGGGGTTCGGTCAATTTTCCAGGATAAAAATTCAAACTCTCGTTGCCAACGTTTCGGTTTTACTTAAATCTTTTTCATAGGCATAAGTAAGAATTTTTTAACTAAGAAAATGAAATTTACATTGTTGTTCCTTTAAATAATGTAAATTTCATTTTCTTCGTTAAAAAATTCTTACTTCTGCCTATGAAACAGGTTTTAAATAAAACCGAAACGTTAGCAACGAGAGTTTAATTTTTTATCCTGGAAAATTGACCTGGAAAATTTATATATATATATATAGGTGTGTGTGTGTATTTTGGGAGCAGACCTTCAATCAAACATGTTTTATTAAAAAATTATGCCAATTTTAACTTTTGTTCCTTTTCCGGGTTAATTTTTCATGTTTTCTTACTATGGACTTGTCAGAAAGCGATATTTAGAGGCTTTCCCTGAAGACTTCCTGAAGATGGTCAGATCTGACCGAAACGTCGTATATAATTTGTATGTATTGTTCATTTGTTTGTTATGGTTAAAACTTGTTTAGTGGAAAAAAAATGGATGTTAAGAATAAATTTTTTGGTGAATTACTTTATATTTTACCAGAAAGGCGGAATACATAGTGAGAAAACTTGAAAAATTAACCCGGAAAAGAACAAAAGTTAAAATTGGCATGATTTTTAATGAAACATATATATAAATATATATATATACAATTAGAAGAAACGATTCTTCGAACTGAATAAACTAGAATTTAAAAAAGAACACATAGAAAGGAAATCACTGAACTCACTACTATATTCCGATGTCCTCGTCTTCAGGAAAAGAAGTGAATCGCTCCAAAGGCTGATAACGACTGATATATATATATATATATATATTTATATATATATATTATAACTAGAATTTAAAAAGAACACATAGAAAGGAAATCACTGAACTCACTACTATATTTCGATGTCCTCGTCTTCAGGAAAGAAGTGAATCGCTCCAAAGGCTGATAACGACTCATCTGATAACTCAGTCGTTTCAGCCTTTGGAGCGATTCACTTCTTTTCCTGAAGACGAGGACATCGAATATAGTAGTGAGTTCAGTGATTTCCTTTCTATGTGTTTTTTTTTAAATTCTAGTTTATATATATATTATATATATATATATATATATAATTTATAACGGTACTGTTTTCTTGACCACAAAATATTCACAAAACACTTTTTCTTTTTCTCGGAGTTTGGTCAGGGTATATATATGGAATCACCTTTTTGCCAAAAAGGTGATTCCATATATATACCCTGACCAAACTCCGAGAAAAAGAAAAAGTGTTTTGTATATATATTATATATATAGATTTCACATAAACACGTGAAATAACAATCAATAATCAAACCACAATAAGAAAATGGGAAAACAAGACTAAGATCTTTCAACCGTAACAAGCGGTCTTCGTCAAAGTCAAATACCCGACTGTGAATATATATATATATATATATAGGTCAGAAGAACTGACCGAGTCTCGATAAATTTTAGTTTCCTTTATATATATATAATGACCAAATCACAATAAGAAATGGGAAAACAAGACTAAGATCTTTCAACCGTAACAAGCGGTCTTGTTATTTCACGTGTTTATGTAAAATATATATATATATTGATAAAACTATCGACGGTGGAATAAAAACAAAGCTAAATTTTATCGGGACTCGGTCAGTTCTTCAGGTTCAAATTAATAGGTGAGAGTTTAATTTGAACCTGAAGAACTAACTGAGTCCCAATAAACTTTAGTTTTGAGTATATATATATTATTAATAATTAATTATTAATAATATTTTTATTAATAAATTATTAATAATAATTAATTAATATTAATATATATATTATTAAAAACATAACCATAGTTGGCAGAAACTTGCTTGTTTATAAGTTTCTCTATCTTCCTAGATAAGGATTTTGTTGTTGTATCTAAACTATATAACTTCCTACACAGTTAGCAGTGAACATGTTTCAACTCTTTCATAGAGCCATCTTCAGGACGAGAATGATTCTCAATTGCTTTTCCCTTTTATAAAAGCAAAGTAGAGACAATTAGAGGGATTAAGGTTGTTTCTTCAAAGTTTTGAGGGAGGGGGGAAGGGGTGATTGACCTAATGGGAAAGCTGTTATTGTTATTGTTATTGACCTGGGCCGCGTCTATTTGACCTTGTATTCCAAGTAGATGATGGGTCTATGAAGGAGTTGAAACATGTTGACTGCTAACTGTGTAGGAAGTTTGTTATATAGTTTAGATACAACAACGATTTCCTTATTTAGGAAGATAGAGAAACTTATAAACAAGCAAGTCTCTGCCAACTATGGTTATGTTTTTAATAATAGATATATATATTATATATATATATATATATATATATATATATATAAAACAGATTCAATAATATATCGACCGTTTGATAGAATAGGTGTGTTCTCTAATCGGGGTTAGGTCAATTTTCCAGGATAAAAAATTAAACTCTCGTTGCCAACGTTTCGGTTTTATTTAAAACCTTTTTCATAGGCAGAAGTAAGAATTTTTTAACTAAGAAAATGAAATTTCCATTATTTAAAGTAACAACAATGTTAACCGGACAAAACCTTCGACTAGACTGTTATTCCTTTAAATAATGTAAATTTCATTTTCCATCAAACTAAATAATGTAAAATCGTACATTCATTTTTTAAATATATATATATATATATATTTTCTTTGTTTTGTTATTGAGGGCTAGGTCAAATAAAAGAAAATAAACTCCTTTCTAGGCCGACGTTTCGATGTATTTGTACATCATCTTCAGGGCTAAAATTAGAGTAAGACTATAATACATTTATCAAAACAATCTACAACTCACACAGAGAAATAATACACATTTTTTGTTAAGACCAACAGATACATACAAAAGGTTATTTTATAATCTGAGAGATACATACAAAAGGTTATTTTATAATCTGAGATATATCTGTTATTTCTCTGTGTGAGTTGTAGATTGTTTTGATAAATGTATTATAGTCTTACTCTAATTTTAGCCCTGAAGATGATGTACAAATACATCAAAACGTCGGCCTAGAAAGGAGTTTATTTTCTTTTATTTGACCTAGCCCTCAATAACGAAAACAGTGAATAGAATAGAAGAGGTCAATAACAATTTTTGAGTTTATATATATATATATATATATATATTAGTATAGGTTGGCAGCATAGCTTCTTGGAGGCATATTTTGTTTAAATATACCCCAGCTTCGGTATTAACGACTTTCAAACTAAGCTGTTCCAGTCTCAGGAACAGCTTAGTTTGAAAGTCGTTAATACTGAAGGTGCGGTACATTTCAACAATATATATATATATATGTAGGTGTGTTCTCTAATCGGGGTTCGGTCAATTTTTCAGGATAAAAAATCTAACCCAAAAAAACCTAAAACGTTTGCAACGAGAGTTCAATTTTTTATCCTGGAAAGTTGACCGAACCCCGATTAGAGAACACACCTACTATATATATATAAATTAATTTGATTGAGTAGGAACTCGAATTGTGAATGACACAGGAATGAAAGGTAGAGCGCGACACACTGACTGACTGACTGACCTCCTTCTCGAGGCCAGCCTTGATAATCTGTCTCTGTGAGTAAACAAAGACTTTGACCGAGACGCCGGCGGTACAGCCACCGCCAACTCCGCTAACTTATATATATATATATATATATATATATAATCACAATAAACACGTGATGCAAAGCTGTCACTTGTTTGCTCTCTGATGTCATAAATTGAAAGGTCTCAGAGCATTAATTCCTATTTTTTTTCTTTTTTCCTTGAGGTTTAAAGTTCTTATATATAAAGTTCATATATACTTTAAAAACTTTGAGAAATACGAATGAAAAACAGAAATTAGGTCTCACATTCAATATTTCGACCCTTTTAACGGTCGTCCTCAGGAAAGGAAGTTGAGTGGCTAGAAGACGAAAGCCAACTAATATATATTTATATATATATATATATATATGTTCAGTTAGTTCAGTTATATATATTCAGTTAGCTTCAGCTACTCAAAGGGACTACTTCTACCCGATGACGACGATTGTCGAAATATCGTTGTGAGTCTTTTGTGTGTATCTTTATTTTTTTTTCTCTCTCATGTGTTAACTATATATATGTATATATATATATAAAATTCAATGTTTAAAAAGAAACATAGAGAAATTAAAAGCACAACCGTCTCTGAACCAGTGCGCTTGGTTTCTCTCTCTTATCTCTCCTGAAGACGGTTCAAACCGAAAATTAGTGACTGTTAATTGTGTGCTTTTAATTTTTCTATGTTTCTTTTTCAACATTGAAATATATTTGTCTGTTTCTGATCGTATTGCCAACGAAAAAGTATACATATACTTTTCGTATATCTTCTTTATACGAAGAGGGAGAGGGAGGGAGGGAGAGAGAGAGGAAGAGACAGAGAGGGAGGGAGGGATAGAGGGGTGAGAGAGAGACAGAGGGAGGGAGAAATATAGGGAGAGATAGATGGGGAGGAAGGAGAGAGGAGAGAGAGAGAGGGGGACGGAGAGAGAGGGTGGAAAGAGAGAGAGAGGAAGAGAGAGTTGGGGAGGGAGAGAGAAAGAGACAGAGAGGGAGGGAGGGATAGAGGGGTGAGAGAGAGATAGAGAGAGAGAGTAAGAGAGAGATGGGGAGGGAGGGAGGGAGGGGTGAGAGAGAGAGAGTAAGAGGGAGATGGGGAGGGAGAGAGAGAGACAGAGAGGGAGGGAGGGATAGAGGGGTGAGAGAGAGTAAGAGAGAGATGGGGAAGGAGAGGAAGAGACAGAGAGGGAGGGAGGGATAGAGGGGTGAGAGAGAGAGTAAGAGAGAGATGGGGAGGGAGAGAGAAAGAGACAGAGAGGGAGGGAGGGATAGAGGGGTGAGAGAGAGAGATGGGAAGGGAGAGAGAAAGAGACAGAGTGGGAGGGAGGGATAGAGGGGTGAGAGAGAGATAGAGAGAGAGAGCAAGAGAGAGATGGGGAGGGAGAGAGAAAGAGACAGAGTGAGAGGGAGGTATAGAGGGGTGAGAGAGAGATAGAGAGAGAGAGAGTAAGAGAGAGATGGGGAGGGAGAGAGGAAGAGAGAGTGCGAGGGAGAGGGGAAGAGAGAGAGAGATAGAGAGAGGGAGGGAGATAGAGAGAGATGAGGAGGGAGAGAGAAGGATAGGGAGAGAGAGAGAGGGAGGGATAGAGGTAGAGAGAGATGGGGAGGGAGAGAGGGTGGAAAGAGAGAGGGAATGAGAGGGGAGGGAGAAAGAGAGAGGTTGGAAAGAGAGAGAGGGAGGGAGGGAGAGAGAGTTGGATGGAAATTATATGCTCTGTTTCTCTTGCAATTCGACATTGTTACGATTGTTACAACCAGTGGTCAAATGTTTAAACCACAAAAGAAAGAAACCGTCAACTTTGTTCTATCTTCCTTAACGCTTATACATAACAATGCATTCGTAACAGGACATTTTTTTTTGTTTTTCAAACTCTTAACTAGGTCATATTATATGTCACCAGTTCAAGACGTGGTATAGAACAGTGGGAGAAGACATCTGGTGTACGGTGTTACATAACCTTCCTTTACTCCAACTTAACTATAACCTCAATCAGAACTTATTAATTAGTAAAAAATAATAAAGATTAGGTATAATATCTGGGTTGGGTTAGGTTGCAATGGCAGTCCCACACGGGTTCAACAGAGATTCTACATTGCGAATCGTAAATTTTACCTCACTCGAGTTATCTTAAATAACAGACCTTTAACGAGTGCCTGATATCGGCTTGAACAAGATTCAACCTGTTTTGATCTATTGTCGTGTACCTGTATTGTCAAATCATACCACGAAATATAGCAGAGCAGGTCGATGTTTTTTAACGTGGTGCCCTTTAGCCATTCGGCGTAGCACCAGCATCACACAAAGGAGGGACCGCCAGTACGCCGCCGAAGGCCCGAGGTGGACCTAAAGGTGGACCTAAAGGTGGACCTTGAAGAAGATTCAACCATCTCTGTACCAGTGCGATTACTTTCCCTCTCATATCTAACTATCCTGAAGACGGTTATAATCGAGGAGTGAGTGAGCATTTTTCCTTGCTACGATGGAAGTTCATGCTTGATACGGGAATGTTTGTAGCAAGTGCGTATAAAAAGGCCTTCATTGATAAATACCGATTTCATTCCTCGAGTACGTGTATGACATAGCAAGAATGAAAAGAGTGCTTGCATTCCCGGCAGTGACCCACGGGAGTAGAGTACAATGAAAGCCCCCCTCCCCTTTTTTTTCCCAGCTGGTAAGATTAAAAGTTAAGTATCAGGCAAATTGTTTTTTTTTCCTCGATTTGAGTACGCTGACCTGATACTGATGCGTGAAGTAAGTATGGATGCGCGCCGTAGTATCGTGTTGGCCCACCTCCGCGTGGTCACCTCGGGCACTTTGGAGTAATCTAAAGTGGCTAAAGGTCAGCACGTTAAACTAGTCGCCCTGATTTGATTTTTGGCGGTTATATAAGGCTTAGGAACACATATAAAGTCAAAACAGGTTAGAGGTGGTTATCTAAAGTGGCTAAAGGGTAGCACGTTAAACTAGTCGGCCTGATTTGATTTTTTGGTGGTTATACAGCCGAAAGGCTTAGGATCACATATAAAGTCAAAACAAGTTAGAAGTGGTTAGAGGTGGTTATCTAAAGTGGCTAAAGGGCAGCACGTTAAACTAGTCGGCCTGATTTGATTTTTTGGTGGTTATACAGCCGAAAGGCTTAGGATCACATATAAAGTCAAAACAAGTTAGAAGTGGTTAGAGGTGGTTATCTAAAGTGGCTAAAGGGCAGCACGTTAAACTAGTCGGCCTGATTTGATTTTTTGGTGGTTATACAGCCGAAAGGCTTAGGAACACATATAAAGTCAAAACAGGTTAGAAGTGGTTAGAGGTGGTTATCTAAACTGGCTAAAGGGCAGCACGTTAAACTAGTCGGCCTGATTTGATTTTTCGTAGTTATATGGCCGAAAGGCTTAGGAACACATATAAAGTCAAAACAGGTTATAACCGAAAATTAGAGACTGTAAGTGTGTGCTTTTAATTTATCTTTGTTTCTTAATATCAATTATATTATTTTTGAAAAAACACAACAGTGGGTTTTTGACTCTGACGAAGACTACTTGTTACGGTTAAAATATCTAAGTCTTTTTTCCCTTTTCATTTACGTACTACAATATTACCCAGAGATAACACCATTTGTAAACGAAAGAAAATACATCTGATATTAAGTTTTGTTCAAGGGTGCAACATATAGATTGATTAGAGTATTTCGTTAGATAAATACATCCTAATACGGAAAGCATAGAAATTAAACGTTTGATTGGCGTAGATGTTTTAAATGTAAATTTTTATTCTTCTTACATCTCGTATTAAGTCCTGAAGTCATTTCAGATTATATCGTTAAACCTCTAAACATCAATTTTATTTCAGTCTTTTTTTTTTTTTTTTTTTTTAAATATTACAACTACCCTCAGAGGGGTAACAAGTATTTTTGTTACATGATACATAAGTAAGATTGAATATAAGAGTGGAGAAAAAACTACCCATTGGTAGAAAAAACTACTCCATATAGATTGTTGTGATAATCTGCCACTAGTTAGCATTTCTTTCAGTCTATTAGGTTAAAAAACTTCTAAGTTTACGTAAACAATGTAAATAAATGTAAACAAATCAGACAAGTAGAATGTGATGTATTAGGCCAGGATGAATATGCATTTATTATAGTTTTATTGCTCTTTGCAGTAATTGATATTACACGATTTTTTTCATAAACACCAAAAATACAGTAAACAGAAAACCTCAAAGGAGCATAAAATAGCCAGTGTTATAGTTTTTTTTTTAAACATATATGTCTTATTTAATGTAATTACTTATTATTAATTATTAAGAACAAAAAAACACAATTTTCAAACAGAGAAGCACAATATTACAAAATAATTCAGTGAACATGTTTTTAAATATCAAATTAAATGCTAATTACAATTATTGAGTGTAATCTCTCTCTCTCTCACTCTCTCTCTCTCTCTCTCTCTCTCTCTCTCTCTCTCTCACACACACACACACACACACACAGACACTCTCTCTCTCTTTCTGTCTCCCTGTCCTTCGACTCCTTCCAAATTATTCCCTTTCTCTCACTTTCTCTTTCTCTCCCTTTTCCTGTCTTCCAGTTCTTCGACTCCTTACCACTCTTTCCTCTCTCTCTCTCTCTCTCTCTCTATATTATATATATATAAATATATATATTATATATATATATATATATATATATGTATATATATATATATATATTAGTGTACTTCGGTAGCAGTCCTTCCTTTATACATGATTGGTTATACACGACTGAATATTGTCGATCGATGATCTTCTTCTCCAACTTTTCAAGTTTGCGGTTTCCGCAAACTTGAAAAGTTGGAGAAGAAGATCATCGATCGACAATATATTTATATATATATATCTGTCTTTATGTCCTTCGACCCCTTACCTCTCTTTCTCTCTCTCCCTCTTCCTCTCTCCCTTTATTTCGACTTCTTACCGATCTTTTTCTGTCTTTCTCTCCCTTATTCTGTCTTCCTGTCCTTTGACTCCTTACCACTCTTTCCCCCTCTCACTCTCTCTCTTTCCCTCTCTCTCGC
>JAPFBL010000679.1:232500-246345 GCA_026182355.1 Hermatobates lingyangjiaoensis
TTGATGTTTACCTTTGTTGTTTTGTTTTTTCCCTTGTTGTTTACCTTTGTTTTTTTATTCCTTGTTGTTTACCCTTGTTGTTTATCCTTCATGTTTACCTTTGTTGTTTTGTTTTTTTTTCAACCCTTGTTCTTTATCCTTAATGTTTACCTTTGTTGTTTTGTTTTTTTTCCCTTGTTGTTTATCCTTGATGTTTACCTTTGTTTTTTTTTTGTGTTTTTAACCCTTGTTGTTTATCCTTGATGTTTACCTTTGTTTTTTTTTGTGTTTTTAACCCTTGTTGTTTATCCTTGATGTTTACCTTTGTTGTTTTGTTTTTTCCCTTGTTGTTTATCCTTGATGTTTACCTTTGTTTTTTTATTCCTTGTTGTTTACCCTTGTTGTTTATCCTTCATGTTTACCTTTGTTGTTTTGTTTTTTTTTCAACCCTTGTTCTTTATCCTTGATGTTTACCTTTGTTGTTTTGTTTTTCCCTTGATGTTTACCTTTTTTTTTTATGCCTTGTTGTTTATCCTTGATGTTTACCTTTGTTGTTTTGTTTTGTTTAACCCTTGTTGTTTATCTTTGATTTTTACCCTTTTTTTTTTGTGTTTTTAACCCTTGTTGTTTATCTTTGATGTTTACCTTTGTTGTTTTGTTTTTTCCCTTGATGTTTACCCTTGTTGTTTATCCTTCATGTTTACCTTTGTTGTTTTGTTTTTTCCCTTGATGTTTACCTTTTTTTTTATTCCTTGTTGTTTATCCTTGATGTTTACCTTTGTTGTTTTGTTTTGTTTAACCCTTGTTGTTTATCTTTGATTTTTACCCTTTTTTTTTTGTGTTTTTAACCCTTGTTGTTTATCCTTGATGTTTACCTTTGTTGTTTTGTTTTTTCCCTTGATGTTTACCCTTGTTGTTTATCCTTGATGTTTACCTTTGTTTTATTTGTTTTTTTTAACCCTTATTGTTTATCCTTCATGTTTACCTTTGTTGTTTTGTTTTTTCCCTTGATGTTTACCTTTTTTTTTTATTCCTTGTTGTTTATCCTTGATGTTTACCTTTGTTGTTTTGTTTTTCCCTTGATGTTTACCTTTGTTGTTTATCCTTCATGTTTACCTTTGTTGTTTTGTTTTTTCCCTTGATGTTTACCTTTTTTTTTTTTATTCCTTGTTGTTTATCCTTGATGTTTACCTTTGTTGTTTTGTTTTTTCCAACCCTTGTTGTTTATCTTTGATGTTTACCCCTGTTGTTTTGTTTTGTTTAAACCCTTGCTGTTCTACTGCAGGAGGTCACGGCTCTCTGATAGGCCTAGTCAACAGCTTCGTTCACATCTTCATGTACCTTTACTACCTCCTCTCATCCCTTGGACCTCAGTACTCGAGCTATCTCTGGTGGAAGAAACATCTCACTTGTCTCCAGCTGGTAAACTCCATCAGTCATACATCTATCTACCACCACTGCTAGTCGTAGTGGCATACACTCATCCTCCCTAGTTATACAGCTAATAGTCACACATTAACAACGCATTTCCAACACATCAAATATAAATGAAATTATTCCATACCTATTTTTTTTTTTTTTTTTTTTTTTTCTATTACAACTACCCTTATCGGGGTAACAAGTAACAACGATCCATGCTACATAAAGGTCGAATAAAGAGTGGAGAAACCACCCATTGGTAGTACTCCATATAGACTGTTAGGATCACTTGCAACTAGTGATCCTACATTTCACTTGACATCCTACTAGTGAACTTGACAGCCAACATTTCAGAGCAGGTCTCGGGGCCAACATCTTTTCAGCCTTCTAATAGGGTTGCTAGGAATCTGGAGAGATGATAATTCGTGAATGAAAGGATTTATAGTGGTGGGCAAAGATTCATGGAATTTGCGGTATCGGGATTGGATTTCTTGGTGGATGAAGGGAATTTTAAGATCTTTGTGTATGGTATCGTTCGAAACATAGAAGGGAGCTTGCACAATTTTGCGAAGGATTTTGGATTGGGCTGCTTGAATTCTTTGGATGTTTGAATGCTTATTCCATACCTAAAACTAAAAAAAATCATTTTAGAGTAAATGCGTCTTCTACAACTTTTAAAATAATTCATGTGTAAATTAAAATAATCCAAGTGTAAATTAAAATAATTCATGTGTAAATTAAAATAATGCAAGTGTAAATTAAAATAATACAAGTTTAAATTAAAATAATACAAGTGTAAATTAAAATAATCCAAGTGTAAATTAAAATAATTCATGTGTAAATTAAAATAATGCAAGTGTAAATTAAAATAATACAAGTTTAAATTAAAATAATACAAGTGTAAATTAAAATAATTCATGTGTAAATTAAAATAATACAAGTTTAAATTAAAATAATCTAAGTATAAATTAAAAATAATCCAAGTGTAAATTAAAATAATCCAAGTGTAAATTAAAATAATACAAGTTTAAATTAAAATAATCCAAGTATAAATTAAAATAATCCAAGTATAAATTAAAATAATCCAAGTGTAAATTAAAATAATACAAGTGTAAATTAAAATAATCTAAGTATAAATTAAAATAATCCAAGTGTAAATTAAAATAATACAAGTATAAATTAAAATAATCCAAGTGTAAATTAAAATAATACAAGTTTAAATTAAAATAATACAAGTGTAAATTAAAATAATTCATGTGTAAATTAAAATAATACAAGTTTAAATTAAAATAATCTAAGTATAAATTAAAATAATCCAAGTGTAAATTAAAATAATCCAAGTGTAAATTAAAATAATCCAAGTATAAATTAAAATAATCCAAGTGTAAATTAAAATAATACAAGTTTAAATTAAAATAATCCAAGTATAAATTAAAATAATCCAAGTATAAATTAAAATAATCCAAGTATAAATTAAAATAATGCAAGTGTAAATTAAAATAATACAAGTTTAAATTAAAATAATCCAAGTATAAATTAAAATAATCCAAGTATAAATTAAAATAATCCAAGTGTAAATTAAAATAATACAAGTTTAAATTAAAATAATACAAGTGTAAATTAAAATAATTCATGTGTAAATTAAAATAATACAAGTTTAAATTAAAATAATCTAAGTATAAATTAAAATAATCCAAGTGTAAAATTAAAATAATCCAAGTGTAAATTAAAATAATCCAAGTATAAATTAAAATAATCCAAGTATAAATTAAAATAATCCAAGTGTAAATTAAAATAATACAAGTTTAAATTAAAATAATCCAAGTGTAAATTAAAATAATCCAAGTGAAAATTAAAATAACGCAAGTGTAAATTAAAATAATCCAAGTGTAAATTAAAATAATACAAGTGTAAATTAAAATAATCCAAGTATAAATTAAAATAATCCAAGTGTAAATTAAAATAATCCAAGTGTAAATTAAAATAATACAAGTTTAAATTAAAATAATCCAAGTGTAAATTAAAATAATCCAAGTGAAAATTAAAATAATGCAAGTGTAAATTAAAATAATCCAAGTGTAAATTAAAATAATACAAGTGTAAATTAAAATAATCCAAGTATAAATTAAAATAATCCAAGTGTAAATTAAAATAATCCAAGTGTAAATTAAAATAATCAAGTATAAATTAAAATAATACAAGTTTAAATTAAAATAATCCAAGTGTAAATTAAAATAATACAAGTGTAAATTAAAATAATCCAAGTATAAATTAAAATAATCCAAGTGTAAATTAAAATAATACAAGTTTAAATTAAAATAATCCAAGTATAAATTAAAATAATCCAAGTGTAAATTAAAATAATCCAAGTGTAAATTAAATAATCCAAGTGTAAATTAAAATAATCCAAGTATAAATTAAAATAATCCAAGTGTAAATTAAAATAATCCAAGTATAAATTAAAATAATCCAAGTGTAAATTAAAATAATCCAAGTGTAAATTAAATAATCCAAGTGTAAATTAAAATAATCCAAGTATAAATTAAAATAATCCAAGTATAAATTAAAATAATCCAAGTATAAATTAAAATAATCCAAGTGTAAATTAAATTAATCCAAGTGTAAATTAAAATAATACAAGTTTAAATTAAAATAATCCAAGTGTAAATTAAAATAATACAAGTGAAATTAAATAATCCAAGTATAAATTAAAATAATCCAAGTGTAAATTAAAATAATCCAAGTGTAAATTAAAATAATACAAGTTTAAATTAAAATAATCCAAGTGTAAATTAAAATAATACAAGTTTAAATTAAAATAATCCAAGTATAAATTAAAATAATCCAAGTGAAAATTAAAATAATGCAAGTGTAAATTAAAATAATCCAAGTGTAAGTTAAAGTAATACAAGTTTAATTGAAACTTCAGTGTAGTTATATGTATATATTCAAGTTGACAAACTATTTTAAATATCAAATATAAATTTGAACAATAATAAATTAACCCGAAAATGTTGTTGTACAGGGATATATATATATATATATATATAAAAAGATTTCACATAAACACGTGAAACAACAATCAATGATCAAACCACAATAAGAAATGGGAAAACAAGACTAAGATCTTTCAACCGTAACAAGCGGTCTTCGTCAGAGTCAAAAACCCAGAGTCAAAAAAAGAGTTGGGTTTTTGACTCTGACGAAGACCGCTTGTTACGGTTGAAAGATCTTAGTCTTGTTTTCCCATTTCTTATTGTGGTTTGATCATTGATATATATATATATATATATATATAACAGTTAAATTGAGGATAGGTAGCACACAGAGTAAAGAGACACACTTAAAAACTAAAATTTTTGAGCAATGCGTCTTCAGGAGAAAAGAGAATGGAGACCAAGCACGTTGTAGACACAACGGTAAGTAACCGTTACTTGCCGTTGCGTCTACAACGTGCTTGGTCTCCCTTTCTCTTTTCTCCTGAAAACGGATTACCCAAAAATTTGAGTCTGTAAGTGTGTTTCCTTACTCTGTGTGTTATTTTTCTTGAATTTTGATCTCGTGTATATATATATATATATATATATATATTATATATTATATTTGTAAAATTTGGAAGCAGTCCTTCTTTTAAGCATATTTCGTTGAACAGCTGACCGTATTTCGCTGATGTCATTTTCTTCACTAGTTTTTCAAGGTTTCTGAATACCTTCTTCTTTCCTCATCCAAACGTTGGAGAATGTTAATTAAGTTATAATATAATATATATATATATATATATATATATATATATACTTTTTTTCGTTGGAAATACGATCCAAAACGGACAAATTTGGATCCAAGATGATCCAAACGGGTCTCCAACCGTCTCTGAACCAGTGCGCTTGGTTTCCCTCTCTTATCTCTCCTGAAGACGGTTCAAACCGAAAATTAGAGACTGTAAGTGTGTTCTTTTGATTTCTCTATGTTTCTTTGTTTATATTGAACTATATATATATATATATACAATTAAAAGAAACGGTCCAGCGGACTTTTTTAAAATAAAATAAATTCAAAACGAAGGAAACACACAGAAAGACACAGACATAACTCACATCGATATTTCGACCATCGTCGTCATCAGGAGGTGCGAAGAGCGAAGAGTCCCGCAGGAAGACAGGGCGGTACCCCCTGAGTACCGCCCTGTCTTCCTGCTGGACTCTTCGCTCTTCGCACCTCGTGATGACGACGATGGTCGAAATATCGATGTGAGTTATGTCTGTGTCTTTCTGTGTGTTTCCTTCGTTTTGAATGTATTTTATTTATATATATATATATATATATACCTGAAGGAGAACAGTACGTGTTCGAAACGTGTTGTTTCATTGGTGGATACTTGCTGTATAATGTGAATAACTTATTTTATTGTCTTAAATAACCTTGATATCATTTATAATTAAATGCTGACCGTTTATAATTTATACTTTAATTTCCTGCCTTAAATTCAATGTATTACCTTGATTCAAACCCAAGTTCCTGTGCGTATGAGGGGTTTGTGTGTGTGTGTGTGTGTGTGTGTGTGTGAGTGTTTGTGCGTGTGTGTTTGTGCGTATGCATGTTTGTTCGTGTGCAAGATTGTGCGTGTGATGGGTTTGTGCGTGTGAGTGTTTGTGCATATGTGTGTTACTGAGTGTACGTGTGTTGTGTTGTGTGTTTGTATGTGTGCGTATTTGTGCGTGTGAGTGTTTGTGCGTATGTTTGTTACTGAGTGTACGTGTTTGTGTGTGTGAGTATTTGTGCGTGTGTGTGTGTTTAAGCGTTGTGTGTTTGTCTGTATGCCTGTTTGTGGTCATTTTAAAAAAAATGCAATAAACATTTGATCAGTCCGGCCCTCGGCTTGTTGCTACATTTTTATGTGGCCCTCCGTCCATTTTGACTTTGACACCCCTGTCATACACTGATTGCGAATGTTTGTTCTGTTCCAGGCTCAATTCCTCCTCTGCTTCTACCATTCTCTACAGCTTCTCTGGGTTCCTTGCGACTACCCCAAATGGACTGTCATCTTCACCCTTCCAAACTCACTATTCTTCTTCTATCTTTTCTTCAAATTCTATCGAAGAACATATACAAATCAAAAACAAAACTCAAACCTTGCTAATATAGAAAAAACACAAAATATCACAGTCTTTCTTAATAATGTAGGCGCTCAATATATACTAAGTTAGCAAAAACCATACTTAGCTTGTATTTTGCTATTATTAATAATTTTTGTAATTAAGTAGAATTTGTTATAAAGCTGTATTATAAGGCGTATTGGTTGGGTAGACTGAAGCATGTAAAGGAGTGTGACAGATATAGACAAGAGGAGAGAGTGAGAGAGAGAGGAAAGAGTGACATGGAAGATAGGCAATGAGGCGTGGGAGTGAGAGGGTGGGTGATCACGGTGAGTGATAGAAGAAAAGGGGATTGAAATGTAAGTGTGATGAGGAAGGAAGATGGAGTTTAGGATAGAGGATAGAAGAAAAGGGGATTGAAATGTAAGTGTGATGAGGAGGAAGATGGAGTTTAGGATAGAGGATAGAAGAAAAGGGGATTGAAATGTAAGTGTGATGAGGAGGGAAGATGGAGTTTAGGATAGAGGATAGAAGAAAAGGGGATTGAAAGTAAGTGTGATGAGCAGGGAAGATGGAGTTTAGGGTATATAGGATAGAAGAAAAGGGGATTGAAATGTAAGTGTGATGAGGAAGGATGATGGAGTTTAGGATAGAGGATAGAAGAAAAGGGGATTGAAATGTAAGTGTGATGAGGAAGGAAGATGGAGTTGAGGATAGAGGATAGAAGAAAAGGTGATTGAAATGTAAGTGTGATGAGAGGGAAGATGGAGTTTAGGATAGATGATAGAGAAAAGGGGATTGAAATGTAGTGTGATGAGGAGGAAGAAGATGGAGTTTAGGATAGATGATAGAAGAAAGGGGATTGAAATGTAAGTGTGATGAGGAGGAAGATGGAGTTTAGGATAGAGGATAGAAGAAAGGGGATTGAAATGTAGTGTGATGAGGAGGAAGATGGAGTTTAGGATAGAGGATAGAAGAAAGGGATTGAAATGTAAGTGTGATGAGGAGGAAGATGGAGTTTAGGATAGAGGATAGAAGAAAGGGGATTGAAATGAAGTGTGATGAGGAAGGAAGATGGAGTTGAGGATAAGAGGATAGAAGAAAAGGTGATTGAAATGTAAGTGTGATGAGGAGGGAAGATTGGAGTTTCGGATAGATGATAGAGAAAAGGGGATTGAAATGTAAGTGTGATGAGGAAGGAGATGGAGTTTAGGATTAGATGCTGAAGAAAAGGGGATTGAAATGTAAGTGTGATGAGGAGGGAAGATGGAGTTTAGGATAGAGGATAGAAGAAAAGGGGATTGAATGTAAGTGTGATGAGGAGGGAAGATGGAGTTTAGGATAGAGATAGAAGAAAGGGGATTGAAATGTAAGTGTGATGAGGAAGGAAGATGGAGTTGAGGATAGAGGATAGAAGAAAAGGTGATTGAAATGTAAGTGTGATGAGGAGGGAAGATGGAGTTTAGGATAGATGATAGAAGAAAAGGGGATTGAAATGTAAGTGTGATGAGGAAGGAAGATGGAGTTTAGGATAGATGATAGAAGAAAAGGGGATTGAAATGTAAGTGTGATGAGGAGGGAAGATGGAGTTTAGGATAGAGGATAGAAGAAAAGGGGATTGAAATGTAAGTGTGATGAGGAGGGAAGATGGAGTTTAGGATAGAGGATAGAAGAAAAGGGGATTGAAATGTAAGTGTGATGAGGAGGGAAGATGGAGTTTAGGATAGAGGATAGAAGAAAAGGGGATTGAAATGTAAGTGTGATGAGGAAGGAAGATGGAGTTTAGGATAGATGATAGAAGAAAAGGGGATTGAAATGTAAGTGTGATGAGGAAGGAAGATGGAGTTGAGGATAGAGGATAGAAGAAAAGGGGATTGAAATGTAAGTGTGATGAGGAGGGAAGATGGAGTTGAGGATAGAGAATAGAAGAAAAGGGGATTGAAATGTAAGTGTGATGAGGAAGGAAGATGGAGTTTAGGATAGATGATAGAAGAAAAGGGGATTGAAATGTAAGTGTGATGAGGAAGGAAGATGGAGTTGAGGATAGAGAATAGAAGAAAAGGGGATTGAAATGTAAGTGTGATGAGGAAGGATGATGGAGTTTAGGATAGAGGATAGAAGAAAAGGGGATTGAAATGTAAGTGTGACGAGGAGGGAAGATGGAGTTTAGGATAGATGATAGAAGAAAAGGGGATTGAAATGTATGTGTGAGGAAGAAGATGGAGTTTAGGATAGAGGATAGAAGAAAAGGGGATTGAAATGTAAGTTTGATGAGGAGGGAAGATGGAGTTTAGGATAGATGATAGAAGAAAAGGGGATTGAAATGTAAGTGTGATGAGGAAGGAAGATAGAGTTTAGGATAGATGATAGAAGAAAAGGGCATTGAAATGTAAGTGTGATGAGGAAGGATGATGGAGTTTAGGATAGAGGATAGAAGAAAAGTGGATTGAAATGTAAGTGTGATGAGGAAGGAAGATAGAGTTTAGGATAGATGATAGAAGAAAAGGGGATTGAAATGTAAGTGTGATGAGGAGGGAAGATGGAGTTTAGGATAGAGGAAGAGAAAAGGGGATTGAAATGTAAGTGTGATGAGGCGGAGATGGGGTTTAGGATTAGAGGATAGAAGAAAAGGGGATTGAAATGTATGTGTGAGAGAGGAAGATGGTTTAGGTAGATGATAGAAGAAAAGGGGATTGAAAGTAAGTGTGATGAGGAAGAAGATGGAGTTTAGGATAGATGATAGGATGAAAAGGTGATTGAAATGTAGTGTGATGAGGAGGGAAGATGGGTTTAGGATAGAGGATAGAAAGAAAAGGGGATTGAAATGTAAGTGTGATGAGGAAGGAAGATGGAGTTTAGGATTAGAGGATAGAAGAAAAGGGGAGAATGTAAAAAATGTGTGTTGAGGTGGGAAGATGGAGTTTAGGATAGAGGATAGAAGAAAAGGGGATTGAAATGAAAGTGTGATGAGGAAGGAAGATGGAGTTTAGGATAGAGGATAGAAGAAAAGGGGATTGAAATGTAAGTGTGATGAGGAAGGAAGATGGAGTTTAGGATAGAGGATAGAAGAAAAGGGGATTGAAATGTAAGTGTGATGAGGAGGGAAGATGGAGTTTAGGATAGATGATAGAAGAAAAGGGGATTGAAATGAAAGTGTGATGGGAAGGAGATGGAGTAGAGTTTAGGATGAGGATAGAAGAAAAGGGGATTGAAATGTAAGTGTGATGAGGAAGGAAGATGGAGTTTAGGATAGATGATAGAAGAAAAGGTGATTGAAATGTAAGTGTGATGAGGAAGGAAGATGGAGTTTAGGATAGAGGATAGAAGAAAAGGGGATTGAAATGTAAGTGTGATGAGGAAGGAAGATGGAGTTTAGGATAGATGATAGAAGAAAATAGGATTGAAATAATATCAGTGGTTAACACTTATCCCAGCCCCCCCCCTCCCCTTGAACATGGGTAAATGTTATTACCGGTAATCTCGGAAATCTTTTCTTTTCATAGAAAATAGTCCTTGGATGGTTTGCACAATGTTATCATTGAATACAGAGAGAGTGCTACTTACTTGAATGGGACTGAGGGTCCGCTTTGAATAGTATAGAGCAGTGCTTCGCAACCGGTGTGCCGCTACTGGTGTGCCATGAGCCGAGATACAAGTATGCCACGAGCCAGAAGGAGGTACGCCATGAGCCAGATACAGGTGTGCCACGAGCCAGATACAGGTGTATCATGAGCCAGATACTTGTGCATCATGAGCCGAGACACAGGTGTGCCACAAGCCAGAAGCTGGTACGCCATGAGCCAGATACAGGTGTGCCACGAGCCAGATACAGGTGTATCATGAGCCAGATACTTGTGCATCATGAGCCGAGACACAGGTGTGCCACAAGCCAGAAGCTGGTACGCCATGAGCCAGATACAGGTGTGCCACGAGCCAGATACAGGTGTATCATGAGCCAGATACAGGTGTGCCAGGAGCTAGAAGCTGGTACGCCATGAGCCAGATACAGGTGTGCCACGAGCCAGATACAGGTGTATCATGAGCCAGATACTTGTGCATTGAGCGAGACACAGGTGTGCCACAAGCCAGAAAGCTGGTACGCCATGAGCCAGATACAGGTGTGCCACGTCCAGATACAGGTGTTCATGAGCCAGATACTTGTGCATCATGAGCCGAGACACAGGTGTGCCACAAGCCAGAAGCTGGTTGCCATGAGCCAGTATACAGTGTGCCAAGAGCCGATACAGTGTATCATGAGCCAGATATTGTGCATCTGAGGAGACACAGGTGCCACAAGCCAGAAGCTGGTACGCCATGAGCCAGATACAGGTGTGCCACGAGCCAGATACAGGTGTATCATGAGCCAGATACTTGTGCATCATGAGCCGAGACACAGGTGTGCCACAAGCCAGAAGTGGTACGCCATGAGCAGATTAGGTGTGCCACGAGCCAGATACAGGTGTATCATGAGCCAGATACTTGTGCATCATGAGCCGAGACACAGGTGTGCCACAAGCCAGAAGTGGTACGCCATGAGCCAGATACAGGTGTGCCACGAGCCAGATACAGGTGTATCATGAGCATATACTTGTGCATCATAGAGCCGAGTCACAAGTGTTGCCACAAGCAGAACTGGTACGCCAGAGCAGATACAGGTGTGCCAGAGCCGATACAGGGTGCCATGAGCCAGATACAGGTGTGCCACGAGCCAGAATACAGGTGTGCCACGAGCCAAATACAGGTGTGCCGCGGTCCACTGGTGTGCTATTAGCCAGACACAGTGTGACATGGCACACTGGTGTGCCATGATCCAGAATACAGGTGTGCCACGAGCCAGATAAAGATGTGCCGCGGCACACTGGTGTTCCATGAGCCAGATACAGATGTGCCGCAGCACACTAGTGTGCCATGAGCCAGATACAAGAGTGCCGTGGCACACTGGTGTGCCATGGGCCAGATACAGGTGTACCGCGACACACTGGTGTGCCATGCGCCAGATATAGGTGTGCCGTCAAATACGTTGTATGTAACATTTTACAATTTTTCATCATATATTTAATACACAATGACAATTTTTCACCGAAGTTCCATTAGATGTTTTTTGGATTACGTTAAATAAGAATATGCAACATTACTTCCATTTTCAACGACATATTTATGTGAGCCAAGTTTTTTAACTCTTGTATGAATTAAAAATGATAAGCAATCATGCTTAAAAGATCTTGACCAAGAACTTCGGATTGCGTTGTCAAATATTAAGCCGAATATAAACCTTTTATGTTCATTGAAACAAGCTCAGGTATCACATGAATAATTATTATGAATGCGTAGAAATAAATATGTTATAGTTTTACATAAATATATTTTTCAAATAAAAAACAAATTATTTATTGTATAATTTTTTGTATCAATTAATACCTGTTTATTTTAGCTTTTGTTGTGTCGTGGAATTCTAGAAAGAATTTTGGAGCGTCATAGGTTAGGAAAGGTTGCGGATCACTGCTCTATACAGAAGTTAAAAACCTTTCGTCGTTTACTTTATTTGTTTTTTATAAAAAAAAAGTGAAAAATCTACATTTTGATTCATACGATTACAACAGGTTAATAATAGTATGGCAGAACATATGAAAATGTATTTAAAATATATATATATAATTTTATTGAAACATGTAATAAAAAGTTGTATTTTTATTGTATTCTTCCAAAAAAAAATTACTTCTAATGTGTATTTGTATCTTGTTTTATATTGTTAAAATCACTTTTGTCTTCAATGATTCAGATTTAATTTTATTGTTGAAATAAAATTATTAATATTAAGAAATTGGTGTTTTTTTTACTTTACTATAAAAATTCGATCTCGAGATTTTGGCGGAATTATATGTTTTGAGGTCCCAAAAATCGTTTTATGAAGTTTTTTCGATGATGTCTGTGTGTGTGGGTGGGTGGGTGGGTGAGTGTGTTAGCATTGCATGTTACTACGCAACGGTCCAAAATCTATGATGGATCAAGTTGATATTTTACAAAAAATGGGCCCCATAAAGACGAAGATCCCTATTGTTTGGGAAGAATTATGCATGACGGGAAAGTCACTTTTTAGTAGCCAAAAACTTGTTTAGAGAAAATATTTTTTTTTCTCTTAAACTACTAACTCAAGAGTTTTGAAATTTTGGCATTATCTTTAAGGTTACAAATGCAATAAACGAAAAATATATTCAGAATTTTAAACAACGGAAAACTTTTCTTTTTTTTTTTTCAATAAAATGTAAACAATTTTGAATTTTGTAAGAGCGATACAAGCCATACCGTTTGACAGATCGAAATGAAACTATACCTAAAAATAGAACATTGTATAGAAAATGAGTTGAGAACATTTGTTTCAAAATTACATTCACCAAACAGTATATTTACAGTACGATTTCTGTTTTCAGAAAATTTTTTTTTAATGCTAACGGTTAATTAAAAAATCATGAAAATTTGATTAAAAATTGAACAAAAAATCAGCAATTTATAAAAAATTTATGAAAAAATTCACGCTTTGACTACTCTCAGACCAATTACATGAAAATGGCAAAATTTTTGAATTTATGATTTTTTGTTATTTTCATAGTACTCCCTTGAGAACAGTCAAACGGGAGTTTTTTGACTAATAGAGGTCAGTTTGCATAATTCGATAGATATTCCACTTTCATAGTATTCAGCTGAGAGTAATCTATACGTGAACAAGAAAATAGTAAGTTTGAAGAATTACATACATTTTTCCATTTGCATTCTATTTTTTTTTTTATTTATTTAGGTTGATAAGAGCATCGTCTCTTGGACATTAGCACTGTCTCATTTTGTTCAGTTCTTTAGACAACTTTATTACATTTTTGGAACTTTTAGTAAAGAGTGTACTAAAAGTGCAATTTGATTGAAAACAGAGAGTAACTAGTCAACTTTGTCACATTTATCACATTTTTGTACATGTGTACTAAATGTTCAATAAAATTAAAAAAAGTTAGTAACTAGTCAAAATTGTTACATTTTTCAACTTTTTTTAGGACTGTTCTAAATGTGCAAATGATTTAAAACAGGTAAAATCTAGTCAAATATGTTGCATATTTTCACCTTTTTGTACAAGAGTGCCAAATGGTCATTATTATTAAAAAAAGTTAGTAACTAGTCAAAACTGTTACGTTTTTCAATTTTTTTTGGAGTGTCATAAATGTGCAAATGATTTAAAACAGGTAAAAACTAGTCAACTCTGTTACATGTTTTCACCTTTTTGTACAAGTGTACTAATTGTTCATTATTATTAAAAAAAGTTAATAACTAGTCAAAACTGTTACATTTTTCAACTTTTTTTTGGAGTGTC
>JAPFBL010000680.1:0-127068 GCA_026182355.1 Hermatobates lingyangjiaoensis
ATAAAATCGGAAAAAAAAGTGAAAAAGATTTTGAATAAAAATGAAAAAAAAGATTTTGAATAAAATCGGAAAAAAAAAATGAAAAAGATTTTGAATAAAGTCAAAAAGAATGAAAAAGATTTTGAATAAAATCGAAAAAACAATGAAAAAGATTTTGAATAAAACCGAAAAAAATGAAAAAAGATTTTGAATGAAATCGAAAAAAAAAATAAAAAATATTTTGAATAAAATCGAAAAAAAATAAAGATTTGGAATAAATTCGAAAAAAATGAAAAAGATTTTAAATAAAATCGAAAAAAATGAAAAAGATTTTGAATAAAATAGAAAAAAAAATGAAAAACATTTTGAATAAAATCGAAAAAAATGAAAAAAGATTTTGAATAAAATCGAAAAAAAATAGAAATGTAATTTGTAATACTTTGTTCATTTTCAAATATTCCTACTTCTGTAAGTTCATTGTAATTTTTCTAGATAGGTTTCTTCTTTTTATTTTATTTTTATTGCTATCCTAATACTCATTATTGTATTTGATTTTTCATAATGTACTTCTTTTATGTTTATGTTAAAAATGTACGTATTTAAGTTCTTAATTTCCTTTGTATTGTAGGCATTTGAAAAAGATTTTGAATAAAATCGAAACTTCGGCAATAAGAGTTTGGTTAGAAGTGGAAGAAACTGACCGCATCCTGATTTATCCTTTTTATGTTATATATCTGTCCCACGGTCGACAATTCATTACTGTTTTATATATAATATATATATAACGTTTTGCGCTCCGTTCTTCGACGTGGGGAGATCTCTCTCACTTCGGCCTCTCTTCTAGTCTACTCCTGATGACGAACAACAGTTCAAAATATTTAATTCTGTAAGTGTTCTTTTTATTCTTTTTTCTGTGCCTTGCTTTGTGTAATTTAAAGTTATATATATATATATATATATATATATACGGTACTGTTTTCTTGACCACAAATTATTAACAAACACTTTTTCTTTTTCTCGGAGTTTGGGCAGGGTAAATATATGGAATCACCTTTTTGCCAACGTTTCGTCTTTATTTCAAGACATCCTCAGGGCTATAAACTAACAAACAAAAAAACAATAAACAATGGACATTTGTCATTTCTACTTTAAAAACATCATAAACAAATTGAAAAAAGTTTGAAACTTACCTTCAGTAAGTTTTTTTTTCAATTTGTTTATGATGTTTTTAAAGTAGAAATGACAAATGTCCATTGTTTATTGTTTTTTTTTTGTTAGTTTATAGCCCTGAGGATTTCTTGAAATAAAGACGAAACGTTGGCAAAAAGGTGATTTCATATATTTACCCTCACCAAACTCCGAGAAAAAGAAAGTGTTTATATATATATATATATATATATATATATATATATATTAATTAATTTACCACAATGAAATCAATTTTTGAAACAATTCTCTAACGATATATATATATATATATATATATATATATATTTCGTTCAGTTGGGTTTTGACTCTGACGAAGACCGCTTGTTACGCTTGAAAGATCTTAGTCTTGTTTTCCCATTTCTTATTGTAGTTTGATCATTGATTGTTATTTCACGTGTTTATGTGAAATCTTTTATATATAAATATATATATATATATATATATATATATAAATATATATATATATATATATATAATATATATATATATATATATATGAGTTGACTGTCGTCCCTCCGTCAATTCACTTCTTCTCCTGAGGACGACCGCCATTACGGTCGAAATATTGAAAAGTGAGTCTTTGTTGTGTTTCTGTTCATGTGTCACTGCTTATTTTAATTGGTATATATATATATATATATATATATATACAGTACTGGAGCACTCATAATTCTGACAGTCATTTCATTTAACTCTGAATATCCTTTGACCTTCAAAATCGAATCATTTTATTTGTTGTATGATTTTATTAGCGAAATTATATTTAAAAAAGGATATAAATAACATTAACAATGTAGCCCCTTGGACCTTCTTAACTATGTTATGCTGCGTCAGCTGCCCTCTCCTACAAATACTTCTTTACTCAAAACATTACTAGGGTTTGGTTTTGCAAAAGGAAGTCCTGTCAAGTGGAAATCCTTTATCATAGGCTCCATTGCTTTATCCACTCTTATGACTGTTTGCTTAATATGGTATAGAGTAATATTATTTTACTGTATAATGTAAGGTTTAACAAGTAATTAGAATTAAAATAAAAATACTAAATAACTTGATAAAAGTAATGGAGATTTTATCATTAGCTTCATAATTTAGGATAAAATTATTGGTTTCTTACTAGTTTTTATATTGTGAAATGTTTTACAATATCTTTGTCGCACAAACGATACCATCTTCTTCTCTCCATAATATCCTTCTATCTCACTCACTCCCTCTCAGTCTAATCATCGTGTTGTATGAAGAGGTCAAGAACAATCCAAGAGTATATATATATATATATATATAATATATATAAACTAGAATTTAAAAAGAACACATAGAAAGGAAATCACTGAACTCACTACTATATTTCGATGTCCTCGTCTTCAGGAAAAGAAGTGAATCGCTCCAAAGGCTGATAACGACTCAGCGATAACCTTTGGAGCGATTCACTTCTTTTCCTGAAGACGAGGACATCGAAATATAGTAGTGAGTTCAGTGATTTCCTTTCTATGTGTTCTTTTTAAATTCTAGTTTATTCAGTTTGAAGAATCGTTTCATCTAATTGTATATATATATATATATATATATAATATTCTTTTCGTTGGAAATACGATCCAAAACGGACAAATATAGTTCAATATAGACAAAGAAACATAGAGAAATCAAAAGAACACACTTACAGTCTCTAATTTTCGGTTTGAACCGTATTCAAAAGAGATAAGAGAGGAAAACCAAGTTCACTGGTTCAGAGACGGTTGGAGACTCCAACCATCTCCGGTCTCCAAAAGGTCTCCAACCGTCTCTGAACCAGTGCGCTTGGTTTCCCCCTCTTATCTCTCCTGAAGACGGTTCAAACCGAAAATTAGAAACTGTAAGTGTGTTCTTTTGATTTCTCTATGTTTCTTTGTCTATATTGAACTATATATATATATATATATATATATATATATATATATATAATGTATAACCTTAAATTACACAAAGCACGACACAGAAAAAAGGAGAAAAAGAACACTTACAGAATTCAATATTTCGAACTATTGTTCGTCCTCTCCTACTCCTGATGACGAACAACAGTTCGAAATATTGAATTCTGTAAGTGTTCTTTTTATTCTTTTTTCTGTGTCGTACTTTGTGTAATTTAAAGTTTTATAGTCCTTGTGGACCGTTTCTTATATTTAGTATATATATATATATATATACTAGTGAAGGTTGGTAGCAATCCTTCTTGCAAACATGTTTCTAATAACTATAAACCACTTTCATGCTTGGATACCTTTTCAGAGAATTTCTCTAGTAAACTCTATACTTTAGTAAGCTTAGACTGATGATGGTCTACGAATCCGAAATATGTCAATCTTTTATTGAAAATAATATATATATATATAAGTACTCAGTTTTCTGGAGGCCGTATCCCTCAGTCCGGAACAGTCATTTTGCTGAACTTCTATCACACCCTTGCCCTCCTTTGGGACTCTTCACTTCCTGATGACGACTGTTGTCGTAATTTATAAGTGATTTATGTCTTCGTATATATATAATATATATATAAATCAAAGTGATAATTAGATAGGTTGTGTAAAATATTAAATGAAAGACTGAGACAGATGAGAGTGATTGTTAAAGAAGTGAGAGTGTAAGAAGATAGTTTGCGACAAATATTAAATGAAAGACTGAGACAGATGAGAGTGATTGTTAAAGAAGTGAGAGTGTAAGAAGATAGTTTGCGACAAATATTAAATGAAAGACTGAGACAGATGAGAGTGATTGTTAAAGAAGTGAGAGTGTAAGAAGATAGTTTGTGACAAATATTAAATGAAAGACTGAGACAGATGAGAGTGATTGTTAAAGAAGTGAGAGTGTAAGAAGATAGTTTGCGACAAATATTAAATGAAAGACTGAGACAGATGAGAGTGATTGTTAAAGAAGTGAGAGTGTAAGAAGATAGTTTGCGACAAATATTAAATGAAAGACTGAGACAGATGAGAGTGAATGTTAAAGAAGTGAGAGTGTAAGAAGATAGTTTGCGACAAATATTAAATGAAAGACTGAGACAGATGAGAGTGATTGTTAAAGAAGTGAGAGTGTAAGAAGATAGTTTGCGACAAATATTAAATGAAAGACTGAGCCAGATGAGAGTGATTGTTAAAGAAGTGAGAGTGTAAGAAGATAGTTTGCGACAAATATTAAATGAAAGACTGAGACAGATGAGAGTGATTATTAAAGAAGTGAGAGTGT
Organism: Hermatobates lingyangjiaoensis; assembly: GCA_026182355.1. Taxonomy (NCBI): domain Eukaryota; kingdom Metazoa; phylum Arthropoda; class Insecta; order Hemiptera; family Hermatobatidae; genus Hermatobates; species Hermatobates lingyangjiaoensis. The sequence continues at coordinate 4,405 of JAPFBL010000680.1, forward strand.
AAGAAGACAGTTTGCGACAAATATTAAATGAAAGACTGAGCCAGATGAGAGTGATTGTTAAAGAAGTGAGAGTGTAAGAAGATAGTTTGTGACAAATATTAAATGAAAGACTGAGACAGATGAGAGTGATTATTAAAGAAGTGAGAGTGTAAGAAGATAGTTTGTGACAAATATTAAATGAAAGACTGAGCCAGATGAGAGTGATTGTTAAAGAAGTGTAAGAAGAGTGTAAGAAGACAGTTTGCGACAAATATTAAATGAAAGACTGAGCCAGATGAGAGTGATTGTTAAAGAAGTGAGAGTGTAAGAAGATAGTTTGTGACAAATATTAAATGAAAGACTGAGACAGATGAGAGTGATTATTAAAGAAGGGAGAGTGTAAGAAGACAGTTTGCGACAAATATTAAATGAAAGACTGAGCCAGATGAGAGTGATTGTTAAAGAAGTGAGAGTGTAAGAAGACAGTTTGTGACAAATATTAAATGAAAGACTGAGCCAGATGAGAGTGATTGTTAAAGAAGTGAGAGTGTAAGAAGACAGTTTGCGACAAATATTAAATGAAAGACTGAGCCAGATGAGAGTGATTGTTAAAGAAGTGTAAGAAGAGTGTAAGAAGACAGTTTGCGACAAATATTAAATGAAAGACTGAGCCAGATGAGAGTGATTGTTAAAGAAGTGAGAGTGTAAGAAGATAGTTTGTCTCAAATATTAAATGAAAGACTGAGACAGATGAGAGTGATTGTTAAAGAAGTGAGAGTAGAGTGTAAGAAGATAGTTTGTGGCAAATATTAAATGAAAGACTGAGACAGATGAGAGTGATTGTTAAAGAAGTGAGAGTAGAGTGTAAGAAGATAAGTTGTGACAAATATTAAATAAAAGACTGAGACAGATGAGAGTGATTGTTAAAGAAGTGAGAGTGTAAGAAGATAGTTTGTCTCAAATATTAAATGAAAGACTGAGACAGATGAGAGTGATTGTTAAAGAAGTGAGAGTATAAGAAGATAGTTTGTGATAAATATTAAATGAAAGACTTAGACAGATGAGAGTGATTGTTAAAGAAGTGAGAGTGTAAGAAGATAGTTTGTGACAAATATTAAATGAAAGACTGAGCCAGATGAGAGTGATTGTTAAAGAAGTGAGAGTGTAAGAAGATAGTTTGTGACAAATATTAAATGAAAGACTGAGACAGATGAAAGAGTTGAAATGGAAGTAAGAATGAGAAAGAATGACTAATAGAAGAAGAGAGAAGTGTGAAGGAGGGAATATGAAAGCGTACATGTGGTATGCTTTTGATGATAATACAAACCAGAATATGAAGAAGGGATGGTTTGTGCCATTGAAGATGGATCTTCAATAGAACGTAAGAGTGAAGGATGTGGTTGTTAGTTAGAGAGAGATGACATGATGGAATGACTGTAGGAGGAATGAGTTAGAGAGAGTTGAGATGATTGGATTTATTTTAAATACTAAGAAGTTAGCAATTTCTAATGAATAGAAGTGTTTTTTTTTGAGATATTTAATGAAAAGGTTCATTATTGTAGTGAGACAATGGTTTCTTGTAGTAGCAAGACTGAGTGAGTCAAGTATAGTGTTCAGAAGAAAATGAATTTGTTGAAATAGATGTTGATTGGGCGAAAGGTCGGTGAAGATTTTGCACAAGTTTTGAAGACAAATTTGCATTGGGGCGGGTGTGTGTGCTTGGGGGGGTGAGAGAGAGAGAGAGAGAGTTTAAAGGTAAGTCTGTAGAGTGGGGGGAGATGCTCTGTCTCGGTCACACCCACCCCTCTCTTGGACGGACCGAGGCTATGTAGCTTGCATACAGAACAGAGGTCCACTCCCCCGCTCTCACCCTCTAGCCCCCCCAGCCTCCAAGTGACCAGTGCATAAGAAGCACCGGGATCAATACCTCTGGACTTCACCCCCCCGCTTTGCTCCCATCTACATATCCCTTCAACCCCTAAAACTCACCCTCGCACCGCTTCCTTTATACCACCCCACCCCCCCACCCCCAGCATCGGCTCTGTCAGCACCCTCAGAAACCACTCTCATACAGGGGAAAAAATTAAAATTATCTACAACAAAAACACAAGACACTTGGAGTGTGGAGAGGTGGTGAAGCGATGGAACAAAGAGAGTCGATAGAGTAAGTCATTGTAATCGTAGGAGAGAGTGAGTGAGGAATATGGCAAAAGAAAGGAATCTCAAAAAGGAAAGAAATCATTGAAAAGGTGTAACAATGAATAGGAAAGAAACAATGAAACAAAGTGAAAGTAAGAAAGAGAAAACAAAAAAGAAAGAAATAATCAAAAAGTAAGAGAGAGATAGAGAAGAAATGAGAGAAGAGTAAGAGAGAAGAGAGAAGAGAAAGAGAGAAGAGAAAGAAAAAAAAGAAAGAGAGAGAGAGAGAGAGAGAGAGAGAGAGAGAGAAGAGAGAGAGAGAGAGAGAGAGAGAGAGAGAATGCGAAAAGGAAAGGTCATTGAAAAGATGAAAGAATGAATAAGAAACAGACAATGAAACAAAGTGAAAGTAAGAAAAGAGAAAAAAAATTAAGAAAAGATACAGTAAGTCACTGTAATAGTAAGAGAGAGAAATACAAAAAGGAAAGAAATCATTGAAAAGGTGTAACAGTGAATAAGAAAGAAACAATGAACAAAATGTACTGAAGAGAAATAGAGAAAACAAAAAAAAATAAGAAGAGATATAGTACGTCATTATAATAATAATATGATAATATATATATAATAATAACAGAGAGAGACAGACAGAGAGAGAGAGAGAGAGAGAGAGAGAGAGAGAGAGAGAAGAGAAAGTGGCAAAAGAATAAAAAGTGAAAGTGAAGTGGAAAGATTAATATATACTTACGACATCAGTTAGGTTTTTGACTCTGACGAAGACCGCTTGTTACGGTTGAAAGATCTTAATCTTGTTTTCCCACTTCTTATTGTGGTTTGATATATATATATATATATATATTATATATATATATATATATATAACACACGTGAAATGACAATCAATGGTCAAATCACAATATGAAATGGGGAAAAAATACTAAGATCTTTAACCGTAAGAAGTGGTCTTCGTCAATGTCAAAAACTTATCTTAGCATTTTCCCCCCCCATTTCTTATTGTGGTTTGATCATTGATTGTTATTTCACGTGTTTATGTGAAATTTTGTTATATATATATATATATATATATATATATATATGCATGCTTTGTTGAACACGACAGCGCAGTTCCTGTCTATAAGCTTCTTCTCAAGAACTTCGACTTGCCTAAAAACAGCATTTTCGTTGTTAGAACAACGGTTGAGATGGTCAGCGATTGTAGTCGACGCGTTTATATATATAATATATATGCGTTTAAAAAATGAATGTCCGATTTAATACCATTTAATTTGTTAGAAAATGTTTCTAATTTTCTAAAACTCTTTTTTACTTCTGGGTTTCTTATCTCATGAATTAACTCTCCATATTTCTTTTCATTGAATTTATTTTTCGACATGTTTCAGTGCTACAATCACCATCATCAGGAAAATGTTATTACCATTATTAATTATCACATATAGAATAAAATAAAATAAAATGAAACTATTACACTTGATAAACTAAACATTACTTGATAATAACAGATTGCAAGGTCTAAATTAGGGAATCAGTCAGGTTACGTCAGGTTGTGTTAGTGACTGAAATAACCCTATATGTTACATCATCTGGCGTGTCTTGGTATGGTTGGGTACTACGAGTAATTCTTTCTTCAATTTGTTCTTATATATATATCATGATAAACGGAAACGGTCCGGCAAGACAGATTACACTTAAAATAAACTGTGACACATAGACAGAAACATAACAAAGACTCACTTTTTAATATTTCGACCTTAATGGCGGTCGTCATCAGGAGAAGTGAATTGACGGAGGGACGACAGTCAACTTATGAGTTGTCGCCATTACGGTCGAAATATTGAAAAGTGAGTCTTTGTTATGTTTCTGTCAAAGTGTCACAGTTTATTTTAAATATATATATATATATATTATATATAGGTGTATAATAAAATCGGGATTCGGTCAATTTTCCAGGATCAAAATCAAACTCTCAATGCCGACGTTTCGGTTTTATTTAAAACCTTTTTCATAGGCATCTTCTCCATATACTCTTCTTATCTCCTCATAAAAACCCATAGTTGTATTTAGAATATATGGAGAAGATGCCTATGAAAAAGGTTTTAAATAAAACCGAAACGTCGGCATTGAGAGTTTGATTTTGATCCTGGAAAATTGACCGAATCCCGATTTTATTAGAGTATATGGAGAAGATGCCTATGAAAAAGGTTTTAAATAAAACCGAAACGTCGGCATTGAGAGTTTGATTTTGATCCTGGAAAATTGACCGAATCCCGATTTTATTATACACCTATATATATATATATATATATATATATATATATATAATAAATATATATATATATATATATATATATATATATATAAAGAGAATGTATTATAATCTTTACTTTTATTGTGATTGACTTTGTTGTAGTTGTATTACAAAATAACAAATCGTATTAGGGGGCCATGGTAGCCCAGTAGCTTGGGTACTCGCCTCGGCTTTCTACAATATTATTTAATAATATTTCTTATTAGCTTGTCAGGGTAGCCCATTAATATATAATGAACTATTACATTAGAGTTTAAAAAAGAATAATTCTAGAACCAAACTTGAACACAACTGTCAAATAAACTACGATTGTTCCAAGGTAATATTATAATAACACATTCCTTTCATTAAATCTGGGTAAAATATTTTATGTTGGGTAAATAAATTGAATATTTCAATTTACAAGTTTTGTTTGTTTTAAATATATTACATTATGTATATAACTTGATTTGATGTTTCATTTCATTATAGATAAAATAAATTATTTTTATTTTGCTAAATATACTTACTGTGTATATATATATATATCTTGGATCATGTTAAGAATACTATATCAAAAGCTTGGGTCATATAAGAATCTGTTTCCGTGCTTTAATAACAAGAACAACAATTAAAATTATCTCTGTCAGTAATGTTGAGTGAATTAATTTTAATAACTATTGTTATAGTTTCTGAGTGACGCAAAGGGTTACGGGTAGTCTAATTACTCAATAAAATTTTTTGCTCAAATTGTTTTCACCTTCTGCATAAAAAAATCGAGGCCAGAGTGGGTATTGAACCCCGGATCTACCAGTCCTGTGGCGAGCGTGTTGCCACTGGGCTACCCTGACCTTTCAAGATTGCTAATAACTTTTAATTTAATAACTTTTTTTCTGTTTATTAAAAAAAATGTAATAACAACTTAAGATATGATATCTATATAAATAAAAGAAAGATTTTGTCTGTATATTGCTTAGAATTGACTCATTTCAAGTTGTCTTTACGTTTCATACACTGGAAAAACTGATTGCACCCTAAGAAAAATTTCTGTCTTTCGGTTTGTCCAAAAATTTGGTCGCAAGTAAACTCAGCCACCTTAAGACATAGGAAGCTGAAATTTCAACAGTAGAATTGTGTAGGTCTTCTGTTTTGACAATACCGTGCTGTCTCTGACAGACGCTCAGTACTTTTTTGACTCTGACGAAGTCCGCTTGTTACGGTTGAAAGATCTTAGTCTTGTTTTCCCATTTCTTATTGTAGTTTGATCATTGATTGTTATTTCACGTGTTTATGTGAAATTTATATATATATATATATATATATCACAATAAGAAATGGGAAAACAAGACTAACATCTTTCAACCGTAACAAGCGGTCTTCGTCAGAGTAAAAAACCAGTTGGGTATTTGACTCTGACGAAGACCGCTTGTTACGGTTGAAAGATCTTAGTCTTGTTTTCCCATTTCATATTGTGGTTTGATCATTGATTGTTATTTAACGTGTTTATGTGAAATCTTTATATATATATATATATATATATATATATATATATATATATATCACAATAAGAAATGGGAAAACAAGACTAAGATCTTTCAACCGTAACAAGCGGTCTTCGTCAGAGTCAAACACTCAACTGGTTTTTTACTCTGACGAAGACCGCTTGTTACGGTTGAAAGATCTTAATCTTGTTTTCCCATTTCATATTGTGGTTTGATCATTGATTGTTATTTCACCTGTTTATGTAAAATCTTTTTATGTGGGAATATTTATAGTAGATTTGTCATCGCAGTACTATCGTCATAGTGGTTTATTCAAGGTAGTAGTAATATCATTGAATTGTTTTCTGAAAAATCCAATGTATGTTTTAATCATGAGAAATACAAATATGAAAAATATTTCAATAATAATATTTCACCATGTTCCAATGTTTCTATGAATAGCGCTCTCCTTCCAATGAGAGATGTGGTCAGGTACTTAGGGCTCTTCATTGACAAAAGACTAACTTGGAATCCTCATACCCGACTGAAAAGACTTGATTTAAAACAACGATTCTTACTTCTGTACAAACTTCTAAGGAAACAGTCGAAATTGACACTACATAACAAAGTACTACTATACAAAACATTACTGCGACCGACCTGAACTTACGGACTTGAACTATGGGGTTGTGCAAAACCATCCAATATTCATAGAATACAATCATTGCAATCTAAAATCCTCCGCACTATCACAAATGCTCCGTATTACGTCAAAAACTACACCCTTCATAAAGACCTAAAAATTCCATTCATCCAAAACCTTGCCTCTGATCGTTATAGGTCATTTCACAACAACCTTTCCTCTCACCCAAATCCATTTGTACGAATCCTTGCTTCCTCCTCACCTTCCCGAATTCCCCCAAGACGACTCAAGAGAAAATGGTCCAGGGATCTACTATTACAATAATATACTTTGAAAAAAACAAACAAAGTGAGAAGTTGAACCAGTGGGTTTCATTCTTTGCTCATGTGCATCGATGTCATTGTGTAATCTATTACCAACGACCAACGATTCTTTCCGCGCACTGTTGTGCACGTTGTATTAGCAGTTCCAGGTCACGGACCTACTACTGCTGAATTATTGTCCTGCTGTGGTGGTGGGGTCAGTAAGTAAATATCTGTATTTTTTTTTTTTTTTTTATTATTATTATGTGGTTCGTCCGTTTACGTCATTTCGTGGTAGTTTGGTCTCATTGTGTCGTGTCTTGTCAGTCTTTTTCAAGGGTTGGGCCTTCTATTTTAATAACAGCTTCTAATGTGGATGTGTTTGGGGAATTATTTGGGATTGGCTTTGGATAAGGTGGTTTGGATGGGTTGAAATGTTCGTGTCCTCATTGGTCACCAGTCTACTCGTGAATTGGTCAATTGTTTCTAACCTGAGGTCTCTTTGAATATCCACATTTCTGGCATACCAGAAAATAGTAATCTATTACTACATATGCCTGTTACGCTAATACGCGTAGTTGTATATTTGTAAATAAAGATGATAAAAAACAAAAATAATAATATTTTATTATTTATCTAGAATATGAGCATTAAGAAGTGAAGCCTTGCTATCCAGCAATATGATTAAATGGAATAAAGACAAAACACTGCATATGTTTATCTTAAATATAAAATAACGTATGTTATGGTTTGTTGTGGGCAATAATAGGAAGCCGAGAACATTGGTCAAGTCGTAAAATACGTTTGTGTTTTCTTTTACAAGGCCCATGCTTACTTCTTATTTATTTGGGATAATGTATCTATATATGTGTGTCTGTCTGTCTGTATACGAGAAGCAAAAAAAAAGAAGATATTTTCATTATTTATTAGTCTGCCAGGAGAGCAAAAGCTTTTTGTTTTCGTAAACAATCTTCTACATAAATCGATTTGTTTCAATAACAGAGAAACCAACCCCTAAACTGACCCCCTGCTACCCCTTGCATAGGGGGGGTGCAAGTCGACTTTTTTTATTTCTCTTCAAAAATGAATTGTTGAAAAGGAATAGTATGAAACATTGATTAGGAATCTCTACTGAATTCAAATTAACTGATTCCTTTAACAAAAAAAAGAATTGCAGAGTGAATAACTTTATTGTGGTAGATTTTATATAAAGTAGAAGATTGATGATATCTGTTCCGGTTTTATATAGAACAAAAAAAAAACAAGTAAATTTGACTGACAGGGGAGGGGGGAATGTAGAAAGACTAATGTGCTGGTAAGCTACTCTGGGTGGTATGTCTATATCATGAATAAACCGGTGCGACACTACTATCTTTACGAAAATAAGACAATGTCTTACTTTATTTTTAGCTCAAAAGTCATGCTAGGGATTATTCTCAGGGGAGGGAGGGCTTCAAGTACATTAAGTATACGGGGTGTTCCAAAAGTCTTGACCCAATTTGAAGTTCTTATATCTCCTTAGGTTAGGTTAGGTCAGGGTTTCCCAAACTTTTTCTGGCTGGCGCCCCCTTGTCTTCTAGAATAGACTGCCAGCGCCCCCCTTGTCTTCTAGAATAGACTGCCAGCGCCCCCCTTGTCTTCTAGAATAGCCTGCCAGCGCCCCCTACCCCATAAAAATGGAAAGATATGCCAAAAAGCCTATCAGAACTAACCTATTCTATTCTATTCTAGAGTCTAGCTGTCATGCAATCTACAGCCACAATCTATCTTTACAGAATTGAGATTGTGGTCTACTATTTATATAGGTAACGATCATTTTATTCTTCTTATCTCGACCGAAAACTCATTTACTTCCGATCAAGGCTGACCTCTTAATCCATAGGACATACGTGAAAGAGCAGCTTATCTTTTTATTTCCTTTATTTTGACCAAAAACTCTCTTTTACTTAGACCGGGGCTGACTCCTTAATCCTCAGATAAAAGAGCGGCATATCTTTTGAAATACTTATTTCTAATTTTTATTACTTGTATGGTTTTTGATTGTTACAGCCAACAGTTTGGGACGACGATGTAAGTATTGTAGCAGCCAGCTGCTACATTAGCTACACTGTCGCCACCAACCATCTACTATTTTTTAGTTACCGCCCCCCAAACCGCATATTTTGCGTTACTGCCCCCCAACCCCCTATTTTTGCGTCCCGCAGGAAGACAGGGCGGTACTCAGGGGGTACCGCCCTGTATTCCTGCGGGACTCTTCGCTCTTCGCTCTTCACACCTCCTGATGACGACGATGGTCGACATATCGATGTAGTTATGTCTGTGTCTTTCTGTGTGTTTCCTTCGTTTTGCATTTATTTTATTTTAAAAAAGTCCGCTGGACCGTTTCTTTTAATTGTATATATATATATATATATATATATATATTGTCCGGTTTGGACCGTTTTAATATTTATATATATATATATATATAAAAAGATTTCACAAACAATTAAAAGATTCACAGTTGGGTTTTTGACTCTGACGAAGACCGCTTGTTACGGTTGAAAGATCTTAGTCTTGTTTTCCCATTTCTTATTGTGGTTTGATCATTGATATATATATATATATAGTTTGCTTCTTAACGCGATTACTTGACACTTTTTTTTGATGACGACGGATGTCGAAATATCGAAGTGAGTTCTGTAGTAACTTTCTGTGTTCTATTCTATTTGTTAAAGTATATATAGATATATATAAGACGTGGATCTGAGACACAGTGTGAAATGGTTTTCGTTGACCATCAAAGCGTGACGCTGTCATCTGTAAGGGAAACACAAGAGTTTGTTTCTTCACGCGATGAACATGAGAGTAAATATCGAGAAAGGACTTGAGTCGATAAATAATACATCGATAGTTAAAGAACGAAAATTTAGTTAAAGGTCCAACTGGACGTTTTGTCTCCTCCCCCCTCCCACCACCCCCCCTCCTCACCCTTCACCACTGGCCCTTTCTATTCCAGAGCAATTCTCCCTCGAGGGTCAAGGCAAAGGGTTATAGGAGTTAGTGAGAACCACCCCCTCCCTCCCACCCCCTCACTTGGTCCACCCACCCTCCCTTGGCCCTTTAATGGGATTAATTAATAAAACATGAGTTGCCTTGGTAACCCAACAGGGTTGAAGCTAGGTATCGATAGTGGACCAGTGACTCCCCCCCCCCCCCGTCTCACCCCCCCAACCACCCGGCGACCCCTCAAGCAAAGCATTCAAAAAGGGGATGTTAGTCGATTCTCACTGAGATCTACTTTAAGAATGGGAGACACTTTGGGCAGTGAGTCAACGTAGAGTGGAGTCAACAATCTTATCGATACTCTACTTGACCTTTCGTCAACTTTCCTAACTGCAGCTTCTTCAAGCTAAAGACGTCACTTTCTTATATGATGACAGTATACTGTTCAATCATTGACGACCTGAAAGGTAAAAGACCTCAGAGCGATTATCTTCCATCATTTGTTGTGAGTTACCTGAATATTTATATCAGGTGTTATTGTAACAATTTTATATATATATATATATATATATATATATATATAAATAAAATAGCAGTTGGGTTTTTGACTCTGACGAAGACCGCTTGTTACGGTTGAAAGATCTTAATCTAGTTTTCCCATTTCTTATTGTGGTTGATCATTGATATATATATATATATATATATATATATGATCAAACCACAATAACAAATGGGAAAACAAGACTAAGATCTTTCAACCGTAACAAGCGGTCTTCGTCAGAGTCAAAAACCTTCAGTTGGGTTTTTGACTCTGACGAAGACCGCTTGTTACGGTTGAAAGATCTTAGTCTTGTTTTCCCATTTCTTATTATGGTTTGATCATTGATTGTTGTTTCACGTGTTTATGTGAAATCTTTTTATATATATATATATATATATATATTTATATTAGTGTAATTAGGTAGCAGACCTTCATTAATACATACACAATTAAATTTGTTGCCAATTTTTCTATGGATGATTTTTCGATTTAGCTTCTCGAGTACCAAATGAATGGAAGTGTGAGATCAGAAAACTCGAGAAGCTAAATCGAAAAATCATCCATAGAAAAATTGGCAAAAAATTTAATTGTATATATATATATATATATATATATATATATATATATATATATATGATTTTAAAAACTGGATGTCTGTTTCCACTTGATTTAATTTTGTCTTATATTTTTCCAAATTACGAAATTTTTTTTTCTTCAACTCAGAACTCAACTTAAAAATTAATCAAATGGAAACAGACATCCAGTTTTTAAAAGCATGTATTGAAGAAGGACTGCTCCCAACTTTTACAAAAATATATATATATATATATAATGTTCAAACCACAATAAGAAATGGGAAAACAAGACTAAGATCTTTCAAGACAAAGATGTTTCAAGCGGTCTAGACCGCTTGTTACAGTTGAAAGATCTTAGTCTTGTTTTCCCATTTCTTATTGTGGTTTGAACATTGATTGTTATTTCACGTGTTTATGTGAAATATTTATAAATATATATATAATTAAAGTTACAGCTAGAGAACACAAGAAAAAGGACTAACACTCACGAATCTCGATAATTTCGGCGTCTTGCCGTCTTCAGGAGAGAAGAAAGAAAGAAAATAAAAGGAGAAAGAATGAAGGAACGGAGATGTAAATGCTTCCACTGGCCGATGTAAACAACGATACAATGACACGCAGTGCAGCCACCTTACCAACGTGGACCAGTTTAGACTGTGAGTAAGTAGAATTATAAAAGTGATATTTAAGTAAAAGGGAGGAGAGAAGTAAAAAAGAGAAAGGAAAGGAAAAAAACCATAAAACCAAAATTAAACGAGGAAGAGGAGAAAATGAAAAAATCATCTGATTAAATTTAGACCAGGGGAATTTCTTGCACCCAATAACCAAATGAAGACTTCCTCAGAAGCCCTTAGAGTGGTCTGGGTGTCATCATTTGAGAGTTTTCTTAATACTTTAACCCTGAAGCAATCGTTGAAGGGAAGGTTATGGAGATTGGCGTGGGTGGCAACAGGCAGCTGCTTGTGTTGATGAACGGATGACCTGTGACCATTCATACGGAGGCTAAGTGAATATATATATATATATATATATATATATATATACAACACAATTAAAAGAAACGGTCCAGCGGACTTTTTTACAATAAAATAAAAAACGAAGGAAACACACAGAAATACACAGACATAACTCACATCGATATTTCGACAATCGTCGTCATCAGGAGGTGTGAAGAGCGAAGAGCGAAGAGTCCCGCAGGAAGACAGGTACTGTGTTCCCGCAGGTACTCTGAGTACCGCCCTGTCTTCCTGCGGGACTCTTCGCTCTTCGCTCTTCACACCTCCTGATGACGACGATTGTCGAAATATCGATGTGAGTTATGTCTGTGTCTTTCTGTGTGTTTCCTTTGTTTTTTATTTTATTGTATATATATTATATATATATATATATATATATATATATATATATTCTGAGTAGCAGTTTGCTTCTCAATGCGAGTACTTCGCACTTCTTCCCGATGACGACGGTTGTCGAAATATCGAAGTGAGTTCTGTAGTGTCTTTCAGTGTTCTTTTCTATGTGTTAAAGTATATATATATATATATATATATATAAGTTCAAAAATCTGCCAATATTCATAGAATAAAGCCATTTGTACTATAGAATCCTCCGCACTATCACAAATGCTCCTTTATTTCGTCAATAACCGCACCCTTTTATAAATACCTAAAAATTCCATTTTTCAAAATTTATCCTCTGATTGTTATAAGTCATTTAACAATAACCTTTTATCTCACCCAAATTCATTTGTACGAATTATAGGATCTACTATAAAACAAAAGTGCAAAGTCGAACCAGTGGGTTTTATTCTTTGCTCATATCTATCGAAGTTATTGTGTAATCTCTTACTACATATGCTTATTACAGAATATGCGTAGTTCTATATTTGTAAATAAATATTTAAAAAAAAAATTATTATAATTGTTGTTACTATATAAACGTTAAAAATAATAAATCATGATGTTATATTTTCTTTTGCAGGCAAGACCAGAGGTTGAAGGAAATCAAAACAAAGGTAACAATTTTTTAATTATGGTTATAGTTATTATGGTTATGGTTATAGGTGTGGTTATTATAGTTATGGTTATGAGTGAGATTATGGTTATGCTTATGATTATGAGTGTGATTATTGTTATGATTAAGATTATGGTTATGGTTATGATTATGAGGGTGATTATCGTTATGATTATGTATATGGGTATCCTTATGATTATGAGTGTGATTATGGTTATGATTATGTATATGGGTATCCTTATGATTTATGAGTGTGATTATGGTTATGATTATGGTTATCCTTATGATTATGAGTGTGATTATGGTTATGATTATTTGTTATCATACCATAAGCATACATCATCAGTTTAACTTGAGTTATATATTTACACATATAAATATATTAATAAAATATGAAACTGTTATATGTATGTCTAATAGTTTCTTATTTCAAACATTCACTTTATCAAAGGACTATTAGAGATATAAAACTTTGGGGATGTACTGTGCAGAAATGAAGTAATGTGGACGACGACTTTGCCTTACCTGCTTTATTATTTTTATTGCCTTCTCTATCACAAATTATGTATTCTATCTCTTCAACCATTCTTCTAAAAACTTTTTCCTATTTTTTTATTCTAAACATATTTATAAAAGTACTTCTTCTAGACACTTTTTTACTGGATTAGACTAGGTTGCTAGTTGAATTTCCAATCCATTCAAATCTTAAATTTTAAATTAGTCATCAGGGCTTTGGAGTCGGAGTCGGGGCATATTTTCGACCTTGAAGAGTCGGAGTCAGAATCGGGAGTAATCAGACGACTCCGACTCCAATTACTCATCTGTTTAAATTCCTAGGTACATGAAAAAGACATAAAATGATATAACATGATTAATTAGTCAAAGAAGGAATTTTTACCTTCGGAGAAGGACATTGAACATTTGATGGTAAAATTTGATGGTTTGTTATTTAAACTAAACAACACAAAATGTTTATTTTTATATCTGGCCTTCCTATTCAGTGTTTCAGAACATTAATAATTAAAAATCTGGAGTGGGCTACACCAAACTTCACTATAAGAAAATAAAATATCCAACTTCTTGGTTAAATAATGTCTTATTTAGATATAATATAAATGCCTAAATAGGAGATGTTTATTAGTCTTTCATTCCTAGCGGTAGTACAGATAGTGATTGATTAAGTTATCAATATAAATCCTTATTTTTGTAATAAGTTGTATATATTCTACAACTGAAACATATTATATCCTTGGTATTACCACAACAGTAATAACACTTTTGTAAAGGCAAAAAAAAACGTGTTGCAAAACAATCTCTTATAGGAGACTCCTATAAGCCAAATACCTATAATTCCAAAGCCAGCGAATTGGTTACATTATCTCAACATCTACTATATTGAAGAATGAGCCTATGTTTTCGTAAGCCAAAATTAGCTTAAAATTAATATCAGTTTTATAATACGTTTTATAATAAGTTTTCGTAAGCCAAAATTAGCTTAAAATTAATATCCGTTTTTCAATAAGTTTTCGTTAGCCAAAATTAGCTTACAATTATATCCATTTTATAATACATTTTATAATAAGTTTTCGTTAGCCAAAATTAGCTTAAAATTATTATTTGTTTTATAAAAAGTTTTCGTTTGCCAAAAATAGTTTAAAATTAATATCCGTTTTATAATAAGTTTTCGTTAGTCAAAATTAGCTTAAAATTAATATCCGTTTTATAATAAGTTTTATAATAAGTTTTCGTTAGCTAAAATTAGCTTGAAATTAATATCCGTTTTTCAATAAGTTTTCGTTAGCCAAAATTAGCTTACAATTAATATCCATTTTATAATACATTTTATAATAAGTTTTCTTTAGCCAAAATTAGCTTAAAATTATTATTTGTTTTATAATAAGTTTTCGTTTGCCAAAATTAGTTTAAAATTAATATCCGTTTTATAATAAGTTTTCGTTAGCCAAAATTAGCTTAAAATTAATATCCGTTTTATAATAAGTTTTATAATAAGTTTTCGTTAGCTAAAATTAGCTTAAAATTAATATCCGTTTTTCAATAAGTTTTCGTTAGCCAAAATTAGCTTACAATTAATATCCATTTTATAATACATTTTATAATAAGTTTTCTTTAGCCAAAATTAGCTTAAAATTATTATTCGTTTTATAACACGTTTTATAATAAGTTTTCGTTTGCCAAAATTAGCTTAAAATTAATATCCGTTTTATAATAAGTTTTCGTTAGCCAAAATTAGCTTAAAATTAATATCCGTTTTATAATAAGTTTTCGTTAGCTAAATTAATATCCATTTTATAATACATTTTATAATAAGTTTTCTTTAGCCAAATTAGCTTAAAATTATTATTCGTTTTATAATACGTTTTATAATAAGTTTTCGTTTGCCAAAATTAGCTTAAAATTAATATCCGTTTTATAATAAGTTTTCGTTAGCCAAAATTAGCTTAAAATTAATATCCGTTTTATAATACGTTTTATAATAAGTTTTCGTTAGCTAAAATTAGCTTAAAATTAACATCCGTTTTATAATACGTTTTATAAAAAGTTTTCGTTAGCCAAAATTAGCTTAAAATTAATATCCGTTTTATAATAAGTTTTCGTTAGCTAAAATTAGCTTAAAATTAACATCCGTTTTATAATACGTTTTATAAAAAGTTTTCGTTATCCAAAATTAGCTTAAAATTAATATCCGTTTTATAATAAGTTTTCGTTAGCCAAAATTAGCTTAAAATTAATATCCGTTTTATAATACGTTTTATAATAAGTTTTCGTTTGCCAAAATTAGCTTAAAATTAACATCCGTTTTATAATACGTTTTATAAAAAGTTTTCGTTAGCCAAAATTAGCTTAAAATTAATATCCGTTTTATAATAAGTTTTCGTTAGCCAAAATTAGCTTAAAATTAATATCCGTTTTATAATAAGTTTTCGTTAGCCAAAATTAGCTTAAAATTAAATCCGTTTTATAATACGTTTTATAATAAGTTTTCGTTAGCCAAAATTAGCTTAAAATTAACATCCGTTTTATAATACGTTTTATAAAAAGTTTTCGTTAGCCAAAATTAGCTTAAAATTAATATCCGTTTTATAATAAGTTTTCGTTAGCTAAAATTAGCTTAAAATTAACATCCGTTTTATAATACAATTTATAAAAAGTTTTCGTTAGCCAAAATTAGCTTAAAATTAATATCCGTTTTATAATAAGTTTTCGTTAGCTAAAATTAGCTTAAAATTAACATCCGTTTTATAATACGTTTTATAAAAAGTTTTCGTTAGCCAAAATTAGCTTAAAATTAATATCCGTTTTATAATAAGTTTTCGTTAGCTAAAATTAGCTTAAAATTAACATCCGTTTTATAATACGTTTTATAAAAAGTTTTCGTTAGCCAAAATTAGCTTAAAATTATTATTCGTTTTATAATAAGTTTTCGTTTGCCAAAATTAGCTTAAAATTAATATCCGTTTTATAATAAGTTTTCGTTAGCCAAAATTAGCTTAAAATTAATATCCGTTTTATAATACAGAACAACAGAGCTCATTTCTTATACTACAGTATTAGCCAAAGATAATACCATTCGTAAACACAAGAAAATATACATCCGATATTAAGGTTTGTTCAAGGGTCCAACATATAGATTGATAAGAATGTTTTGTTAAAGATATCAACCATACCATGGAAAGCACAGAAATTATAGAATAGATTGACGCAGATTTTTTAAAACGATAAATTATATTCTTCTTTCATCTTTTAAGACATTAAAGCATTTAAAATTATTTTATTAAAATCCTAAACATCAATTTTATTTCTCTCTATTCAGTTAAAAAAAAAATCTCTAAGTCAATGTAAACAATGAAAATAAATATAAATAAATCCGACAAGTGTAGGAGATGATCCAGGGTGAATATTCAGTTTTTATAGCTTATTTGCTCTTTGTCGTAATTAAACTTTCGTGATTTTTTTTTTTATAACTTGTTAATTTTCTTTTCAAATTTTTTTTGGTAAAATTTCATGATTTTTTTTAATGAGCCGTTTAGCGTCAAAAACACTTTTTGAAAACAAAAAGGATATAAATTGAAACCATATAAATTGTTCTGATCACTTGAAATTAGTCCTGACAGTTAGCCGAGTAGATCTCGGGGCCGACAGGTTGGTAGCAATCTGGCAATTGTTCAATTAAAGGGTTTAGGTTTGATCTTCAACTCGAGAAATGAGATTTGCCTCTATGCATCTTCATATGAACAAGACCTTGTTCACAATTTGCTTCATGATTTGGTATGATCTTTGGTAGCTTGGTACAAAGTCAGTCAACCAACTTTAGCTTTTATCGTTTCATGGGTACAATGTAAATAACATTTAAAAAAAAAATGTATTGACTTACACATTTCACAGCCACTCCATGACCTTTGTGAGTTTTCAACAGTGACGTCTTCACGCATTGACTGCACACAATCATCTGGGAACAATTCATAGATTTACATAACCGAAAAAAAAATACAATTACGAAAACACTTTATAAGTTTATTCTAATAGAAAAGAACGCAATAATAACCGGTCTTCGTCAGAGTCAAAACTTAACTTCAGCTGAGTTTACAATCCTCTTCCTGATTACGTCAGATAACTAATTATCCGAAGTTTTTTGTTTCTCTTTATACCTAATTATTTATATATTTATATATATTAGTGTATTTCGGCAGCAAGTCCTCTTTCAAGCATGTATTATTGAATTTGATACCAGTTTCTGCATTCACGATTTTCCTACTTATAGCTTCTATTTTTCTTACGATTTAAGATCAATAAATCAATAAATAAATCAATAAATCGTAAATCTATATACCTGAATTAAATCATCTTCAGGTATATAGATCAATATCTAACAGATTAAATTCAATCGGAAGATGATTTCCGAGAAAATTGAAAGCTTGTAAGTATAAAAATATAATATTATTGATTAAGCTACAAAATTATTTCTTTGATGTCTCTGGGACAACTCCTCCATGAAATCACTCCCTACCAGAAAAAACTAGTAAGAAAACTAGAAAAAACGAGCAAAAAAGTCGTAAATGCGGAAGCTGCCGTCTACTTTAATAAAATATGTTTACAAGAGAATCTGCTACCAATATACACTAATATATATATATATATAACAAGAGTTCACATAAACACGTGAAATAACAATTAATGATCAAACCACATTATGAAACAGGGGGGGAGGGGAAGTCAGTTGGATTTTTGACTCTGACGAAGACCGCTTGTTACGGTTGAAAGATCTTAGTCTTGTTTTCCCATTTCATATTGTAGTTTGATCATATATATATATATAAACTAAATTCACAGAAATATTACATTTTATGTGTATATTTTATGTGTATTCCAGTAAACCTAGTTTATTTACTTCGCGAAATCGTGTCAATGTATATAATCAACATGAAAACGATCCGCAAAGAACAATAAACGATTTACAGTAAACAATAGATACGAACACAATTATAGTCACTAATTTTAGGTTGAACCGTCATCAGGAAAGTCTTTTTGTCACTTGTCTTTTATCACTGGGGACTTTTTTAAGTACTTGGACTGTTCTTTTCTACTGAGGACTACCTCAATAATGGTCCAAATATTGAAAAGTGAGTCCTTTGTTACGTTTCTTTCTGCGTCATAGTTTATTTTAAGTATATATATATACATATGTCCGTCTCCAACCGTCTCTGTATCAGTGCGCTTGGTTTCCCTCTCTTATCTCTCCTGGAGACGGTTCAACCGAAAATTAGAGACTGTAAGATTGTGTTTTTAATTTCTCTACGTTTTTTTATATACATTGAAGTGTATTTGTCCATGTCGGATCGTATTTTCATTGAAAAAGTGTATATATATAGCGTTTACCGTTTGGACTGCACCCAGTGTGATGCATTCTACCTTGGTATGGCCTCTACGCAGCTCAACTTACGTATGAATGGTCACAGGGCTTCCGTTGGTCAACGCAAAACCTCCCTATTGCTATCCACTCTAATTCCCATGAACTGGATTTTAATCACTGCTTCCGTGTCCAAGTCCTTAATCATATCCCTGTTCCGTCCTCTCAGGTTACTTTAAGAGCTTCAGAGGAGGCAATTATCTGTCTTCTCAAAGCTCGCTCTCCTCCTGGCCTTAACTTGTACCGTTAATTTAATTATTTTTTTTTTATTATTATTTTATTTTATTTTATTTATTTTTTTTTAAATTGTTTATTGCTTCATTGACTATTCTTCTCCTTCTGTTATTTTTATTTGCGTTTATTTGTTCTTTTTAGTTATTTTTCTCTCTGTAGTTAGTAGCTTACTTAGGGCGGCCGGCAGAGTGCGTGCGTGTTCGTTTGCATTCGGCCTACCACTCAGTTAGCTTCAGCTACTCAAAGGGACTACTTCTACCCGATGACGACGACTGTGGAAATATCGTTGTGAGTCTTTTGTGTGTGTCTTTATTTGTTTTTTCTCTTTCATGTGTTAACTATATATATATATATATATATATATACCTGAGGGCAGGTAAGACACCGGTACAGATTGCCCACCACTGGACAGGTCATACACAGTCGACATGAAGAGTCTCTATGCTGGACTAAGGCTGATGGAGGCTTCAGTACTCTCCTTTGTTGTTTCTTCATTTCCAAAGATAGTTCTCGTATTGTCATAAAGCCGCCTCTGGAATCATCAAACAAGCATTAAATATAATCAAAACTATTTACTAATCATCAAACAATGATGCTATAATCATCACTATCTGTTAATCATCAAACAAGAATTAAATATTACCAATACTCTTAAGTAATTAATAAACAAGAATTTCAATATCATCATCAAGCAATGATGCATGTATTCATCACTCTTTGCTATCATCAAGCAAGGATTTCAAATAACAATCACTCTTTACAAATCATAACAAAAGAATATATGAATAATGATTATTATCCACTAAGCATCAAACTATGATGATATATAATCATAATTTCCTACTAATAATTAAAGAAATGTTACATATAATCACTTCAATCTATTAATTTCATATTATTATCCCTATTTAATAATCATCAAACAAGTATCATTAAATAACTGATGATAGTAGTTGCTTGTCTTCCGAGCGACTCACTTCTTTATGTGCACCTGATGACGACGAGGTCGAATTATAGGAGTTGTTTTCTGTGATCTCTTGTACGTGTGTTCCTCCTATGAATCTTGCGTATATATATATATACAATTAAAAGAAACGGTCCAGCGGACTTTTTTAAAATAAAATAAATTCAAAACGAAGGAAACACACAGAAAGACACAGACATAACTCACATCGATATTTCGACCATCGTCGTCATCAGGAGGTGTGAAGAGCGAAGAGCGAAGAGTCCCGCAGGAAGACAGGGCGGTACTCCCACACAGGGGAGTACCGCCCTGTCTTCCTGCGGGACTCTTCGCTCTTCGCTCTTCACACCTCCTGATGACGACGATGGTCGAAATATCGATGTGAGTTATGTCTGTGTCTTTCTGTGTGTTTCCTTCGTTTTGAATTTATTATATATATATATATATATAATGATCAAACCACAATATGAAAATGGGAAAACAAGACTAACATCTTTCAACCGTAACAAGCGGTCTTCGTCAGAGTCAAAAACCCAACTGGTTTTTTTTTGACCCAACATCAGTTGGGTTTTTGACTCTGACGAAGACCGCTTGTTACGGTTGAAAGATCTTAGTCTTGTTTTCCCATTTCTTATTGTGGTTTGATCATTGATTGTTATTTCACGTGTTTATGTGAAATCTTTCTATATATATATATATTCATCATGATTTGTTTTCTTGAGCCAATATTTATATGATGTAATTTTTTTTTTTTTTGAGGGTTGAGGTCCAATGATTTTAAACTAGTCCTTTTGCCGACGTTTCAACATATATTTATGTCATTTTGAGGGCTACAACATGATTGTTTTACAATTAGCACTACTATTACTACTATTTAATAAAATGTAATGTAATAAAATAAAATATAATAAATTACCAAATAGTAGTAATAGTAGTGCTAATTGTAAAACAATCATGTTGCAGCCTTGAAGATGACATAAATATATGTCGAAACGTCGGTAAAAGGACTAGTTTAAAATCATTGGACCTCAACCCTCAAAAAAAAAATTACATATATATATATATATATATATATACACCATGATAAATGGAAGCTGTCCGGCAGGAATAATTACACTTCAAATAAACTGTGACACATAGACAGAAACATAACAAAAACTCACTTTTCAATATTTTGACCGTAATCTATGTGTCACAGTTTATTTTAAGTGTATATAAATAGAACAGATTGAATAATATATCGACTGTTTGATAGAATAGGTGTGTTATCTAATCGGGATTCGGTCAAATTTTCTTTAAAAAAAATATTAATATGATTGTTACATAATGGATCAAATGTTTAACTATATCTATATTTAAACAATGATTGGTGCAAGTTGAGACGTAATTGATGAAATCCCCCAATATGAGTAAATATCACACTATAACATACTGCACAAGTAATGAATAACTAACTTCTACACTTCGGCAATTGTCGTCTTCAGGAAGCGAAGAGTTAAGCAGGTTGGCAGGAAATGACTGTTACACAGTCAGTAGTACCACTACAACCAAAAATAAAGAGAAAAAAAGGAAATAATAAGCGAAAGGAGAAATGAAAAATATGAAAGATAAAAGTTAATTCTGATGAAAAAAATAATAAAAATTATTATAACTTCAACAATAATGAATTAATTAATTAAAGAACAATCAACCTTGAGAGTGATTAATATGAATGAATCAGGGTAGACGGCGTGACTGTCAAACTTCCCTTATTATCAACCCTAGTCTTTCGCTTCCCCTCCCAATCATTGTTACCACCCTATCAATGACAATATCTCCTGTACTTCCCTCAACAACGTTTACCAACTGACCTAACTGTTTTTACGTTGGTTTTAGATTCAAATAAGCTAAGCCTTTATATGAATTGTCATAGGGATTCAGTTAGCCATGCAGTAGCCTTCCTCTAGCTCAGTGGTTCCCAACCTGTGGGTCGCGACCCCAAACGGGGTCGCCAATTGATTTTGACCCGAACGTGAATATTATATAAAACACGGTAAAAACAGAAGACAGTTAAATAAATAACATTATAAAATAAAATTAAGACAATTATATAAATGCACACTATGAAACTAAATATAACAGTTCATTAAGTCACTGAACATAACGTCCGAGACATGTATTGAACATGTTTCGTTTCACTTGAAAGACCTTAGTCATCTTTCTCTTTTCTTATGTGGTTTGGACGTAAAAAAACACTACTTAAAAAGTTATGCAAAAATATACAAGTATGATCTAGTTGTGCTAGAAATATTACGCACCCTTTTGATGTTAAACAACCAATGTAGACAATAGATCGAAAAAAATATCTGATTAAACTGCAGACCGAAATAAATTAGATGTGGAACACGACTTGAGGTGTGCCATATCGACAAAGGAGCCCAGGATAGAATTGCTAGCTAAAAAGCTACAATACCAGCCGTCTCATTAAGGTCAGTTCATAAACATACTTTAGTAAAGTTACATAACGGTATGAAATTTGTTTGTTTGATTACTTTGAAATTGATTTGCAATTAATTAATGTTTTGTAGGAGCTTTGAAATTAATAAATAACTTCTATATTAATCATATATTTAAGGAATATACAGTTACTTCACTAATAAATTGCAATATATGCCAGTTTCTTATAGAAAAAATAAATGTATAAAAGATATTTTAACGATTGGGGTCGCTTCCTGATTGCTTGTTCTAAAATGGGTCGCTATATTTGAAAGGTTGGGAACCGCTGCTCTAGCTAGCTATCCATGATAGCTCCCCATGACTTCAGTTTTAATGGTTGTTTTTGCGTTTAAATTTCTGAAACAGATCCCTCATACAAATACCTGAGATACTTTAAAAGCTTTGAAGAAACCACTCCGTCGTGAATTTTAACTTTATCGTTGATTTGATTTTTTTTTTAATTTAATTTTATATTTATATGTACAAAAAAAATTATTATTATTAATAAATATAGTTAATGGGTTAGTTCCACTGAGGTTAGTAATATTAGAATTAGTAATAATACAATCCGTTATACCTCGTAAAGTCCTTGAAAAGCTCGACCGGTTTCGGGTCCGTCTGGATCCTATCTTCAAAAGCAAGCCAGTCAGTTAGGTGCTCTTAAAAATGGGATCCAGACGGACCCGAAACCGGTCGAGCTTTTCAGAAACTTTACGAGGTATGACGGATTGTATTATTACTAATTTTATTATTATAATTATTAAAAATTATTAAATTTTAATTAATATTATTTATTAATATTTTAATTAATTTTATTAATATTTTTATTATTATAAAAAATATTATATGTATTAAAATTATTGAGTGATTAGTTAATCAATTCCTGTTTAATCAATTAATTAAGTACAGGCATATTGATGTCGCTTTGATGATGCAGCCATTGCGAAACCGGTCGGACGACTCCACCAGTGATAGGCGAGGTATGAGGGTTCATAATAATATCTTAATTAATTAAGTCCTCTTAAACTTAAAATAATATTTTTTACAGTTTTTTTTATTAATTTTTATCTATTAATTTTTTTCAATAGTTTATTATTTATTGTTTGTTTACTTCCCCCTCCCTTCCCTCTTGGTGGTGGTATCGCTGAGTTAGTAAGAGTCTTGAGGTTTGACTTCAGTCATCTCCCAGCCATCCTACGGGACTCTTGCCCAAAATCACTATGCCCTGTCAGAATCTGGACTAACCAGTAATGAACATGAAGGCCTCCCAACCTCAACCTTATCTCAATATTGGGAAGGAATCGGTGGGTCCACCACTAATCTTACCTGCAGCTGAGCAGGTTCAGTAGGACCATTCGTCTGGAGTTTGATCGAGAACTTTTAATATAAGTCGGTTCTATGGATGGCGGAGGCCCATGGAGAGGTTGTCTCTTTATCCCTCCAACTGAGGTTGGACTCGTAGTGGCTGTTGGTTCTCATTCAAGCTGGATAGACCCTTGTGGTCGCTGAGTGAGAAGCAGTAACTTCTTGGAAGAGGGCCTGCTTAGCATCCAGGGGAGCTAGAGACCCCAAACCTTACCAGTGGGAACGTGCCAAGAACTCAGCTGATTGGACTGGACGACTTGCCTGGTAGAGGCTCTGGCTTTTGACGTGATCTCAGAGTGGGGTGATTAGATACATTCCTCTCTCGAGCCCTTTATATTACGATATAAAGAAACTTAAAGGCTCTCTTGCACTTTATTGACACGGGCAAGGTGGCGTTTACCCAACGAGAGATTTGTAATCTCTCTCTATGAATCGTTCACTATGGTACTAAAGACTCCTCGCAATGACGCCCTGATGGGGTCCGATTAACTACCAGTAGCAAGCCCTGGTCTCAGGGTATCGTGCATTGCCCTCTGCGGAGAGGGACGACCGAATTCATAACAATTCTGTGGCAGTCCTTAAACTGTAACAGAAAAAGAATAAGAAAGGGAATTGGTAACAATGCAATTTTATATCTATTAATGAAGGTCTGCTTCATATATTCATAATTCTTATGTTGTCATCATGATGATGATGTAATTCAACAATAAGAATTGCTGAATTAAAAGTTTAGGTTAGAGGGTAAAGATTCATGAAATTTGCGGTATCATGATCGGATTTCTTGGTGGATAAAAGGAATTTTCAAATCGTTATAAATGGAATCGTTAAAAACATAAAAAAAACTTGTACAATTTTGCGAAGGATTTGGATGGAGATGTTTGGATTCTTTGGATGTTTGTATTCTTTGGATATTTGTATTCTTTGGATATTTGTATTCTTTGGATGTTTGTATTCTTTGAATATTTGTATTCTTTGGATGTTTGTATTCTTTGGATATTTGTATTCTTTGGATGTTTGGATTCTTTGGATGTTTGGATTCTTTGGATATTTGTGTTCTTTGGATGTTTCTATTCTTTGGATATTTGTATTCTTTGGATGTTTGGATTCTTTGGATGTTTGTATTCTTTGAATATTTGTATTCTTTGGATGTTTGTATTCTTTGGATGTTTGGATTCTTTGGATGTTTGTATTCTTTGGATGTTTGTATTCTTTGGATGTTTGTATTCTTTGGATGTTTGTATTCTTTGGATGTTTGTATTCTTTGGATATTTGTGTTCTTTGGATGTTTCTATTCTTTGGATATTTGTATTCTTTGGATGTTTGTATTCTTTGGATATTTGTATTCTTTGGATATTTGTATTCTTTGGATGTTTGTACGTTTGGTTGATATCCAAAATTCGAGTCCATAAGTCCAGATCGGTGTATATTAGTCTTTTGTTCTTTAGAGTCAAATTTGTTCTTTTGTCGAAAAGTCTGTATAATGTCTTATATCGTCTCATCAGATCCTGTCGTTTCAGTCTTGTATTTAGATAGGAGGAACAAAAGTGAATTTCCAAATGTACATAATAATACCCTTTGGACTTTATAAGTTAAAACTTGAATAGTCAAAGGGTTAGTTTAATGTTAGAAATAAATAATAGCAGTATACCTGCACAAGGGGCAAGGCACTAAGAACGTTTCGCAGTCTTCAACAGTCTTCATCAGGTGATGAGTAAGGATGAGCATGCACTTAACATGGACAGCATTGCCACAGCTGTACTTACAATGGACCACTGCAACATGGATAATCACATCATAGGACCATATTGATAAACATATCTACGTAAAACTGACAAACCGTGATAAACTGATAAACACGTGATACTCTCTTTATTTAAACTAGACTGTTGTTGAAATTCTCACATCGCTTTCTCTTAAGAAATCTCTTGTCAGACTTAAATTTTTCTATTTCAAAATGTTATACTTCTGTCTATGGTAAAGGCTTTACATATTAACCGAAACGTCGGTATTGAGAGTTTAATTTGAACCTGGAAAACTGACCGAGTGCTGATAAACTTTAATTGTGTTTCTATTTCACGGTCGTTACTTTTGTCTATATATATATGATCAAACCACAATAAGAAATGGGAAAACAAGAATAAGATCTTTCAACCGTAACAAGCGGTCTTCGTCAGAGTCAAAAACCCAACTGAACACTAGATGCAGAAAACATCTGGTGAGGAGTTGAGAAGAGTGGGAGGGAAGAGTGGTATTTTAAAAGGGTGAAAGCACAGGAAAGGACTAATGTCCAGAAAGGGATGTTTGGGGAAACAAAGGAGTACAGTAAGAAAAAGTAAAAAACTATCCGCTAGCTGTCAACCCTCTATTTTTTATATGCAAGAATAAGGCATTTTAATTTTCATTAAAATGAAAATCATCATATTGATTGGACAGGAGCTAAATTTATTACCTATGAAAAATCAATGTTGTTAAGAAATATTATTGAATCGTCTCTAATTAAATTTAATAGATCTAATATTATAAACATTAGTAACGGTCTATTCAAACTTGATACTTTCGTCACGAGGGCAATAGCCTCTTCAAAGAGGGTTGACAGCTAGCGGATAGTTTTTTACTTTTTCTTCCTGTACTCCTTTGTTTCCCCAAACATCCCTTTCTGGACATTAGTCCTTTCCTGTGCTTTCACCCTTTTAAAATACCACTCTTCCCTCCCACTCTTCTCAACTCCTCACCAGATGTTTTCTGCATCTAGTGTTCAGTTGAGTTTTTGACTCTGACGAAGACCGCTTGTTACGGTTGAAAGATCTTAGTCTTGTTTTCCCATTTCTTATTGTGGTTTGATCATTGATTGTTGTTTCACGTGTTTATGTGAAATCTTTTTATCTATATATATATATAGATAACAGATTCAGTCTAGTCGAAGGTTTTGTCCGGTTAACATTGTTGTTCCTTTAAATAATGTAAATTTCATTTTCTTAGTTAAAAAATTCTTACTTCTGCCTATTAAAAAGGTTTAAATAAAACCGAAACGTTGGCAACGAGAGTTTGATTTTTTATCCTGGAAAATTGACCGAACCCCGATTAGAGAACACACCTATATATATATATATATATATATATATATAATATATATATATAGCACAATGTACATAAAGAAATAGAGACATTATTAGCACACACTTACAGTATCTGTAAGACTGTTAATTTCTCTTTATTTTTTTATGCACTCTTAAATCAAAACGTTGGCTTTAAAAGTTTGAATTGAACCTCGAAAACTGACCGATTCTTGGTAAATAAATTTTTTTTTTGTATATATGTATAACAAGAATTAGCAGTAAATACGTAAATGAACAAAACATCGTCTAAACAAAAAATAGATTTCCAAAATTGGGTCTGAGATATATTTCGAAGAAAAACTCGTCAGGTTTATTCAATAGTTTATATAGATTTTACATCTGGGATCATTGATTTTACCTGATTTATGTTGAGAGAATTTATTCTTAATTCTTCATTCTTTTTAATACTATTATTATTAGGGGCCAGGCTAGCTCAGTGGTTACGTGCTCGCCTCTGAACTGATAGGACCGGGGTTCAATCCTCACCTGGCTATCGATTTATTCACGTGGGAGGTGAATAAATCTGAGCACGTCGTCCCTCGGAGAAGGACCAACCAACGACCAACGAATATATCCGCGCACTATAGTGCACGTCGTAACTAGCAGTTCCAGACCAGAGGCCTTCTACTGCTTGCTTACAGTGCTACTATAACATTAAAACCGTCGGTCCCGAGCCTCTACGATGTCAGGTACTCGTTAAAGATCCCTACTCTAAATACATTTGAGTTATGCAAAATTTAACTCCCACTATAGAATCAATCTTCATTGTGTGGTATCACAAAGAGCCAATGCTTGGCCTAAGTGTGTTCCCTTGTGGGACTGCCACTGCAACCTGATACCTAATACCATTATTCGTAAAGAAATGTATTACTTACTGTTTTCTTAATATTAATAATAATTAATATTGTTTACTTTAATTAATATTAATTAAAATATTAATAGAACTTTAATATTTCTTTGAATAATTCGTCATAAACTGGAATTAAGAGGTATTCCAGTTTTCACTTGTGTGCAAATTTTAAACATGAATATCAGAGTTTTGTAATTATACTAGGAGACGTGCCCGATTTTGACAGGTATTTTACAATAATTCGATGATACGTGGTATTTCAAATAATTATTGCATAAATTATAGAATATGAAAAACTATATTTATGAGCACAGTGTGAAGTAGGAGCCTCTGTAATCACCACATTAACTGTTTGTCCTTAGGGTGCATGGAAGAACAGAGAGTTGGAACCTCTGACTCTTGAGCAAGCAACATGCAGTTGATCACACACACTTAGTTATATTATTACTAGCTGCATCTGTTGTGGATGCTAGACTCAATTCTGTTACCCTCCTAAGAAGCCTTAAGGGGACACGAGGTGACAGGACTGTAGTGTATTCTGACTGAATGAAGAGGTCTACCTGGCAGGCTGGTCTGCAAGAACACCTCCAGACAGATGGGGCAGGACTCCCCCAGCCGCACTGGTCTCTTGGCGTGGATGCTAGACTCAATCTGTTACCCTACTAAGAAGCATTAAGGGGACACGAGGTGACAGGACTGTAGTGTATTTGACTGAATGAAGAGGTCTACCTGGCAGGCTGGTCTGCAGGAACACCTCCAGACAGATGGGGCAGGACTCCCCCAGCCGCACTGGTCTCTTCGGCTGTGGATGCTAGACTCAATTCTGTTACCCTACTAAGAAGCATTAAGGGACACGAGGTGACAGGACTTAGTGTATTTGACTGAATGAACAGGTCTACCTGGCAGGCTGGTCTGCAAGAACACCTCCAGACAGATGGGGCAGGACTCCCCCCCGCACTGGTCTCTTGGCGTGGATGCTAGACTCAATTCTGTTACCCTACTAAGAAGCATTAAGGGGACACGAGGTGACAGGACTTAGTGTATTCTGACTGAATGAAGAGGTCTACCTGGCAGGCTGGTCTGCAAGAACACCTCCAGACAGATGGGGCAGGACTCCCCCAGCCGCACTGGTCTCTTCGGCGTGGATGCTAGACTCAATTTGTTACCCTCTAAGAAGCATTAAGGGGACACGAGGTGACAGGACTTAGTGTATTCTGACTGAATGAAGAGGTCTACCTGGCAGGCTGGTCTGCAAGAACACCTCCAGACAGATGGGGCAGGACTCCCCAGCCGCACTGGTCTCTTGGCAGTGGATGCTAGACTCAATTCTGTTACCCTACTAAGAAGCATTAAGGGGACACGAGGTGACAGGACTTAGTGTATTCTGACTGAATGAAGAGGTCTACCTGGCAGGCTGGTCTGCAAGAACACCTCCAGACAGATGGGGCAGGACTCCCCCAGCCGCACTGGTCTCTTGGCGTGGATGCTAGACTCAATTCTGTTACCCTACTAAGAAGCATTAAGGGGACACGAGGTGACAGGACTATAGTGTATTCTGACTGAATGAAAGGTCTACCTGGCAGGCTGGTCTGCAAGAACACCTCCAGACAGATGGGGCAGGACTCCCCCAGCCGCACTGGTCTCTTGGCGTGGATGCTAGACTCAATTTGTTACCCTACTAAGAAGATTAAGGGACACGAGGTGACAGGACTTAGTGTATTCTGACTGAATGAAGAGGTCTACCTGGCAGGCTGGTCTGCAAGAACACCTCCAGACAGATGGGGCAGGACTCCCCCAGCCGCACTGGTCTCTTCGGCTGTGGATGCTAGACTCAATTCTGTTACCCTACTAAGAAGCATTAAGGGACACGAGGTGACAGGATATAGTGTATTCTGACTGAATGAAGAGGTCTACCTGGCAGGTTGGTCTGCAAGAACACCTCCAGACAGATGGGGCAGGACTCCCCCAGCCGCACTGGTCTCTTCGGGTGGATGCTAGCTCAATTCTGTTACCCTACTAAGAAGCATTAAGGGGACACGAGGTGACAGGACTTAGTGTATTCTGACTGAATGAAGAGGTCTACCTGGCAGGCTGGTCTGCAAGAACACCTCCAGACAGATGGGGCAGGACTCCCCCAGCCGCACTGGTCTCTTGGCGTGGATGCTAGACTCAATTCTGTTACCCTACTAAGAAGCATTAAGGGGACACGAGGTGACAGGACTGTAGTGTATTCTGACTGAATGAAAGGTCTACCTGGCAGGCTGGTCTGCAAGAACACCTCCAGACAGATGGGGCAGGACTCCCCCAGCCGCACTGGTCTCTTCGGCTGTGGATGCTAGACTCAATTCTGTTAACCCTCTAAGAAGCATTAAGGGGACACGAGGTGACAGGACTTAGTGTATTCTGACTGAATGAAAGGTCTACCTGGCAGGCTGGTCTGCAAGAACACCTCCAGACAGATGGGGCAGGACTCCCCCAGCCGCACTGGTCTCTTCGGCTGTGGATGCTAGACTCAATTCTGTTACCCTCCTAAGAAGCATTAAGGGGACACGAGGTGACAGGACTTAGTGTATTCTGACTGAATGAAGAGGTCTACCTGGCAGGCTGGTCTGCAAGAACACCTCCAGACAGATGGGGCAGGACTCCCCCAGCCGCACTGGTCTCTTGGCGTGGATGCTAGACTCAATCTGTTACCCTCTAAGAAGCATTAAGGGACACGAGGTGACAGGACTTAGTGTATTCTGACTGAATGAAGGGTCTACCTGGCAGGCTGGTCTGCAAGAACACCTCCAGACAGATGGGGCAGGACTCCCCCAGCCGCACTGGTCTCTTGGCGTGGATGCTAACTCAATTCTGTTACCCTACTAAGAAGCATTAAGGGGACACGAGGTGACAGGACTATAGTGTATTCTGACTGAATGAAAGGTCTACCTGGCAGGCTGGTCTGCAAGAACACCTCCAACAGATGGGGCAGGACTCCCCCAGCCGCACTGGTCTCTTCGGCTGTGGATGCTAGACTCAATTCTGTTACCCTACTAAGAAGCATTAAGGGGACACGAGGTGACAGGACTATAGTGTATTCTGACTGAATGAACAGGTCTACCTGGCAGGCTGGTCTGCAAGAACACCTCCAGACAGATGGGGCAGGACTCCCCCAGCCGCACTGGTCTCTTCGGCTGTGGATGCTAGACTCAATTCTGTTACCCTACTAAGAAGCATTAAGGGGACACGAGGTGACAGGACTATAGTGTATTCTGACTGAATGAAGAGGTCTACCTGGCAGGCTGGTCTGCAAGAACACCTCCAGACAGATGGGGCAGGACTCCCCCAGCCGCACTGGTCTCTTCGGCTGTGGATGCTAGACTCAATTCTGTTACCCTACTAAGAAGCATTAAGAGGACACGAGGTGACAGGACTATAGTGTATTCTGACTGAATGAAAGGTCTACCTGGCAGGCTGGTCTGCAAGAACACCTCCAGACAGATGGGGCAGGACTCCCCCACCGCACTGGTCTCTTCGGCTGTGGATGCTAGACTCAATTCTGTTACCCTACTAAGAAGCATTAAGGGGACACGAGGTGACAGGACTTAGTGTATTCTGACTGAATGAAGAGGTCTACCTGGCAGGCTGGTCTGCAAGAACACCTCCAGACAGATGGGGCAGGACTCCCCCAGCCGCACTGGTCTCTTGGCGTGGATGCTAGACTCAATCTGTTACCCTACTAAGAAGCATTAAGGGGACACGAGGTGACAGGACTTAGTGTATTCTGACTGAATGAAGAGGTCTACCTGGCAGGCTGTCTGCAAGAACACCTCCAGACAGATGGGGCAGGACTCCCCCAGCCGCACTGGTCTCTTGGCTGTGGATGCTAGACTCAATCTGTTACCCTACTAAGAAGCATTAAGGGGACACAAGGTGACAGGACTTAGTGTATTCTGACTGAATGAAGAGGTCTACCTGGCAGGCTGGTCTGCAAGAACACCTCCAGACAGATGGGGCAGGACTCCCCAGCCGCACTGGTCTCTTGGCGTGGATGCTAGACTCAATCTGTTACCCTACTAAGAAGCATTAAGAGGACACAAGGTGACAGGACTGTAGTGTATTCTGACTGAATGAAGAGGTCTACCTGGCAGGCTGGTCTGCAAGAACACCTCCAGACAGATGGGGCAGGACTCCCCCAGCCGCACTGGTCTCTTCGGCTGTGGATGCTAGACTCAATTCTGTTACCCTACTAAGAAGCATTAAGAGGACACAAGGTGACAGGACTTAGTGTATTCTGACTGAATGAAAGGTCTACCTGGCAGGCTGGTCTGCAAGAACACCTCCAGACAGATGGGGCAGGACTCCCCAGCCGCACTGGTCTCTTGGCTGTGGATGCTAGACTCAATTCTGTTACCCTACTAAGAAGCATTAAGGGGACACGAGGACAGGACTTAGTGTATTCTGACTGAATGAAGAGGTCTACCTGGCAGGCTGGTCTGCAAGAACACCTCCAGACAGATGGGGCAGGACTCCCCCAGCCGCACTGGTCTCTTGGCGTGGATGCTAGACTCAATTCTGTTACCCTACTAAGAAGCATTAAGGGGACACGAGGTGACAGGACTTAGTGTATTCTGACTGAATGAAAGGTCTACCTGGCAGGCTGGTCTGCAAGAACACCTCCAGACAGATGGGGCAGGACTCCCCAGCCGCACTGGTCTCTTGGCGTGGATGCTAGACTCAATTCTGTTACCCTACTAAGAAGCATTAAGGGACACGAGGTGACAGGACTTAGTGTATTCTGACTGAATGAAGAGGTCTACCTGGCAGGCTGGTCTGCAAGAACACCTCCAGACAGATGGGGCAGGACTCCCCCAGCCGCACTGGTCTCTTCGGCTGTGGATGCTAGACTCAATTCTGTTACCCTCTAAGAAGCATTAAGGGGACACGAGGTGACAGGACTTAGTGTATTCTGACTGAATGAAGAGGTCTACCTGGCAGGCTGGTCTGCAAGAACACCTCCAGACAGATGGGGCAGGACTCCCCCAGCCGCACTGGTCTCTTGGCGTGGATGCTAGACTCAACTCTGTTACCCTACTAAGAAGCATTAAGGGGACACAAGGTGACAGGACTATAGTGTATTCTGACTGAATGAAGAGGTCTACCTGGCAGGCTGGTCTGCAAGAACACCTCCAGACAGATGGGGCAGGACTCCCCCAGCCGCACTGGTCTCTTAGGCAGTGGATGCTAGACTCAATTCTGTTACCCTACTAAGAAGCATTAAGGGGACACGAGGTGACAGGACTGTAGTGTATTCTGACTGAATGAAGAGGTCTACCTGGCAGGCTGGTCTGCAAGAACACCTCCAGACAGATGGGGCAGGACTCCCCCAGCCGCACTGGTCTCTTCGGCTGTGGATGCTAGACTCAACTCTGTTACCCTACTAAGAAGCATTAAGGGGACACGAGGTGACAGGACTGTAGTGTATTCTGACTGAATGAAGAGGTCTACCTGGCAGGCTGGTCTGCAAGAACACCTCCAGACAGATGGGGCAGGACTCCCCCAGCCGCACTGGTCTCTTCGGCTGTGGATGCTAGACTCAATTCTGTTACCCTCCTAAGAAGCATTAAGGGGACACGAGGTGACAGGACTATAGTGTATTCTGACTGAATGAAGAGGTCTACCTGGCAGGCTGGTCTGCAAGAACACCTCCAGACAGATGGGGCAGGACTCCCCCAGCCGCACTGGTCTCTTCGGCTGTGGATGCTAGACTCAATTCTGTTACCCTACTAAGAAGCATTAAGGGGACACGAGGTGACAGGACTATAGTGTATTCTGACTGAATGAAGAGGTCTACCTGGCAGGCTGGTCTGCAAGAACACCTCCAGACAGATGGGGCAGGACTCCCCCAGCCGCACTGGTCTCTTAGGCAGTGGATGCTAGACTCAACTCTGTTACCCTACTAAGAAGCATTAAGGGGACACGAGGTGACAGGACTATAGTGTATTCTGACTGAATGAAGAGGTCTACCTGGCAGGCTGGTCTGCAAGAACACCTCCAGACAGATGGGGCAGGACTCCCCCAGCCGCACTGGTCTCTTGGCGTGGATGCTAGACTCAACTCTGTTACCCTACTAAGAAGCATTAAGGGGACACGAGGTGACAGGACTTAGTGTATTCTGACTGAATGAAGAGGTCTACCTGGCAGGCTGGTCTGCAAGAACACCTCCAGACAGATGGGGCAGGACTCTCCCCAGCCGCACTGGTCTCTTGGCGTGGATGCTAGACTCAATCTGTTACCCTACTAAGAAGCATTAAGGGGACACGAGGTGACAGGACTGTAGTGTATTCTGACTGAATGAAGAGGTCTACCTGGCAGGCTGGTCTGCAAGAACACCTCCAGACAGATGGGGCAGGACTCCCCCAGCCGCACTGGTCTCTTAGGCAGTGGATGCTAGACTCAATTCTGTTACCCTACTAAGAAGCATTAAGAGGACACAAGGTGACAGGACTGTAGTGTATTCTGACTGAATGAAGAGGTCTACCTGGCAGGCTGGTCTGCAAGAACACCTCCAGACAGATGGGGCAGGACTCCCCCAGCCGCACTGGTCTCTTCGGCTGTGGATGCTAGACTCAATTCTGTTACCCTACTAAGAAGCATTAAGAGGACACAAGGTGACAGGACTGTAGTGTATTCTGACTGAATGAAGAGGTCTACCTGGCAGGTTGGTCTGCAAGAACACCTCCAGACAGATGGGGCAGGACTCCCCCAGCCGCACTGGTCTCTTAGGCTGTGGATGCTAGACTCAATTCTGTTACCCTACTAAGAAGCATTAAGGGGACACGAGGTGACAGGACTGTAGTGTATTCTGACTGAATGAAGAGGTCTACCTGGCAGGCTGGACTGCAAGAACACCTCCAGACAGATGGGGCAGGACCTCCCAGCCGCACTGGTCTCTTCGGCTGTGGATGCTAGACTCAATTCTGTTACCCTACTAAGAAGCATTAAGGGGACACGAGGTGACAGGACTTAGTGTATTCTGACTGAATGAAGAGGTCTACCTGGCAGGCTGGTCTGCAAGAACACCTCCAGACAGATGGGGCAGGACTCCCCCAGCCGCACTGGTCTCTTCGGCTGTGGATGCTAGACTCAATTCTGTTACCCTACTAAGAAGCATTAAGAGGACACAAGGTGACAGGACTGTAGTGTATTCTGACTGAATGAAGAGGTCTACCTGGCAGGCTGGTCTGCAAGAACACCTCCAGACAGATGGGGCAGGACTCCCCCAGCCGCACTGGTCTTTCGGCTGTGGATGCTAGACTCAACTCTGTTACCCTACTAAGAAGCATTAAGGGGACACGAGGTGACAGGACTTAGTGTATTCTGACTGAATGAAGAGGTCTACCTGGCAGGCTGGTCTGCAAGAACACCTCCAGACAGATGGGGCAGGACTCCCCCAGCCGCACTGGTCTCTTCGGCTGTGGATGCTAGACTCAATTCTGTTACCCTACTAAGAAGCATTAAGAGGACACAAGGTGACAGGACTGTAGTGTAGTTTGACTGAATGAAGAGGTCTACCTGGCAGGCTGGTCTGCAAGAACACCTCCAGACAGATGGGGCAGGACTCCCCCAGCCGCACTGGTCTCTTCGGCTGTGGATGCTAGACTCAATTCTGTTACCCTACTAAGAAGCATTAAGAGGACACAAGGTGACAGGACTGTAGTGTATTCTGACTGAATGAACAGGTCTACCTGGCAGGCTGGTCTGCAAGAACACCTCCAGACAGATGGGGCAGGACTCCCCCAGCCGCACTGGTCTTTGGCAGTAGTGCTTTTTACCCATTAAGAAGCATTAAAGGGGGGGTGGGTTAGTGTTTTTTGACTGGAAGAGGTTTGGAGGTTGGTCTGCAAGAAACCTTGGGCAGTGGGGAGGATCCCAGCCGCACTGGTCTCTTTGGGCTTGGTTGACTCAATTCTGTTTTAAGAAGGATTAAGGGGCCGAGGTGACAGGATATTGTTATTCGGTTGGTGGGTTCTACCTGGCGGTGGTTCCTGCAAGAACCCTCCAGAAGGGGGCAGGATCCCCAGCCGCACTGGTCTTTGGGTGGATGCTAGACTCAATTCTGTTACCCTACTAAGAAGCATTAAGGGGACACGAGGTGACAGGACTATAGTGTATTCTGACTGAATGAAGAGGTCTACCTGGCAGGCTGGTCTGCAAGAACACCTCCAGACAGATGGGGCAGGACTCCCCCAGCCGCACTGGTCTCTTAGGCAGTGGATGCTAGACTCAATTCTGTTACCCTACTAAGAAGCATTAAGGGGACACGAGGTGACAGGACTATAGTGTATTCTGACTGAATGAAGAGGTCTACCTGGCAGGCTGGTCTGCAAGAACACCTCCAGACAGATGGGGCAGGACTCCCCCAGCCGCACTGGTCTCTTCGGCTGTGGATGCTAGACTCAATTCTGTTACCCTCCTAAGAAGCATTAAGGGGACACGAGGTGACAGGACTGTAGTGTATTTTGACTGAATGAACAGGTCTACCTGGCAGGCTGGTCTGCAAGAACACCTCCAGACAGATGGGGCAGGACTCCCCCAGCCGCACTGGTCTCTTCGGCTGTGGATGCTAGACTCAATTCTGTTACCCTACTAAGAAGCATTAAGGGGACACGAGGTGACAGGACTGTAGTGTATTTTGACTGAATGAAGAGGTCTACCTGGCAGGCTGGTCTGCAAGAACACCTCCAGACAGATGGGGCAGGACTCCCCCAGCCGCACTGGTCTCTTAGGCTGTGGATGCTAGACTCAATTCTGTTACCCTACTAAGAAGCATTAAGGGGACACGAGGTGACAGGACTGTAGTGTATTCTGACTGAATGAAGAGGTCTACCTGGCAGGCTGGTCTGCAAGAACACCTCCAGACAGATGGGGCAGGACTCCCCCAGCCGCACTGGTCTCTTAGGCAGTGGATGCTAGACTCAACTCTGTTACCCTACTAAGAAGCATTAAGGGGACACGAGGTGACAGGACTATAGTGTATTCTGACTGAATGAAGAGGTCTACCTGGCAGGCTGGTCTGCAAGAACACCTCCAGACAGATGGGGCAGGACTCCCCCAGCCGCACTGGTCTCTTCGGCTGTGGATGCTAGACTCAACTCTGTTACCCTACTAAGAAGCATTAAGGGGACACGAGGTGACAGGACTATAGTGTATTCTGACTGAATGAAGAGGTCTACCTGGCAGGCTGGTCTGCAAGAACACCTCCAGACAGATGGGGCAGGACTCTCCCAGCCGCACTGGTCTCTTAGGCAGTGGATGCTAGACTCAACTCTGTTACCCTACTAAGAAGCATTAAGGGGACACGAGGTGACAGGACTATAGTGTATTCTGACTGAATGAAGAGGTCTACCTGGCAGGCTGGTCTGCTTGAACACCTCCAGACAGATGGGGCAGGACTCTCCCAGCCGCACTGGTCTCTTCGGCTGTGGATGCTAGACTCAATTCTGTTACCCTCCTAAGAAGCATTAAGGGGACACGAGGTGACAGGACTGTAGTGTATTTTGACTGAATGAACAGGTCTACCTGGCAGGCTGGTCTGCAAGAACACCTCCAGACAGATGGGGCAGGACTCCCCCAGCCGCACTGGTCTCTTCGGCTGCGGATGAAGCGCCTCTTGGACGCTGCTGACCGCCAGCTCTCTCGGTCTCCTATCTCTTTGTAAACATTTGTTCAGTTCTCGCTCTACTAGACCCGTCTGGAAACAATAAGAAATAATTATATATATTTACACTTTTTTGATGAAAATGCTATTCGAAATGGACAAATACAGTTTAATGTACATAAACAAACATAGAAAAATTAAAAGCACACTCTTACAGTGTTGTTGGTCTCAACCATCTCTGTACCAGTGCATTTGGTTTCTCTCTCCAGAAGACGGTTCAACCGAAAATTAGAGACTGTAAGTGTGTGCTTTTAATTTCTCTATGTTTCTTCATGTACATTGAAATATACATAATATATATATATATATATATACAATTTAAAAAAACGGTCCAGCGGACTTTTTTTAAATAAAATAAATTCAAAACGAAAGAAACACACAGAAAGACACAGACATAACTCACATCGATATTTCGACCATCGTCGTCAACAGGAGATGTGAAGAGCGATGAGTCCCGCAGGAAGGCAGGGCGTTGACTCAGGCAGGGTGAGTCACCGCCCTGCCTTCCTGCGGGACTCTTCGCTCTTCACAACTCCTGATGACGACGATGGTCGAAATATCGATGTGAGTTATGTCTGTGTCTTTCTGTGTGTTTCTTTCGTTTTGAATTTATTATAAATATATATATATATATATATATATATATATATATATATATATATATATATATATATATATATAGTTCACCAAGCAAAGAGAAAAACAGATAAAAACACACTCGGTTTGAACCATGTTCAGGAGAGATAAAAGAGTGAAACCAAGCGGTTTCAACTGGTTCAGAGACGGTTGGAGACCAAACACGGTTGGTCTCTAAACCAGTCTTGGAACCAGTGCGCTTGGTTTCACTCTCTTATCTTTCCTGAAGACTGTTTAAACCAAAATTAAAGACGTTAAGTGTGTGCTTCTGATTTCTCTATGCTTCTTTTACTACATTGAGCTTTATTATATATATATATAATATATATATATATATATATATATATATATATATATATATGATCAAACCACAATAAGAAATGGGAAAACAACACTAAGATCTTAGTCTTGTTTTCCCATTTCTTATTGTGGTTTCATCATTGATTGTTATTTCACGTGTTTATCTGAAACTTTATATATATATATAAATATATATATATAATATATATATATATATAATATATATATATATATATATAATATATATATATAAATATATATATATATATATATTTATATATATATAGAGTAGTAGTTTGCTTCTCAACGCGAGTACTTCGCACTTCTTCCCGATGACGACGGATGTCGAAATATCGAAGTGAGTTCTGTAGTGTCTTTCTGTGTTCTTTTCTATGTGTTAAAGTGTATATATATATATATATATATATATATACCACAATTAAAAGAAACGGTCCAACGGACTTTTTTAAATAAAAGAAATTCAAAACGAAGGAAACACACAGAAAGACACAGACATAACTCACATTGATATTTCGACCATCGTCGTCATCAGGAGGTGTGAAGAAAGAAGAGTCTGCAGTCTGCAGTCAGAGTCGCCGCCCTGCCTTCCTGCGGTACTCTTCGCTCTTCGCTCTTCACACCTCCTGATGAGGACGATGGTTGAAATATCGATGTGAGTTATGTCTGTGTCTTTCTGTGTGTTTCCTTCGTTTTGAATTTATATATATATATATACTTTTTCGTTAGAAATACGATCAAAACGGACAAATATAGTTCAATATAGAAAAAGAAACATCCTTGATTGTGTCACACTTTAAACTACTTAGAAAACTAGAAAAGCTCAGTAGAAAAGCAGTGAATACAGAAGCTGCAGGGCGACTAGAGTCAAAGCATGTTACCTGATAAGACAGAGGGTCTGTAGGCTAGAGTCAAAGCATGTTACCTGATAAGACAGAGGGTCTGTAGGCTTGAGTCAAAGCATGTTACCTGATAAGACAGAGGGTCTGTAGGCTAGAGTCAAAGCATGTTACCTGATAAGACAGAGGGTCTGTAGGCTAGAGTCAAAGCATGTTACCTGATAAGACAGAGGGTCTGTAGGCTAGAGTCAAAGCATGTTACCTGATAAGACAGAGGGTCTGTAGGCTAGAGTCAAAGCATGTTACCTGATAAGACAGAGGGTCTGTAGGCTTGAGTCAAAGCATGTTACCTGATAAGACAGAGGGTCTGTAGGCTAGAGTCAAAGCATGTTACCTGATAAGACAGAGGGTCTGTAGGCTAGAGTCAAAGCATGTTACCTGATAAGACAGAGGGTCTGTAGGCTAGAGTCAAAGCATGTTACCTGATAAGACAGAGGGTCTGTAGGCTAGAGTCAAAGCATGTTACCTGATAAGACAGAGGGTCTGTAGGCTAGAGTCAAAGCATGTTACCTGATAAGACAGAGGGTCTGTAGGCTTGAGTCAAAGCATGTTACCTGATAAGACAGAGGGTCTGTAGGCTAGAGTCAAAGCATGTTACCTGATAAGACAGAGGGTCTGTAGGCTAGAGTCAAAGCATGTTACCTGATAAGACAGAGGGTCTGTAGGCTTGAGTCAAAGCATGTTACCTGATAAGACAGAGGGTCTGTAGGCTAGAGTCAAAGCATGTTACCTGATAAGACAGAGGGTCTGTAGGCTAGAGTCAAAGCATGTTACCTGATAAGACAGAGGGTCTTAGGCTAGAGTCAAAGCATGTTACCTGATAAGACAGAGGGTCTGTAGGCTAGAGTCAAAGCATGTTACCTGATAAGACAGAGGGTCTGTAGGCTAGAGTCAAAGCATGTTACCTGATAAGACAGAGGGTCTGTAGGCTAGAGTCAAAGCATGTTACCTGATAAGACAGAGGGTCTGTAGGCTAGAGTCAAAGCATGTTACCTGATAAGACAGAGGGTCTGTAGGCTAGAGTCAAAGCATGTTACCTGATAAGACAGAGGGTCTGTAGGCTAGAGTCAAAGCATGTTACCTGATAAGACAGAGGGTCTGTAGGCTAGAGTCAAAGCATGTTACCTGATAAGACAGAGGGTCTGTAGGCTAGAGTCAAAGCATGTTACCTGATAAGACAGAGGGTCTGTAGGCTAGAGTCAAAGCATGTTACCTGATAAGACAGAGGGTCTGTAGGCTAGAGTCAAAGCATGTTACCTGATAAGACAGAGGGTCTGTAGGCTAGAGTCAAAGCATGTTACCTGATAAGACAGAGGGTCTGTAGGCTTGAGTCAAAGCATGTTACCTGATAAGACAGAGGGTCTGTAGGCTAGAGTCAAAGCATGTTACCTGATAAGACAGAGGGTCTGTCGGCTAGAGTCAAAGCATGTTACCTGATAAGACAGAGGGTCTGTAGGCTAGAGTCAAAGCATGTTACCTGATAAGACAGAGGGTCTGTAGGCTAGAGTCAAAGCATGTTACCTGATAAGACAGAGGGTCTGTAGGCTAGAGTCAAAGCATGTTACCTGATAAGACAGAGGGTCTGTAGGCTAGAGTCAAAGCATGTTACCTGATAAGACAGAGGGTCTGTAGGCTAGAGTCAAAGCATGTTACCTGATAAGACAGAGGGTCTGTAGGCTTGAGTCAAAGCATGTTACCTGATAAGACAGAGGGTCTGTAGGCTAGAGTCAAAGCATGTTACCTGATAAGACAGAGGGTCTGTAGGCTAGAGTCAAAGCATGTTACCTGATAAGACAGAGGGTCTGTAGGCTAGAGTCAAAGCATGTTACCTGATAAGACAGAGGGTCTGTAGGCTAGAGTCAAAGCATGTTACCTGATAAGACAGAGGGTCTGTAGGCTAGAGTCAAAGCATGTTACCTGATAAGACAGAGGGTCTGTAGGCTAGAGTCAAAGCATGTTACCTGATAAGACAGAGGGTCTGTAGGCTGAGTCAAAGCATGTTACCTGATAAGACAGAGGGTCTGTAGGCTTGAGTCAAAGCATGTTACCTGATAAGACAGAGGGTCTGTAGGCTTGAGTCAAAGCATGTTACCTGATAAGACAGAGGGTCTGTAGGCTAGAGTCAAAGCATGTTACCTGATAAGACAGAGGGTCTGTAGGCTAGAGTCAAAGCATGTTACCTGATAAGACAGAGGGTCTGTAGGCTTGAGTCAAAGCATGTTACCTGATAAGACAGAGGGTCTGTAGGCTAGAGTCAAAGCATGTTACCTGATAAGACAGAGGGTCTGTAGGCTAGAGTCAAAGCATGTTACCTGATAAGACAGAGGGTCTGTAGGCTAGAGTCAAAGCATGTTACCTGATAAGACAGAGGGTCTGTAGGCTAGAGTCAAAGCATGTTACCTGATAAGACAGAGGGTCTGTAGGCTTGAGTCAAAGCATGTTACCTGATAAGACAGAGGGTCTGTAGGCTAGAGTCAAAGCATGTTACCTGATAAGACAGAGGGTCTGTCGGCTAGAGTCAAAGCATGTTACCTGATAAGACAGAGGGTCTGTAGGCTAGAGTCAAAGCATGTTACCTGATAAGACAGAGGGTCTGTAGGCTTGAGTCAAAGCATGTTACCTGATAAGACAGAGGGTCTGTAGGC
This sequence comes from Hermatobates lingyangjiaoensis, assembly GCA_026182355.1. Lineage (NCBI taxonomy): Eukaryota > Metazoa > Arthropoda > Insecta > Hemiptera > Hermatobatidae > Hermatobates > Hermatobates lingyangjiaoensis. Next base: position 46,496 of record JAPFBL010000680.1, read on the forward strand.
TAGAGTCAAAGCATGTTACCTGATAAGACAGAGGGTCTGTAGGCTAGAGTCAAAGCATGTTACCTGATAAGACAGAGGGTCTGTAGGCTAGAGTCAAAGCATGTTACCTGATAAGACAGAGGGTCTGTAGGCTAGAGTCAAAGCATGTTACCTGATAAGACAGAGGGTCTGTAGGCTAGAGTCAAAGCATGTTACCTGATAAGACAGAGGGTCTGTAGGCTAGAGTCAAAGCATGTTACCTGATAAGACAGAGGGTCTGTAGGCTAGAGTCAAAGCATGTTACCTGATAAGACAGAGGGTCTGTAGGCTAGAGTCAAAGCATGTTACCTGATAAGACAGAGGGTCTGTAGGCTTGAGTCAAAGCATGTTACCTGATAAGACAGAGGTCTGTAGGCTAGAGTCAAAGCATGTTACCTGATAAGACAGAGGGTCTGTGGCTTGAGTCAAAGCATGTTACCTGATAAGACAGAGGGTCTGTAGGCTAGAGTCAAAGCATGTTACCTGATAAGACAGAGGGTCTGTAGGCTTAGAGTCAAAGCATGTTACCTGATAAGACAGAGGGTCTGTAGGCTAGAGTCAAAGCATGTTACCTGATAAGACAGAGGGTCTGTAGGCTAGAGTCAAAGCATGTTACCTGATAAACAGAGGAGTGCTGTAGGCTAGAGCTCAATAGCATGTTACCTGATACTGTTTACAGAGGTCTGTCAGGCTAGTTTCAAGCATGTTACCTGATAAGACAGAGTCTGTAGGACATGAGTCAAAGCATTTACCTGATAAGACAGTGGGTACTGTAGGCTTAGAGTCAGCATGTTACCTGATAACAAGGTCTGTGGCTAGAAGTCAAAGATGTTACTGATAATGACAGAGTCTGATAGCTTGATCAAAGATGTTACCTGATAAGAAAGAGGTCTGTAGGCTGAGTCAAAGCATGTTACCTGATAAGACAGAGGGTCTGTAGGCTAGAGTCAAAGCATGTTACCGATAAGAGAGGGTCGAGGCTAGAGTCAAAGATGTTACCTGATAAGACAGAGGGTCTGTAAGGCTGAGTCAAAGATATACCTGATAATACAGAGGGTCTGTAGGCTAGAGTCAAAGCATGTTACCTGATAAGACAGAGGGTCTGTAGGCTTGAGTCAAAGCATGTTACCTGATAAGACAGAGGATCTGTAGGCTAGAGTCAAAGACATGTTACCTGATAAGACAGAGGGTCTGTGGCTAGAGTCAAAGCTATGTTACCTGATAAGACAGAGGGTCTGTAGGCTTGAGTCCAAAGCATGTTACCTGATAAGACAGAGGGTCTGTAGGCTAGAGTCCAAAGCATGTATACTGATAAGACAGAGGGTCTGTAGCTTGAGTCAAAGCATGTTACCTGATAAGACAGAGGGTCTGTAGGCTAGAGTCAAAGCATGTTACCATGATAAGACAGAGGGTCTGTAGGCTATGAGTCAAAGCATGTTACCTGATAAGACAGAGGTCTGTAGGCTAGAGTCAAAGCATGTTACCTGATAAGACAAGGGTCTGTAGGCTTAGTCAAGCATGTTACCTGAAAGACAGAGGGTCTGTAGGCTAGAGTCAAAGCATGTTACCTGATAAGACAGAGGGTCTGTAGGCTAGAGTCAAAGCATGTTACCTGATAAGACAGAGGGTCTGTAGGCTAGAGTCAAAGCATGTTACCTGATAAGACAGAGGGTCTGTAGGCTTGAGTCCCAGTTTCTTTAACAATACCCATAGTATGTGTATGCAGAGCTCATTGTTGTAACTGAACTGTTTACAGCTGCACTGGTGTTTTTCTGCCAGTTTAACCTGCAACACCAATCGAAACATGGAGCATTATTATATACTGGGTACTTACTTAGAGGGTACTTACTACTGCTGTTGAAAGGCAAATATATATAAATGAAGAAGACAACATATAAAAGAAAAGAAAACACTTTCTGGATCAATATTTTGAATTGAAGTTCGTCATCACGAAGAGAGTAGAAGGGAAGAAGCAAAGGTACGTGCTTTCAGTGGAGTGCGAGTGGAAGGCGACTCAATATATATATATATATACTTTTTCGTTGGAAATACGATCAAAAACGGACAAATATAGTTCAATATAGACAAAGAAACATAGAGAAATCAAAAGAACACACTTACAGTCTCTGTAAGTGTGTTCTTTTGATTACTTATGTTTCTTTGTCTATATTGCAGTGCGCTTGGTTTCCCTCTCTTATCTCTCCTAAAGACGGTTCAAACCGAAAATTATAGACTGTAAGTGTATTCTTTTGATTTCTCTATGTTTCTTTGTCTATACTGAACTATATTTATATAAAGATTTCACATAAATACATGAAATAACAATCAATGATCAAACCACAATATAAAGAATAGTTGTCGAACAACTGTTTGACTAATCCAACAAAACATAAGTTGGCTGTTAACGAGTTTGATATTATGTTTACTTATAGTAAAGTTAGGTTTATACCACTCCATATTTTTTATCTTAGTTTTTATTCTTTTTCGATTTGAATATTTTTATAGGTAAGGCAAGACAGCGTCTGTAGGGTTAGCTAAACGTAACATGACATTCAATAACAGTTGGCGGTACGAAGTTTACAAGGCCAGCTAGTTTTAAATAAAAATAACTAATAGTTGGACCGGAGCTAAAATGGTTACTTGTGGTAAAATCGGTGTTGTTAAGAAATATTATCGAATCATCTATGATTAAATTTAATAGATTAAATATTATAAACATTAGTAACGGTTTGTTCAAACTTGACTCAGAGTTAACGAGGGCAATAGACTCATCTAAAAGGGTTGACAGCTAGTTTTTTTTGGTAGAAAATATTTTTTGAAAAATATGAATACATTTATTGAACTTATATATTATATATTTTGTTTAATATAAATTAAATTGATATCACTACTCACTATTATTGGTGTTTTGCATGTTTGGTCTTTGATTTGAAATGCTGTTGGTCCAGTTTGTCGAATTAGATACAAATAATCGACTCCCTGCGCTATCTGTTGGCAGTTTCTTACAACTGCCGGACAATGATGCCGCCATTTTCGAACCATTTCAAAAACAAATTATCATAAAATCTGAAAAATTCATATAAAACATTAGTTATAACATAAAAATAAATAAAAAAGATTAATATCTTTGAATACGGATAGTAATCATGGTTTCTTTTTATTTACAAATTAAATATTTACTTATTGATACAAGATAAAACATATTTATCTTTTTCATAAAACCTGTTTGTTTTCCAGCGCCTACATTTTTAGTGCTGGTCTAGGGGTGGAAATTATAGCTCATTTATTATTTGGCACCCATTTTAGCAATGGACAAGTGATATTATCTGTAAATTCTACATTGGGAGTCTTCAATTTTGCTTAACTGAATTATATTTAGAGATGGGATCTTTAACGAGTACCTTATAAATGTATTGGCTCTGAGACAGACGGTTTAACGTCCTCTCTGAGGGACAATGTACTCAGACTTATTCATCTCTCATGCAATGTTCCTTGTAAATTTTCATGCATCTACGCACACACATAAGTTCTCTGAGGAGACTAGGGATCACAGTAAGCGATATATATAAAGATTTAACATAAACATGTCAAATAACAATCAATGATCAAACCACAATAAGAAATGGGAAAACAAGACTAAGATCTTTCAACCGTAACAAGCGGTCTTCGTCAGAGTCAAAAACCCAACTGAGAGTCAGTTGGGTTTTTGACTCTGATGAAGACCACTTGTTACGCTTGAAAGATCTTAGTCTTGTTTTCCCATTTCATATTGTGGTTTGATCATATATATATTACTCGCAGAAAAATTGTAATTTCTATTATCTTGAAATATTATCAATGAAATTAAAAAATGTCTTGTCTAAAAAACAAAAAAAATTTAAAAAATACTTTTTTTGAAACTTTTTTTGTTCTTGATTTTATTTTGTATCCTATTGAATTTAAAAAAATTATAAACTAAAAAAAAGCGCATTTTGCGATTGTACTAAGTTGATAACATAAGAAAAAATGGTGTATTTTACTTTTCAAAATGCTACTTCTTGGAGGCGTTGAAGCTAACTGCTGTGGTACATTAGTACAAAAGAGGGAAAGTACAATAGTTTTTTTTTTTAAGACATATTGCTATAGTCACCCTCAACTAATAAAAATAAAACTAAATAAAATAATAGGTAGGTTTCGATCCCTGGACCTACCAGTTCAGATTCTAGTAGTGAACAAACCTGGCCCCTAACAAAACTAAAGATTTCATGTTATCAGAAAAGTCCAAGATTTCTTTCAATTATTTGATAACATTAGTTTAATAATACCTACACAATTACAAGTCTAAAAAAATGCCAATTGAGGTGAAAACAAAATTGTATCAAGGAATATATTATGGGAAAGATAGTAGGTTTCGAACAGTGAATTGCGGTGAGGTACATGACAGGTGAGGCACTAACTTCAACACTGTCTGATTTACAAAAATATGAATATTACAATTACCTTAGGGGCCAGGTTAGCTCAGTTGTACTCTCCTCAGGGCTGGTAGTCCCTGGGTTCAATAATCCCCACCTGGCCGGGTGTTTGTAAAATTTAACCCCCCCCCCCCCCCCCCTCTGGCTATTGTATAAAATCCCCCGCGGAGCAGTCGTAAGATTAGCCCCCCCTCCCCCTCCCCCTCCCCGGTCGTATGATTATACCGCTTCGGGGCAGTTTAAGATCCCCCCCCCCCCCAACCACGGAAGAAGTAAAATCCCCCTCCTCCCAACGGGGTGGTCGTAAGATTCCCCGCCATACACTAGGGCAGTCGAAAACTTGCCCCTCGAAACGTTCATAAGTCCCCTTCTGAGGTTAGCTCAGTACTAGTCGCCTCTGGGCTGGTAGTCCCTGGGTTCAATCCTCACCTGGCCGAGTGTTTGTTGTCATGCACAAGTTATGACTCCCAATATAGAATCAACAGGCCCATTACTAAAATGGGTGCCAAATAATAAATGAGCCACAACTTCTGCCCTTAGAACAACTATATACCCCACCCCTCCACGTGGTTAAAAAACATAATAATGCCCGTGTAAATTTTTAAAGAAATATTTATTTTTAGGTAACTGAAAAGCGTAATAATAAAATAATCCCTACTCGTAACGCACTTGAGTTAGACAAAATTTAGAACTCCCCAATATAGAATCTGTAGAATCACAGATCAAACAAAAAGCTGGGAAACGGCAGACGTTATCACCTGCTATAGGATCGGTTTATACAATAAAAAAATATACAGATTTCCTTATTCATTATCTGACTGGCAGCAGTTACTTGTTATGTTTAAAATTTCATATCAGCTTCCTTTTAATATATTTAATCTTTTTTTTTTTTTTTTTTTTTTTATGTGCGAACCCCATTTTTGAAGTTTATCGTGCTGTCGCTGACTGTGTTCTGTTAACAAGTCACGAAAAGAATTCCTGTAGTCACAGGTGTCCCTTAACATGAGGCAAATGAACTCAATGCCTCACTTAGTGACTCTTGAAGAATTATTATGATAGCACAGCACAAGGAAATACTAATGGACATCCCGTAATTGTGTTTAAACAGTTTAATAGTGACATACTGAGAAACAGAAAGGCGGTATGACTGCAGAGCATGCCAGCACAGTTAACAGTCACTGTGTAATCTATCGAAAGGTACAGCAGGTTGCAGCCTCACTGCACATTTCTTTTAAGTATCTAAACAACAAATGCAAAAATCCAACAATTTTGAATCAAAAAATAATCCAAAACTGGTCAAATATTACTGAAAAATATCTTGACAGTGCAATTCACCAGATAAATATAGCCATTTATGTATTTTACATTATATACTTTCCAAGATTGATTGATGAGGCACTTCCTCACGTGCCTCAAATGCCTCCCCTAATAGCACATCCCAGGTTTCCAGTAAGGCAATATTACCTACAAACTATACCCTCATTTCAAGTAAAGGGCTATTTTCCAGAGTAAAATTCCAAATAAAATCAAATTGATCCAGAAAACTCTATTACTTGTTTGTTTTCATATCTATATCTAAGAAATTTTATATCTTTTTATATCTAAGATAATTGTATTTGGTAAAGCGATTTAATGATTCAAGTAATTTTATTAAAAGATGTATTGTAGCTAGTTAGGAGGAGGGTGGAAATTCAATGTTGATATTTAATATAGAAAATAAAAGGAGCGTACCTGTGTGTGGGGCAGTTGGGAAGCTGACTCATGTGCAATGGTGGTTACCAGGATACCAGGACTCCTGCTGCCATGGTGCTGAGTAATCAAGTGTGTCAAAGTCCAGGAGAGTCTAGTCCTGGGCGGTCTTAATATTTGCCCCCCCCTTCCCCCCCCCCCCACTTAAGGTGGTCGTAAGATTTACCACCATCCCATGGAACCGTCGTAAGATTTGCCGCCCTCTCTTGGGGAGGTAGTAAGATATGCCCCCCCCCCCCCCCCCCCAGGGCTGTAGTAAGATTACACTCCTTTCCCACGAGGCATTTGTAAAATTTGCCACCCTCCCCCAGGGCTGTAATAAGATTACACTCCTTTCCCACGGGGAAGTCGTAAAATTTGCCCCCCTCCCCCAGAGCTGTAGTAAGATTACACTTATTTCCCATGGGGCAGTCATAAGATTTGATCTCCTCCCCCTCGTACTTACGTAATCCCCCCCCGGTGTGGTTTAATATCCCCTCCCCCCCCCCCGGGAAATTGTAAGATTTTCCACCCTCCACTGTGGCGGTCATAAGATTCCCCTGCACGGGGAGTTTGTAAAATTTAACCCCCCACCCCTGGGGCAATCGTATAAAATCCCCAAGGGGCAGTTGTAAGATTTGCCCCTCTCCACCCGGGGCGGTCATAAGAATTTACCTCCACGAGGAAGTCGTAAGATCTCCTCCCCCCCGCCCCCCGGGGGATGAAGTAAGATCCTCCCCACCTCACGGGGTGGTCGTAAGATTTCCCGCCAAACACTGGGGCAGTCAAAAGATTTGCCACTCTCCCCCTCGGAACATTCGTCGCCCACCCCCCCCTCCTGCTGTTAAAATCCCCCCCTCCCCAGGGAAATCGTAAAATTTTCCGCCCTCCTCTGTGGCGGTCGTAAGATTCCCCACACGGGGTGTTTGTAAAATTTAACCCCCCCCCCCCCATAAAATATAATATAATCGTATAAAATCCCCCACGGGCTTGGCGTAAAATTTGCCCCCCCCGGGGGAAATCGTAGGATTTCCCTCCTCCTCTGGGGCGGTCGTAAGCCCCCCCTCCCTGTGCGGTCTTATGAAAGTCATCAAAATTGATAATTTTAATTAATTAATCCTCAATTTTAATCCCCCAATTAATGGCCAGACATGCGGTATGGGTGTAATACCAAGCATGAGAATTTTTGAAAGCAGTTACAAGATCAATAGGGATGCTAATTGATTGGCCTACGACAGGGTGACAAAGTGTTTTATATTTAGTAACTTGTTTGGACCTGCTAACTTTTATTTATATTCATTAGTTTATTTCAAAATTGTTTAAATTGTTTCATTGTTTTTTAAAAAATTTTAAAATTTCCAAATTTTGAAAAATGTAAGACCCAACCTGACGATGACTATAGAATAGTCGAAAGCTAGTAGATAATGGTCTTGTAAGTTATATTACATTCTTTACCTGTGATGTTAGTTTTCAGTTGTATTAAAATTGTTGATATCTATTAAAGTGTTTCAAAAAAGTGTCTCAATGTCCTTTGGACAACTATTTGGGAATTACCACCTTATATTCGTAAGACTGTAAGGAGACTGGAACAGCTAAGTTTGAAAGTCGTTAATACCGAAGCTATGGTACATTTCAACAATATATATATACTTTTTCGATGAAAATACGATCCGAGACGGACAAATAAAGTTCAATGTACATAAAGAAATATAGTTACATTAAAAGCACACACTTACAGTCTCTAATTTTCGGTTTCAACCGTCTTCAGGAGAGATAAAACAGAAATCAAGCACACTGGGTACAGAGACGGTTGGAGAAGTGTGTTTTTAATTCATACGCATGCCAGTTCTCACGGACTCAGTTTCATGACTGTTTCCGTGTACAGGTCCTGAGGCAGATTGAGGAGACTAATCGAAAAGTCACTCTGAGAGCTTCAGAAGAAGCACTTATTAGTCTTCTGGGCGGTAGATCTGCTCCTGGGCTTAACCTCGATCATTAATTGTTCCTTTATTTTATAATTTATTTTTTCTACAAATTGTTATTAGCTTTTAATTTTATTTTAGGTAAATGTTTTCATTACTTTAATTTTTATTTGGCTCTTGTTTCTTTATCTACCTTATCTCCCTTTCCTCCAAAAGTTGGCTACACTGTTTGAGTGCTTCGGTTTTTGAACGCTAAGCCAGTTGTTATCAGCCTTTGGAGCGATTCACATCTATTCCTGACGACGAGGACATCGAAATATAGTAGTGAGCTCAGTGATTTCTTTTCTGTGTGTTCTTTCATCTAAACAAATCAAATTAAAATCAATCTATAAACCTCAGTAGGAAATTCTGAAACGAAACTAAGTTTGTTCTAACCAAGTAATGATTCTTAAGTGGTATTTCATTTACATTTTTTTTTTGTCATTTGGTAGAAATCAACCACATTGCAAACCGATTTTGTCTAAAATGGCGGAAGTTTTGGTTAATTAAATTTTTTTTTATATAGATATTAAATAATAGCTAGACTATAGAAGTCTTTTTTTTCTCATAGTTTGCGAGCAGTAAATCAAGAAAAAAAGAGAATTAATAATGATTATAGTGTAGGGTGAAATTTAATAAAATTATACAAATTGTTTAGTCCCACGAGAGAGTTGCCTCAAATATGATTACACATTAAGAATGTATTTGTTCCTCTTAGTATTTATTATAGATTTACAACTCTTTCAATCAATTTATTGTTCTGTTTTTTAATTTGTCTTTCATTTTTAATTTATAACTCCTTAACAGATCTTTCAATTTGAATTCATGAGGCTTCCTCATATCCATCAAGTGAAATAGTTCAGTTCATTAAAATGTTGATTGGTTAAAAAAAACCAATTGGTTTATTATTTAAACATTTAAAAAGAATATCTATATTATTAAAGCAAACATTAACTTATTTTCTTTCATAAGTAACTTTTGTTTCAATCACTAAAACTTAACAGCTCACAATAGTCATACAAAACATCGCTAAAATTTACCGTTAAATTGAATGGAAAACATTTTTTTAGATAATAATAATAATATAAATAAATTTCATGGGCAAATAACTGATATAGTTGCTTTCAATAATAATTAAAAGCTTTTAAAACATTTAAGGGAATTATTAGTTTAGGGTTTTTTTTCTTTTATGGGAACTCTGCTTTTAACAACCAATGAGAGCATTAATTTCTTTGTAACAATGTATTGAATTCATTTAAATGTTTGTTACATTTATCTTTAAGGAGATTTAATTTATTTATTGACTAGTTATTTATGTGTGCTTAATAGTGATCTATTTAGGTCAAAGTTCATTAAATGAATGTTCCATAGTGTTAAAGGAGTTTGTTATTGAGATTATTCAATCAGCTGTTCCTATTGTATATAGAATTGTAATAGATTGTTGGAATGTAGCTTAAATGGAGATATAAAGAAGACAATGTTCCATTCTAAATGTGGTTCAAGAATTCAATTAAGTAACAATGGTAGAACTGCTACTAGAAGTCCGTCTGAATTTAACTCGGGTCTTGTTTTTAGCAGTGAACCACTTCAGGATGATCAATTGTTTGAAGTGAGAATTGATAAAAAGGTTTGAATATGTTATTTAAAAGATACTGACTTGTATTTCCATTGTTCATTTTTCGTTTTATTGTTTAAAAAGTGAATGAAACATAAAAGTTTAGAGTTTGTTTAATTGAAAATTCGTTTTAATTTAGGTCTATTCGTGGATTGGTGGTTTAGAAATTGGTGTAACTACATGTGATCCTGAAATTTTGACATTACCTCCTAGTGCTGCTGGATTATCACCAGAAACATGGGTTTGTAAAACAACCGTGTTTTCTTGTTTTCGAAACATTTAAGAGAATCTCCGCTTATAATAAGTTTTAAACATTTCTAATGTATACTTTCTTAATAATATATTAACTTATAGACTTGTCATATTATTGAAAAGTGTCAATCAAAAGTAGGTATTGACTAAATTAATGTGATAATGTGTTATATTATTATGATAGCTCTTGTAAGATATTCTTTTTTATTTTACTGTTTAGAAAATTTAGTATGCTCTTAATGTACTTTTTCGGTTGTATGGTTTTAACGCGTTAGTTGCAATTATGAGAGGTTCATAACATTTTCGAAAAAATGTTCAAATATATCGTTTTCTTCTATATCAGCCTGTTATGTTTCATGTTTTTCAAAATAAAAGATGAAATTAGGTGTCCTGTTGTTTTAGTGTCGGCTACTCATATGCTTTTACATTTAGGGTTGGACAGTGTGGATAATTTATTATTGGGCACACAGTTTAGTTATTGGTAGTGATAAAACTGGGTGAATTCGAGTCTACGTCGGGATTCGTAAAATCAGTTGTATTTACTCATTCTACACTAAATAATATGGGAATATTCTATAGTAGTGCAATGGCACCGGTAACAACATCTAATTCAAAGGATGGAGTGCATACGATTTTCATGTTATATCTTATGTCGAAAGATTTATAAACGGGTGATTTAATTTATAAATGTAACTTGCAAAAGCAGTTTAATAATATTATACAGCGTTATTACAAATATATGGAAGGCAGAATCAGGTTATTCATAAGGTTGGGTTAAAGTGAACTGTAGAGGACTCCGTTATAAATGCCAGTTGCTAACTATCAATTTCTGTACCATAATATATGGATTATTCTATTGCTTCTTGAAGTTAATATGTTGATATCATTAGAATATTACTTATATATTATAAAATATACTTCTTTTTTATTTGATGCTTTACATTTATTTTATACTTTTGTCCTTGTATGTATAAGCATAAATAAGTAAACTTCCATACTTTGATAAATTAGTATAAACCCGTTATTTAATTGAATATATTTATCAGAAAACTTACCATTTGTTACGTTAAACTGTTTTGATCTAAATGTTTAAAATGTATTAAACGCTCAACAAAGAGATATTGTCCATTTAATTTAAAATAATTCTAATATACCCGTACAATAATAATTTTCTGAACAAACAATTATTTTGATATTCAAATCACGAAACGAAAGTTATGAATGGAAAGTCTAACATTAACTTAATTACCTCCAGTTGCATAAGATACTGTTGATCATAAGTTATCCACATTAATAACTGATTTAATCTTTAGTGTTGGTTTCATTAATGAGTAAGTTAATTCAATTTTTATTCGTTGTAACTATTGAAGATAAGTTCCATAAGGAATAGTATAGTAATTTTACAATAAACTCGTAAAATACACAATCAACGTTCAAACCGTAATAAGAATTTCTTATTGTTGTTTGAACATTGAAGGAATAAATACATGGAAGAAAAAATCGAAATATTTGAAGGTTAATTCACTTGCACTAAATCTTTTTCGAAAATTTTATTGGATACAACTATTTTTTTTTGTGTATTGGACAAAATTATTATGTAAACTAAGTTTAAATATAAATCTCTTTGTTTAATATACGTTTGTTTTCAAACAAACGAGTGATTTGAACTGAAAATTGTTTAATTTTTGATGGAACCAATTCAACAATATTTCACTGAAATATGTTATGATAGACATATTGAACGATCCAAAAATTGATTGATTAATTAATTAATTAAATATAAATATGTGGAAAGTTTCGTACTGGAGGTTTGGACTCAAGGAGAAAAGTTACAGTGAATGCATTGAAACTTGTGTAGTTGTAGAAAGCTGTACTGAATGATTGCTAAATACGACTTGCTAGAACCAATCTGATTAATCTAATTCTTTAATCGTGTTCTTAAAAGATGGATGTATAACTGTTTGTTTGTTTTCAGCTGCTATCTGAGAAGATTGTAGTGAAGGATTTGAAGACTTTAGTTCAGGCATACCCTCTGAACTTGTGTAAATTATCTGAAGGCGATCGTGTGGCCATATGCAGGACAAAGCAGGTAAATAACTGTGTCATATATGGTGTTTTTTTTTATTTTTCATTGAAGTTGATTATAGTACTGTGTCCTTAGAACTATTATACTTCCACCTTTCTGTACTAAAGTACAGTAGTTAGCTTCAACTACTCCAAGAAGCTCAGCACTTTTACTGGATCCAACGGTAAAAGTTCTTTTATATTCTGAGGTAAAATGGATAAACCAACAAAAGTCTCCACACAAATGAAGTTTTATTCAACGCGTTTCGAACACTTTGTGTTCATCATCAGGAAGACACTATAATACAAATTATATCTAATTAGTTACAAAAATTAGACTGAAATAATAAAATTCAATTAAGAGAATTCAAGACATACCCAAGGATGTGGTACTGACGGGTTGGTCCAGTGAAAACAACTTGTAGGAAACAGATCAGTTGCGAAAGAGTGGGGATAGGCATTTAGGAGATAAGGTGACAAAGGCTTCGGTGACAAAGTTCTTTTATAGTTTTGTTGAGTATCCCGAAGCACCTGCCTCTGTGCAGCAAAGTGGTTTGACAGTTAGCCAGCAGGTGCAATGATGTCTCTTTCTCTTCCTTGCAGAATCTGCTCAAACCATCATTAATAATGCCCATTCTTTGTAGATGTCCATTAAGTTTGAGTGACCCGGTTATAATCTTTTGATTATTCTTGCTCCTTTCCATACAAGATTTACCTACGAGGTGTATAAATAAAGTAGTGAGACTGATTTTTTTTAAATTTTCTATTCAAATATAATTACAATGTGATATTGTTACCTTCAAAATAGTTCCCTTCGGAAGCCACACAGCGCTGGAGACGGTCCTTCCAATCATTGTAGCATTGCTGGAACTCGGATTCTGGAATGGCCTTCAGCTGGTCGGTTACAGCAGTTTGTATGTTTTGTAGTGTCCCGAAATGATTTTCCCTTGAGGTGATTTTTCAATCTCGGGAAGAGGAAAAAGTCACAAGGACTCAAGCCTGGTGAATAAGGAGGCTGAGGAGCAACAGGAATGTTTTTACTGGCCAAAAACTCCTTCCCTTTCTGAGATCTTTTTGGTCTTGGGAAAGGTTTTTTGGAACCATTTTCGCACAAATTTTTCTCATCTCCAATTCATTGGTCAAAATGTGATGAACGGAGGTGTGATTCAAATTCAACTGTTCCCCGATCATTCTGACTGTCAAGCGTCGATCTGAACGCACAAGGTTCCGTACTCTGTTGACATTTTCATCGGTGTTTGCACTTGAAGGCCTTCCGCTTCGTGGTTCATCTTCAATCGACTCTCTTCCTTCTGAAAATTCCTTAAACCACCGAAAAACCTGTGCCCTTGATAAAACACGTTCTCCATAGGCCTCCTGAAGTTTTTCAAAAGTCCAAGTTGTCCAAGTCTGAAGCAAAATTTGATTGCACACCGCTGCTCAACTTTGAGGTCACTCATTTTTAAAACGCTCAAGAAAAAACCATTTCACGAAAACCAACACTACGGACAAACAAATGACTGTGGCGAGTTCAGATTCATACTGGAGGCGCATCACACGTGCACCTGACGCTACTCAAGGCCACGCGTCTCCAGCGTTGCCAGATCGAAAGCGACGTTGCCAGTCTCACTACTTTATTTACACACCTCGTATTCTCAAACTTATTAAAAAATATCTTTGATTGTATGTGTCCTTGAAGAGAGTTCCAGTATTTTTTCCTGGGCTATGGAGTCGGAGTCATATTTTCGATCTTGAGGAGTTGTAGTTTGGAGAAATCAGCCGACTCCGTCTCCTTATCACTATTTAAAAACTTGTGTACATGAAAAACAGATGAAATAATAAAGTATGATTAATTAGTCCAAGTAGGAATTTTTCCCTTTCAGAGAAAGACATTGTACATTTGATGGTACAACACAAAAAGTTTAGTTTAATACAAAATATCTGGTCATGCCTGTCTAGTGTTTCAAAAGATTAATAATTAAAAATCTGGAGTGGCCTACACTCAACATTACTATAAGTAAATATAAAATCAAACTTCTTCTTTATATAATGCCCTATTTAGATATAATATAAATGCCTAAATAGGAGATGTTTATTAATCTTTCATTACTGGCAGTATTACAGATAGTGATTGATTGAGTTATCAATATACATGCTTATTTTGGTATATCACACAACGAATGCATATAATATATATACTTGGTATTACCATAGCAGTAATAACACTTTTCTGAACACAAAGAAAAAAAGTGTTACGAAAGAATCACTTATAGGAGAACATGGCTTTTGTTCCCAAAACCAGTGGATCTGTTACATCTAATGTTGTTTATCTGATATGACCTTGCCATCTGTTCAGAATAACTGGCTTTGTGAACGAGCAATTCTCTCCCCTAAAAATTAGCAGGCAAATCAATAAGGGAGTTCTTGCACTATATCAAGCTTAGGAAACAACAACCATATAATGACTGGGTGTGGTACTGGGTGGGTGGGAGTCAGTGTTTATAGTACGCATACCATTGATACCTAGCAAACTTAGAAAAATATACAGTATTACCTTGAGGTGAGATAGTTTGTTTTGTATTAATTATAATAGTATTAAATCATTAGTTGTGCAATCCGTAATTGTGTGGTATTTACTCATTCTGAGGTAAAATGGATAAGCCAACAAAAGTCTCCACACAAATGAAGTTTTATTCAACGCGTTTCGAACAGATTGCACAACTAATGATTGAAAAATGGCCAGTCAAGCCCTAGCAGTCAACCTTTTTTACAAATTGTCTCTGATGAGTTCCAAAAACATGCTGAATATTAACTGATGATAAACACAAAGTGTTCGAAACGCGTTGAATAAAACTTCATTTGTGTGGAGACTTTTGTTGGTTTATCCATTTTACCTCAGAATATTAGTATTAATAATAGACTATAGTATAATACTATACTATGGTATACTATATAGTATAGTAATGTACTATATCCCCTCATTTGTTGGGGAGAGAATTGTTCGTTCACAAAGCCAGTTATTCTGAACAGATGGCAAGGTCAGATCAGATAAACAACATTAAATGTAACAGATCCACTGGCCATGTAATGTTACAGATGTCCATGTATGATTAATAGTATTGATTTATAATGTACTATTAATAATAATAATTAATATTATTAATAGGGGGCCAGGCTAGCTCAGTGGTTACGTGCTCACCTCTGAACTGATAGGACCGGGGTTCAATCCTCACCTGGCCCTCGATTTATTCACGCGGGAGGTGAATAAATCTGAGCACGTCGTCCCTCGGAGAAGGACGTTAAACTGTCGGTCCCGAGCCTGTACGATGTCAGGTACTCGTTAAAGATCCCTACTCTAAATGCATTTGAGTTGGGCAAAATTTTAGGACTCCCACTGTAGAATCAATCTTCATTGTGTGGTATCACAAAGGGCCAAGGCTTGGCCTACGTGTGTTTCCTTGTGGGACTGCCACTGCAACCTAACCTAATATTATTAATAGCCCCTATGATAATGAACACTGATTTTATAAAAGTTTATCTATTTTAACTTGATTACTATTGGTTTTAAGGGAGAGTTGGAGTTTTTCGCCAATGGTGTCTCTTATGGAGTTGCAGCGGTTGGTATCCCCGCCGGTGTTTTTGCTGTGGTTGATGTTTACGGTACTGTGTTACAAGTCTCTACGACTGAACCTCTGCCTCCAGGTTAGTATTCGAAAGCAACATCTTCCTTTCTTGAAATTGAAAATGTAAAACTTTAAAAGAATTCTTTTAATAATTAGTTGGGTAGTTTGTTTATTTGTTTTCCAATGCACACACTTATAAGGCTTTCACCTTTCACCTACTTGAGAAACATAATTTCTCAAGCTAACACACCCACCTATGATACTGGCAAAGCATTAAATAAAATTATTACTCCTACCTTTCCTCCATGTTGGTAATAGAGTGTCAGGAAACACTAAATAAACTAGCTCAGATTAAAGAGGTTAAATTAATATGGGTTCCGGGACATAGCGGCATTTCAGGCAACGAGAAGGCGGACTTGTTAGCCAAGATCGGAGCCGAAATGCCGTTCATAGGACCGGAACCGGTTTTCCCGCTTTCTACTGCTGGATTCAGACATCATCTTATAAATGCCTGGCTGCAGGAGAATTTGAAGAAAAGCTGGCCGAACTGTCCGGGCAACAGACAGGCTAAGCTGTATATTTCGGGTCCTAGTATAAAGTGTAAGAAGTTTCTTCTTAGTCTAGGTAGAACAAGGTTGAGAAATCTTATTGGAATTCTCACCGGTCACTGTAGACTGAGAAGACATCTAAATATCTTTGGTATAGGAAACAGCGCGACCTGCCAAAAATGTGGGGAAGAAGATGAAACCTCCGTCCACTATGTGGCTGAATGCCCTGCATATAGTCTCCTTAGACTTCTTACTTTAGGTTCTAGTACCATAAAAATAGATAAGTTAAGGGAAATGGAATGGAGAAACCTTCTGATCTATATAGAAAGATCAGGAAGATTCTCCTAGGAGTAGGATCCGGGACACATGGGGAAGGCAAAAAGGGCCCACTTGGCTGGCCTATTTACCAGATCTTAGATCTACCCACCTTACTACTTCTACTACTCCTTACTTACCAGCTAAGTTCTACTTTAAATCCACGGATGAATTTTTCGAAATGCTTAGAACCACTAAACCTAAAGGAACCATGGCCTCTCTAGATGTTGAATCTCTTTTTACAAACTTTTCAGTAGAAAAAAACTATTGAAATTATTTGTTTGACTTGGCTTACAAACACCCAACTCTAATCCCTCCACCTTTTGCATGAGTTATTATGGATGGTCTACTTGTGAGCACCCGACTGAGTCTGTGCAGCATGTCCTCGAAGCCTGCCCGAGATACGACAGGGAGAGATACAGAGTGGAGATGTTTTGGGCTCTACCCTGTCCAACTCATACGGTAGAGTACTGGAAAAAGTCAACCTCCCGGCGTTCCTGAGCTACATCCATGCCATAAATAGGGTTAAATCACCCTAGGACATTACATATAGTTTAATGTAAAAAAAAAAAAAAGTAAAATATATAATGTATAAGACAACCTCTGACCTAGTTATGTTACATGGGAGCTTTCTTTTGCTCCGAAATATCATTCGTACCCAGTGTAACCGTTTCGCGATGTAAATATACTGTTGCGCGAATAGTATCGAGTTGCCCGCCTCCGCGTGGTCCACCCTGGGCGTCGCCATGTGAACATGGACGGCTAAAGGGCAAATCGTAAAAAGACAACCTGACTTGATTTAAAAACGATATGGCTTGGTGCGTATAAAGGTCAACACAGGTCTACTTCGAAGCTGTACTACTAAAAATCCTTTTACGCACATTGATGGGAGTTTATATTATCAAATAGACGGTGTTGTATGGGTTCTACTCTGGGAGTATCTTTTGTTCTTAAAATGGCACTTTAAGAAAACCAATCTAGTGTACAGATACAACAGCATCATAGGAGACTGCGATCTCCTTAAATCAAGCTATACTGGTTCTACGACTACAAAACTTTCACGTAGACTTACAATGAACCTCGCAGCCGGACCACCCAAAGAGCATACAATGAATATCCATAAAATAAAGTTAATTAGGAGAAAACACTAGAAGACAACATTGAAATATTATATCAAGAAAATGACCATAGGAAGCTACATATTATTGAATCGTTGAGTATTAAAGAGAAGAAGCCAAACCTTAACGATCAGGCTACTTGTTTTTCTAGAATTTTAAAGTTACATACGTGACTTTGTATATGAACTAGTTAGTGTAAATAATGTTGTGTAAGTTTGTTGTAGTATAATTACAAGTGGTTTATGGTAAACCTGATGAAAACAAACCTGTTGGTACAAAGTTATGTTTAGTTTTGATGTGAATTTTAGAGTGTTTTAATTTGTTTTAATAATGGTTATTAGTTAATGTAATTGTGATATTATGGTATTTAATTCATATATTATATCAAGAGCTATTGTTGATTATTAATTTATATATATACTAAATAAACACAATAAACACATGATGGGAACTAACGAAAGTAAAAGCCAGAAGCAAAAATAAAAAAGCAGAGAAAATATATGCTCTGAGGCCTTTCAAATTTATGCCATAAGAGCATATATTTTTTTTTTTTCCCTGTTACTTTTACTTTATATTATATATATATATAATATATATATATATATATATATATATGAAAACAAACCACAAGGAAAAAAAAGAAAACAGATAGAAAAAATGCTCTGAGGCCTTTCAATTTATGTCATCAGGGAGCAGACAAGGTAAGAACTGTTCAGTTCTTACCTTGACTGCTCCCTGATGACATAAATTGAAAGGCCTCAGAGCATTTTTTCTATCTGTTTTCTTTTTTTTCCTTGTGGTTTGTTTTCAATGATTGTTATCACGTGTTTATTGTGATTCATCTGCCTATATATATATATATAATATATATATATAACAATTAAAATAAGCAGTGACACATAAACTGAAACCCAACAAAGACTCACTTTTCAATATTTCGACCGTAATGGCGGTCGTCCTCAGGTGAAGAAGTGAATTGACGGAGGGACAACAGTCAACTGAAGAACTCACTGGGTGAGGGCTAAAGCACCCATATATATAATTTGAAAACATGAAGAAACTTGAATGAAAACTAGGCTTACTTTCAATATTTCAACCCTTTTAACTGTCGTCCCCAGGAAGGTAATCCTGCTAGATCACCAGGAAATATTTTTATAAAAAGCAAAAGCCAGTAGGGAAAAAATGAAAAACAGGAGAAACATACTCTGAAGCCTCTCAAATTGTCTTATCAGAGAGCGGCTAATAAAATAAATTCAAATAAGATTACAAACAGTATTATAGAAAAACAGGTAAGGTAATATGAAGGTAATAAAATCAGGTTACAGGGTTAATAAAAGGGTTAATAAAAAACCCTTAGGTTACAGGTTACAAATGAACAATATATTAGAGTACATTCTGTTCTTTTGTGTATTACCAAGTTTGTTTTTTTTAATTTAATTTATTTTGCTTCTTGTATGTTAAGATTTTTTTAAAATCAGGTTAAAAAAAATCTTAACAAATAAAGTGGAAATAGATTATCCAACAAAAAAAACCCTTAGGTTACAGGTTACAAATGAACAATATATTAGAGTACATACTGTTCTTTTGTGCATTACCAAGTTTGCTTTTTTTTAATTTAATTTATTTTGCTTCTTGTATGTTAAGATTTTTTTAAACTTTTTAGCCTGTCACATTAAAAAAAAACTTATGCTATAAAGTCAAAACTGTAAATAACATGATAGTGACGAGTGTACCAACACAATTATAGTGCGCAGAGCTTAAGAAATTCAAAAATGTCGTTACTTTTTGATCCCACCTTGTATATATATTGTTTAAAATTTAACAAATGTACTGATTTCAGGCGAAGCTATTCGAAATGGTCATACTGTAGCAGAAGATATGCCTGTACAGACCTGCTTGTCGTCCCCCGGCAGGATCAAGTTTCACCAGAAGACAGGCAGTTTGGTAAGACTATTTTTGTTTACTTTATTTTAAGTAAAGTATAGTGATCGTGAAAAAAATCGATCTCGAGATTTTGACAGAATTATATGTTTTGAGGTCCCAAAAGTTGTTTTATGATGTTTTTACTTTACCTATAAGTAAATTACAGTGATTATGAAAAAATTCGATCTCAAGATTTTGATGGAATTATATGTTTTGAGGTCCCAAAAGTCGTTTTATGATGTTTTTACTTTACCTATAAGTAAAGTATACTGATCGTGGAAAAATTCGATCTCGAGATTTTGACAGAATTATATGTTTTGAGGTCCCAAAAGTCGTTTATGATGTTTTTACTTTACTATAAGTAAAGTATAGTGATCGTGGAAAAATTCGATCTCGAGATTTCGACGGAATTTTATGTTTTGAGGCCCCAAAAGTCGTTTTATGATGTTTTTACTTTACCTATAAGTAAATTATAGTGATTGTGAAAAAATTCGATCTCTAAAGTTTGACGGAATTATATGTTTTGAAGTCCCAGAAGTCGTTTTATGAAGTTTTTTCGATGATGCCTGTATGTGTATGGGTGGGTGAGTGTGTTAGCATTGCTTGTTACTACGCTACGGTCCAGAATCTTTGATGGATCAAGTTGATATTTTACACACAATTGGGCCCCATAGTGTAGATTATTCCTATTGTTTGGGAAGAATTATGCATGACTGGAAAGTCACCTTTGTTTGCAAAAAACCGGTTTTTAAAAAACATTTTTCTCTACTAAACTGCTAACTCTAGAGTTTTGAAATTTTTGCATTGTCTTTGAGGTTACAAATGGAATAATCGAAAAATATATTCAGATTTTAAAACAAAAGGAAATATTTTTTATTCAATAAAATGTAAAAATTTTGACTTATAATTCAATCTCAAACCTTGTGAGAGCGATACAAGCCATACTCTTTGACAGATCAAAATGAAACTATGCCTAAAAAAAGAACATTACGATATGTGGAGAATGAGTTGAAATATTTTTTTTTAAATTACATTCGCCAAGAAGGGGTTAAAGTACGATTTCTGTTTTCCCGAAACATTTTTTTGACGCTAAACGGCTCATTAAAAAAGTCATGAAAATTTGTCCAAAAATGGAACACAAAAGTAGCAATTCATAAAAAAAAATTCATGAAATGTCAATTACGGTAAAAAGCAATAAAATTATAAAAACTGTTTGTTTAGCCTAAACTAAGGGATCACCTGATATACTTGTCGAATTTTTTATATTTTTTTACATTGTTTACATTAACTTAGAATTTTTTCAGTGAATTCACCGATATAAACTAATGTATAGAGGTATAATGAAAATTTTTAAATGATTTAACGACTTATATGTGAAGTAAGAAGAATAAAATTTGTATATGTAAAAAGTCAACAACAATAGAGCATATGAAATATATAATCTCTGATCCTTTTTGTGGCATGATGGGTTTGTCTAACAAATTGTTCTAATCAATTTATATGTTGCAAAATTCTCAAAGCTTAATATCAGATGCTATTTTTGTACGTTTATGAATAACGTTGTTATTGCGTAATATTGAAGTTTTTGAATGAACTTTTACGTACTATAGAAGGGTTTCTATGTTTTTGTCTAATTTCCAGTTTTTTCACTGTTCTAGTCTAATAGTACATACCATTATTTTTAAAAATTTCAAGCTTCCAGCTTTTAAATTTAAAATTATACAGAAAAGTCTACTTTGAACTTGATTTAAGAATGCAAAGGTGGCTAATTATTTTTTCTCAATATACATTTACAGCAAACTTATAACAGAGTAGAGCAGGTGGGAAAAAATAACATTCCCTCAGAGTAAATTGGTTTTTTATGATTTTTGACAAAGGGAAAGAAAAGTGAGTTTTTAAAAAAATATAGGATGCCATGAAATTCCCAGTATAATAATTTGATAAAAGATCAAAAATGTAGAACATTATTCGAAATTAAAAAAAAATCTTTTAAAAATAATAAATGAAATTATCCTACAATCTTAAATTAAAAATTATCTGAAAATGACATTATTTCTTACATGTTTTTGACATTTCAGATAAAAACTTGGTAATGTTTTTAAAATACTAAACCTATTTTCAAGTTCTAAATGAGAAAATTTGTCTTAAGTATTAAATGTAGAAGGAGGTCAGATAATCTATGTAAGAGATCCACGGGCTATTGGAGCAAAAGCCATGCTCTCTTGTAGGAAATTATTTCGTATAAGCAAATTTTCACTTTGTTATTAAGTGTAAATAACAAAGTATAAGCTTTTCATAATGTTATTACTGCTGCAGTTATACTAATGATTGTATATCCACTATTTCTATGACATAAAAAATGGCTTATCTATTGACAAGTGGATCAATCACTCTCTGTACTACCTCAGGAATGAAAGACTAATAAACATCTCCCATTTAGACGATTATATTATACTTAAATGAGACATTATATATTATATACCCAAGAAGTTTTATATTAAGTTTACTTATAGTAAAGCTGAGTGTAGGCCACTCCAGATTTTTTACATTGTTTACATTGACTTAGAAAAGTATTCATAAAATTGATAAGTGGATCAATCACTATCTGTACTATCTTAGGAATGAAAGACTAATAAACATCTCCCATTTAGACGATTATATTGTGCTTAAACGAGACATTATATATTATATACCCAAGATGATTGATATTATAGTGAAGTTGAGTGTAGGCCACTCCAGATTTTTTATTTATTATTTGAGGGTGACTATAGTACTGAGTTTAAAAAAAAAACTATTGTACTTCCCCCCTTCTGTACTAAAGTACTCCAGCAGTTAACTTCAGTGCCTCCAAGAAGTTTAGCACTTTTGCTGGGTCTAGCGATAAAAGTTTTTCTATGGTTTTGTTGGGAGTCCCTACAGCACCTACCTGTGTGCAGTAAAGTTGCCTGACAGTCAGTCAGCAGATTCAATGGTGTTTTTTCCTCATCTGTGCTGAATCTGCACAAACCATCATTGATAATGTCTTTTTAGGATGAAAGTGACTTCCTTTCTCCTTCTTCGGGACGGTCTTCTTCGGGTCCTTAGCTGCACTAAAGTAAAACTTTGAAATGTTTTCTTATCTGGACCACATATATAGAACACTTATTTTCTTTATTATCGAAATTTGGTCTAGCTTCAAATAATACAACACCTTTAAGCCGACGTTTCGTCTATATTTGTAGACATCTTTAGGTCTGCATTAATATAGAATTACCATTAAATTGATACGTAATTATCTTAGTGTTTTACTATTGCAAAGAAATAACTACATAACTGTTATATTCAAAACAGCCTATAATACTGCTTATAACAATAGTTTTACGAACAATCTATATTAGACGTGATAACTCAAAAAAAAAAAAAAATTAAAAAACCCATGTAAACCACATCAAAAAAGAAACAATGTGAATTTCATGTTTTTTTTTTTAAAAATGAACCAATGGCAATAGGAGTTAAAAGAAAAAAATGAAAAAATATGAAGAAATCTGGCTCACGTCTCAAAATTATACGTCTGACCCTGGACTATTATACATATTTGATAATTTGACTTGAAACTTCTACCATTGTTCTTTTAAATTTATTGGTTTTTCCTTCTTGTGACAATCCTATATATAACTTTATTAGGTTTTCCTTGTTTTGTGTGGCATTCCTATATATACCTCTATTGGTTTCCTTGTCCAGGTCAAGCTCTCCAGCAGCCGAAGGAGTGCTGAGAGGCTAAAGCCTCTAGATGAGTTCAACAATGGTGTCGTGATGACTCAGGATCCTCTTCAGCTGGACACTCTGTTTGAGGTATTTCTCTTTACTGCATCACTCTTACGGACCATTATCTTTATAGAGGCTATATTTATATTATAGAGGCTATTGCTTTCGTCACGAGGGCAATAGCCTCTTCAAAGAGGGTTGACAGCTAGCGGATAGTTTTTTACTTTTTCTTACTGTACTCCTTTGTTTCCCCAAACATCCCTTTCTGGACATTAGTCCTTTCCTGTGCTTTCACCCTTTTAAAATACCACTCTTCCCTCCCACTCTTCTCAACTCCTCACCAGATGTTTTCTGCATCTAGTGTTCAGTTGGGTTTTTGACTCTGACGAAGACCGCTTGTTACGGTTGAAAGATCTTAGTCTTGTTTTCCCATTCTTATTGTGGTTTAATCATTGATTGTTGTTTCACGTGTTTATGTGAAATGTTTTATATATATATATATATTATATATTTATATATATATATGTAAGTGATAGCAAAAGACATTAACACACACAATAAACATAGGTCAGACACGAAAAACTAAATCTTAATCACTGTATTAATCACTAAATTAACAAACTAAATAAAAATGCGTACAAGCTTTCGGCTCTCATTGGCCATCTTCAGGTATAAACTAAAATTAATAAAGTCTAAAGCACTATAGTTAGAATAAAATAAGATATTTGAACAATGTCTAAAAAAAAAAAATTACTGTACTACAGGAAGTGAATCTAAAGTGGGAGTGAGGGGAAGGGGAGGTATGCATGGCGACAGGGTCGGCCAAACTACCTGTGGTTCCTTCACCTCCCTCTCTCCCTTACAAGCTTGAAAGTATTGTCAAAATTCTTAAAGCTAGGCACAGAGTTGAAATCATTGCTCTGGACATTTAGCCTGGGGTTACATTCTTTAAATACAAGCCTCCAGTATATGTAACCTGCCAGGCTCGTGGCACACTTGCAGAATGGAAGTGCCCTCAATCAGGCCTGCCTCGTCAGTCTTACTCGGTGAGCGTCCTCCGTATGGTTTTTAGGGGCCCCAGTGCTCAGGTGGACAGTTAGACGCCGCGAAAGCTTCGTAGTAGTCATCCCTATGTATGAGGATGGGGGTTTGCACAGTCCCCTATACTGCATTTGTACTCATACACAAGGTGACTACGTTGTAGCTCCGGGTCTCAGTTCTCGGTCTATTGTAGAGTAGTAGGTCCGATGTCTTTCTACTTCTATAATATATAGTCAGCCTTATCTTGTCCTGCTCGTTGGTAGTTTGAATATTGTTATTTACCAGTTTTTGTATTCGCGTTCCTCTTGTCTATGCTCCGTACTAAAATATCCTTTGTAAAACAGGCGGATAGTCCTCTCCTGATAGGCGGGTCTGTCTCGTTACTACATACCATTTATTGCAAAAAGTTTTAATTGAGTTGGCGACCTCCTGGTTCGAAAAACCATTTTAACCAGCACCTGGGTTGAACGTTCTAACTCTTGATGTATGAGGTCCCAACTGCTGCAATGTGTAAATGCCCTTTTTATGTAAGGCATTAATAGTGGCCTTTTTATACCTATTAGGACACTCACTATTGCCATTAAGACAAAACCCAAGATTTGAGGGTTTCCTATATACGTCGTCCTAAAAACTTTGATTGTCTTTGCTTCCACCAAGACGTCGAGGAATGGCAACTGGCCATTCACGCTACTGTCTGTGGTGAGTTTTAGCCCGACTCACCTTCAAGCTGGACTCTAAGCAGTTCAATTTGCTCTTGACTGTCTGCCATGACAAAGATATCGTCCACATATCTAGCATAAATAGATGGCTAGATATGTGGACGATATCTTTGTCATGGCAGACAGTCAAGAGCAAATTGAACTGCTTAGAGTCCAGCTTGAAGGTGAGTCCGGGCTAAAACTCACCACAGACAGTAGCGTGAATGGCCAGTTGCCATTCCTCGACGTCTTGGGTGAAGCAAGACAATCAAAGTTTTAGGACGGACGTATATAGGAAACCCTCAAAATCTTGGGTTTTGTCTTAATGGCAATAGTGATGTCCTAATAGGTATAAAAAGGCCACTATTAATGCCTACATAAAAAGGGCATTTACACATTGCAGCAGTTGGGACCTCATACATCAAGAGTTTAAACGTTCAACCCAGGTGCTGGTTAATAAGGTTTTTCGAACCAGGAGGTCGCCAACTCAATTAAAACTTTTTGCAATAAATGGTATGCTAGTAACGAGACAGACCCGCCTACAGGAGAGACTATCCGCCTGTTTTACAAAGGATATTTTTAGTACGGAGCATAGACAAGAGGAACGCGCAATACAAAAACTGGTAAATAACAATATTCAAACTACCAACGAGCAGGACAAGATAAGGCTGACTATATATTATAGAAGTAGAAAGACATCGGACCTACTACTCTACAATAGACCAGAACTGAGACCCCGGAGCTACAACGTAGTCACCTTGTGTATGAGTACAAATGCAGTATAGGGACTGTGCAACCCTCCCATCCTCATACATAGGGATGACTACTACGAAGCTTTCGCGGCGTCTAACTGTCCACCTGAGCACTGGGGCCCCTAAAAACCATACGGAGGACGCTCACCGAGTAAACTGACGAGGCAGGCCCTGATTGAGGGCACTTCCATTCTGCAAGTGTGCCACGAGCCTGGCAGGTTACATATACTGGAGGCTCTTTATATTAAAGAATGTAACCCCAGGCTAAATGTCCAGAGCAATGATTTCAACTCTGTGCCTAGCTTTAAAAATTTTGACAATACTTTCAAGCTTGTAAGGGAGAGAGGGAGGTGAAGGAACCACAGGTAGTTTTGGCCGACCCTGTCGCCATGCATACCTCCCTTCCCCCACTCCCTTTAGATTCCTTCCTGTAGTACAGTAATTTTTTTTTAGACATTGTTCAAATTCTTATTTTATTCTAACTATAGTGCTTTAGACTTTATTAATTTTAGTTTATACCTGAAGATGGCCAATGAGAGCCGAAAGCTTGTACGCATTTTTATTTAGTTTGTTAATTTAGTGATTAATACAGTGATTAAGATTTAGTTTTTCGTGTCTGACCTATGTTTATTGTGTGTGTTAATGTCTTTTGCTAACCTTCTTTGGAAGCTACCAGAGTCTCACCGCAAAGTGATACGAAAAGTAGAGAGTGTCAACAAGAAACTGGTCAATGCAGAAGCTGCTGCTTATTTTAATAATATATGCTTAAGGGAAGACCTGCTGCCTTTGTACACAAATATATGTAAGTGTGCTTGTGCGTATGTGGACCTACGAACTTTGATTAAAGCATACGTATTATATTGTTACAGATACGGATTGATCGGTTGGTTGATAAATGGTCAGGCAGCATTGAAGTAGGAGTGACCTGTCATGACCCAAGCGTCCTTGACTTCCCAGCTACTATGACCAATCTGCAGAGTGGCACCGTCATGATGTCTGGCTGTGGGATACTAACCAATGGAAAGGGCACCAAGAGACACTATGGCCAGTACAACCTTGACCAGCTTAGGGTACCACACTTTGTAATCTTTTATGAACCTCTTAAGAACAGTGCCTCTTTACTTAACATCTTTAACCCTTTATCTCTTCTGGTTATTTATCTCAAAACTTGACAAAAAAAAAAAGCGTCTGCTGGACCAAGTTTACAATAATTTTATTTTCCTCCATTCCCTAATTTAGAGTTTTTCAAACTTTTTTCGACGCGGAACCCTTTTTGGTTTCAGTTACTTTCCCAGGAACCCTAGATTCTAATGATTTTATACAATCATAATATATTTTTTTTTTATAAATAGTATATATGTTTAAAAACAATTCAAAAGTAATATTACTACAATGCGTATATTTCGAAGAAAAATTCAAAACTAAAAGTTTTAAATTTTCATACCTTCCACAAGTGCGTAACACATGAAACAAAATTATTAGGAACTTTAACACAAAGTTTATTTTGTAATGATTTTTGGTTTTATAGTTGAAAAGTTTAATTACCAAATCAGACCGAGCATTAAGCCTTCTTTGGTATTTTTTATGGCAGTATAAAAGGAAAAACCGGTTTTACATAATTAGGTAGTGCGAGTGGCAGGAATGTGTGAACTTCTATTTTTACAATATAAGGAAATTTGGGAATCAGATAGCTCCAAAACTGACTAGTGATTTATTCTAAATATGAATAAAATTTTGGCCACTTCTACTTATTTGTATAAGTATTATTCGGTTTCATGATTCACAAGAAACACAGAATAAATCCATACCCACTAAAGAAAAAAAAATTAGGAAAATTTTTCTCTAAATGTTTTTCACGGAACCACAGACAGTCCCCGTTAAGGAACCCCTGGGTTCCGCAGAACCAACTTTGGGAATCTCTGCCCTAATTTAATAGCATCTGTATTTCCTAAGGCAGTGCAATTAGTTATTAGGTGGTATTTATTCATTGTAGGGTAAAAAGCTAATGAAATGGAGAAATATCAATAATATGAAATGAATAGATTAGGAGAAAAAAGATGTTATCTAAAAACATGGTTTTGGCAAGAAAAATGATTTTCCCATGATGCAATTGCTCCCAAACTATATATATCACATCTACACAATGAGGCCCTTTTTTTGTGTTAAATATCAGTTTGATCTGTCGAAAGATTTTGGACCGTAGCGTGTCCACAAACTTTGGATGCAAACTCACAGAAACATTATCGAAAAAACTTCATAAAACGTTAAAATATTACAATAAACTCCCTCCAGGTAGGGGTATTAATTTAGAGAAAAAAAAAAACCTCCACATATAAAAATGTAATAGTATAAAGAACGCGTTTCGAACACAGAGTGTTCTTCTTCAGGTATTAACCAAGGATGAGTGTCAGTTATAGCACAGACCCTCAACCTTGGTTAATACCTGAAGAAGAACCCTATGTGTTCGAAATGCACTGTTTATACTATTAAGTTTTTTATATGTGGAGACTAATTCATTAGCTTTTTACCCTATGAATCAATATTTTATAATTTGAAAGCTAAATTGAACTTTTTACAAGGTCAATTTACTACGGTTCAATTCAATTTATCTTTACTCTACTATAATTAATGTGTCGTAATCATAAAAAAGGACCAAGTTAGCTGAGAAGGCTCAGAAGGCTAAAAAACAGATTCTTATATGGCCCTAAGCTTTTTATATAGTATTCTTAACATGATTCAAATATATACACTACAAGTATATATTTGTAAATAAAAACAACTAAAAGTAAAAAAAAATAATTTATTTTAGCATATATAAATAAAACATCAATTCAAGTTATATACACAATCAAATATATTTAAAACAAACAAAAGTTGTAAATTTAAATGTTCAATTTATTTATCCAACATAATATAACATTAATGAAAGGAATGTGTATTTATAATATTACCTTAGAATATTCGTATTTTATCTGACAGTTGTGCTCAAGTTTTTTTCTAAAATTATTCATGCTTAACCTCTAATGTAATGGTTTATTATATATTTGTTACATTTATTTATAATATACACGTATTTGCACTATTGTCATCAGCGAGCAGGCAAGCCTCTGGGCTACTCTGGCTTCATATCTTTAGTTTATTACCAGTGTTTATATTTCGCAAATTTGATTTTTTTTTTATATATATTTATGTATATAGTACATTTGCAATACTGTCATCGGCGAGCACGCAAGAACTTGCTACCCTGGCTCCAATTTTGGGAAATATAGTATAATTTTCTTTTATTTAACATTATTCTGGTAATAAATAATATATATTTAATTTCAGGTCTCTATGTCCACGTAAAATGGGTGAACAAACAAACAAACTACGAACTTTATACCAGTATATAGAGAATTGTTGATTTACCTTGAAAATTACTCGACTTAGATGGACTTTAATTGTTTGTCAGACTAATATGCTAAGCCGTATGTTTTAGCCATTGTCAGTTTATACT
Organism: Hermatobates lingyangjiaoensis; assembly: GCA_026182355.1. NCBI lineage: Eukaryota > Metazoa > Arthropoda > Insecta > Hemiptera > Hermatobatidae > Hermatobates > Hermatobates lingyangjiaoensis. The sequence continues at coordinate 75,840 of JAPFBL010000680.1, forward strand.
AGGTTTAATGACGTTTCGGTTGTATCTGCTGCAGGTGGGCGACAGAATAGGCATGATGGTGAAGAGTAATGGAGAACTTCATTATTTCATCAATGGCATGGACCAGGGAGTGGCAGCCGGGGCGATTCCTCTCGTCGTCTGGGCAGTCGTCGACATCTATGGCATGACTGTCAAGGTTTGTTCTGACCTTTTACTCGCACAAGCCAACAAACAAACACTACCCATATATATATATATAGACAAAGAAACATAGAGAAATCAAAAGAACACACTTACAGTCTCTAATTTTCGGTTTGAACCGTCTCCTGAAGACGGTTCAAACCGAAAATTAGAAACTGTAAGTGTGTTCTTTTGATTTCTCTATGTTTCTTTGTCTATATTGAACTATTTTTGTCCGTTTTGTATCATATTTCCAACGAAAAAGTGTATATATATATATCTTATATATATATATATATATTTGTATATATATACAAAATTCGAAAAAAACGATCTAGACTGGACGAAAAACAGCTCAAAAACGAAGAAAAGCAACATACAGAGAAAGAGACAGATACACTTACAAACTCAAATTTTTGGATGAACTGTCTTCAGGAGAAAATAGAATGGGCAACCAATCACGGCAGGAAACCGTCCCGGCACTCAGTCCTTTCCTGCGCTTTCACTCTTTTAAAATACCACTCTTCCCTCCCACTCTTCTCAACCCCTCACCAGATGTTGTCTGCATCTAGTGTTTCAGTTGGGTTTTAGACTCTGACGAAGACTGCTTTTTACGGTTGAAAGATCTTAGTTTTGTTTTCCCATCTTCTTATTGTGGTTTAATCATTGATATATATATATATATACCATGAAAAACGAAAAACGGTTCGGCAGGACAGATTACACTTAAAATAAACTGTGACGCATAGACAGAAACATAGAAAGACTCACTTTTCAATATTTCGACCATAATGGCTGATCTTAAATATATTTGAAGGAGTTTATTTTTGAAATATAGCTGTGTGATGGGATATAAACTTTTAATCTGTTTTTAGCAACATTGATTTGGTTGGTTGAAGGTGACGATTGTGGATAGAGACGAACGTGAGGAATACAACCTAATGGCGAGAAGGAATGCTGCCCTTAGTGAGAACTCGCTGCAAATCAATCATGGTATGAAGGCAAACATTGTGGATTACCTGATGTAGTTCTAGTGAGATTGACTGTTGTGATTTATAGAGGGTGCTGACGAGGATATGGAGGACCGACTGGTGTTTCATAGCAGCTGTGGGAGTCATGCGGCTGTCTGTAACAACGGCATGACTGCGCGCAGACCAAAGTCAGTCTAAGAGTGCAGTATATGTCTAGTAATACCTTATGGTAGATCTATAGAAGATGTAGAGTATATAGAGGACCGATTGGTGTTTCATAGCAGCTGTGGGAGTCATGCGGCTGTATGTAACAACGGCATGACTGCGCGCAGACCAAAGTCAGTCTAAGAGTGCAGTATATGTCTAGTAATACCTTATGGTAGATCTATAGAAGATGTAGAGTATATAGAGGACCGATTGGTGTTTCATAGCAGCTGTGGGAGTCATGCGGCTGTATGTAACAACGGCATGACTGCGCGCAGACCAAAGTCAGTCTAAGAGTGCAGTATATGTCTAGTAATACCTTATGGTAGATCTATAGAAGATGTAGAGTATATAGAGGACCGATTGGTGTTTCATAGCAGCTGTGGGAGTCATGCGGCTGTCTGTAACAACGGCATGACTGCGCGCAGACCAAAGTCAGTCTAAGAGTGCAGTATATGTCTAGTAATACCTTATGGTAGATCTATAGAAGATGTAGAGTATATAGAGGACCGATTGGTGTTTCATAGCACCAGCGGGAGTCATGCGGCTGTATGTAACAACGGCATGACTGCGCGCAGACCAAAGTCAGTCTAAGAGTGCAGTATATGTAATGTAATCCCTTGTGGTAGATCTATTGAAGATGTAGAGTATATAGAGGACATATTGGTGTTTCATAGCACCAGCGGGAGTCATGCGGCTGTATGTAACAACGGCATGACTGCGCGCAGACCAAAGTCAGTCTAAGAGTGCAGTATATGTAATGTAATCCCTTGTGGTAGATCTATAGAAGATGTAGAGTATATAGAGGACCGATTGGTGTTTCATAGCAGCTGTGGGAGTCATGCGGCTGTATGTAACAACGGCATGACTGCGCGCAGACCAAAGTCAGTCTAAGAGTGCAGTATATGTCTAGTAATACCTTATGGTAGATCTATAGAAGATGTAGAGTATATAGAGGACCGATTGGTGTTTCATAGCAGCTGTGGGAGTCATGCGGCTGTCTGTAACAACGGCATGACTGCGCGCAGACCAAAGTCAGTCTAAGAGTGCAGTATATGTCTAGTAATACCTTATGGTAGATCTATAGAAGATGTAGAGTATATAGAGGACCGATTGGTGTTTCATAGCACCAGCGGGAGTCATGCGGCTGTATGTAACAACGGCATGACTGTGCGCAGACCAAAGTCAGTCTAAGAGTGCAGTATATGTCTAGTAATACCTTATGGTAGATCTATAGAAGATGTAGAGTATATAGAGGACCGATTGGTGTTTCATAGCAGCTGTGGGAGTCATGCGGCTGTCTGTAACAACGGCATGACTGCGCGCAGACCAAAGTCAGTCTATGAGTGCAGTATATGTCTAGTAATACCTTATGGTAGATCTATAGAAGATGTAGAGTATATAGAGGACCGATTGGTGTTTCATAGCAGCTGTGGGAGTCATGCGGCTGTATGTAACAACGGCATGACTGCGCGCAGACCAAAGTCAGTCTAAGAGTGCAGTATATGTCTAGTAATACCTTATGGTAGATCTATAGAAGATGTAGAGTATATAGAGGACCGATTGGTGTTTCATAGCAGCTGTGGGAGTCATGCGGCTGTCTGTAACAACGGCATGACTGCGCGCAGACCAAAGTCAGTCTAAGAGTGCAGTATATGTAAAGTAATACCCTATGGTAGATCTATAGAAGATGTAGAGTATATAGAGGACATATTGGTGTTTTATAACAGACGTAAGAGTCATTCAGTCCTCGACTAGAAGGTACTTTGGGTGCAGACCAAAGTCAGTCTCATATGGTTGCATATGAATAATATTTATTAAATTAGTCAAGATTTGTAGGATGATAAACAGCACAGATACGTTGAATGTCACATGAGTGAGTCTCATATCTGTAAGAAACAACGGTAAGCATCGTGGAGACCTACACTTCCGTCTTTGACAATATAGACGTTTTTTTCATTTATTGTTTAGTACATAAATAAAATACATATGAAAAGATTTTATATCTTGAAGGCATTTCGAGCTTGAATGCATATATTTGTGTAATAAAGAAAAAATAATTATATAATAATTAAGTACTGGTAGAGAAATAAAATTAAAAGTATGAATTGACAAGACAGAAAAAAAACGAACAACAGAAGTGACATTTTATCAAGAAAATGGTCAGAAATATCATTTTTCCTGTAAGTCTACGAATGTTCACTGATTATTATTCTAACCCAATATTGTTGTCACTTTTACCCAAAGATGTCTTACAATATCTTATACTTTGGTTGTTTTTGTTATTAAAATAGCTTGTAAATGGTTGTGATTTGTAAAGTGAGTCAACTTTAGGATGTAATGAATTAACTTTTGAAGCAATGGTTCTTCTATTCGAGTGGTTCATTTCCCACTTGGCAACTCCTCTAGTACTCACAGTTTAAGAACCATTGCTCTTATATGATAAGGCTATAAAAGCCTCTCTAGTAAATGTTGAATGTTTATACTAGGTTTAATAGAAGATGAATGACCAACCACAATCTTGATCTACTTCAAATAATTAAGAATCTGCTGTATCCTTGGTCTGAAATATGGTCTGAAAATACTCTCATGTCTCTTATAGTATAGTTAAAGTCATTATTGCAGTGGCAATAATTTTAGAGATTATTTTAGAGATAATTTTAGAGATTATTATTATTGTTGAAACCGATCCTTAGCGGGTGATAACATCGCCGCTATGGTGATCCCATAGTGGCTAACATCGCCGCTATGGTGATCCCATAGCGGCTTTTTCTTTGATCGGTGATTCTACATTGGGAGTCCTAAATTTTGCCTAGGTTTGGTTAGGTTGCAGTGGTAGTCTTACAAGAGAACATACGTAGGCCAAGCATTGGCCCTTTGTGATACCACACAATGAAGATTAATTCTACAGTGGGAGTCCTAAATGTTGCCTAGGTTAGGTTAGGTTGCAGTGGTAGTCCCACAAGGGAACATACGTAGGCCGAGCATTGGCCCTTTGTGATACCACACAATGAAGATTGATTCTATAGTGGGAGTCCTAAATGTTGCCTAGGTTAGGTTAGGTTGCAGTGGTAGTCTCACAAGGGAACATATGTAGGCCGAGCATTGGCCCTTTGTGATACCACACAATGAAGATTGATTCTACAGTGGGAGTCCTAAATGTTGCCTAGGTTAGGTTAGGTTGCAGTGGCAGTTCCACAAGGGAACATACGTAGGCCGAGCATTGGCCCTTTGTGATACCACACAATGAAGATTGATTCTACAGTGGGAGTCCTAAATGTTGCCTAGGTTAGGTTAGGTTGCAGTGGCAGTCCCACAAGGGAACACACGTAGGCCGAGCATTGGCCCTTTGTGATACCACACAATGAAGATTGATTCTACAGTGGGAGTCCTAAATGTTGCCTAGGTTAGGTTGCAGTGGTAGTCCCACAAGGGAACATACGTAGGCCGAGCATTGGCCCTTTGTGATACCACACAATGAAGATTGATTCTATAGTGGGAGTCCTAAATTTTGCCTAACTCAAATGTATTTAGAGTAGGGATCTTTAACGAGTACCTGACATAGTACAGGCTCGGGACCGACGGTTTAACGTCCTTCTCCGAGGGACGACGCGCTTAGATTTATTCACCTCCCGCGTGAATAAATCGAGGGCCATGTGAGGATCGAACCCCGGTCCTATCCCGGTTCAGAGGCGAGCACGTAACCACTGAGCTAGCCAGGCCCCCTATTTGAATGTAATTAATTTGAATATCTTTCAAAATCACTGATTGATGTTTCGTTTTCAGCGCTATGACAGACTTCAGCAGTGCTGTCGTCCTTTCCAGTCGTCCTCTGAAGCAGAACGAACTGTTCGAAGTACGGCTTGATAAAATGGTGTCTAAGTGGACGGGTGAGTATACATTTAGATATATTATTATGTTTTGACAATATCTCTTATTGGTCAAGAGACTGAAAGTGGGCGTGGTCTAGTCTAGTCTGATTAGATGATGTGAGTGTAGTTACATAACATGTCATTTTTTACAATTTTTTTCTATTCTCACATAATCATAGAAAAATGAAGAGAAATTTAAAAGAAAATCAGTCATAAGAGACGGAAAACTAAACAATATCGTTCGTTTTCTTTATTTTTCAGGTGTTTTTTTTTTCGTTATTAAAATAGTTACATGCTTATTGTGAGTTTTTAAAAATTGTATAATAAATTAAAGTCAACAATGCCACTAAGATCTTTCAACTAAAACAGTTGTCTTCTAGATAAGAGTTTAGATTATTCAATTGCACATTACCTAGTAGCTTGTTTAATATATATATATATATAAACTAAATTTATATATAAATATATATATAATATATATATATATATATATATATATATATATAAACTAAAGTTTATCGAGACTCGGTCAGTTCTTCAGGTTCAAATTAAACTCTCATTGCCAACGTTTCGGTCTTTATTTAAAACCTTTCTTATAGACAGAAGTATAAATTTTGAAACAGAAAACTAAGTATTAAATTACAAATTATTTTACAAAGAAAAATAATTTGTGGTGTAATACTTATTTTTTTTGTTTCAAAATTTATACTTCTGTAAGTTTTCTCACTAACCATAAAAATTTCCATTGTAATTTCTTAATTGTAACTAATTGCACTTTTATGTATGTTTGATTTTTGAATGATTGTATTATTTCTTATATTTCCTCTGTTTTTTTTGGCCTATGAAAAAGGTTTTAAATAAAAAACGAAACGTTGGCAATGAGAGTGAAAATATATATATATATATATATGATCAAACCACAATAAGAAATGGGAAAACAAGACTAAGATCTTTCAACCGCAACAAGCGGTCTTCGTCAGAGTCAACAACCCAACTGATTCTGGGTCGGGTTCTCTGACGAAGACTGCTTGTTACGGTTGAAAGATCTTAGTCTTGTTTTCCCATTTCATATTGTGGTTTGATCATTGATTGTTATTTCACGTGTTTATGTGAAATCTTTACATATATATATATTTATATATATACATACAAGATTTCACATAAACACGTGAAAGAGCAATCAATGAGTCGGGTTTTTGACTCTGACAAAGACCGCTTGTTACGGTTGAAAGATCTTACTCATTTTTTCCCATTTCATATTGTGTTTTGATGATTGATATTTATATATATATTTAATATATTTGGTATGGATCCTTGTTATTATCACTTTTCTAGGTTTCTAATTAGTTGTTTAGGAAAGTAAAGTTGTGTTTGTTTCTAAGGTTAGTCATTTGTGTTGCAGGTTCTATTGAAATAGGTGTGACGACTCACAGTCCCACAGAACTCGAGTATCTCTCAACTATGACGAACCTGAGGTCAGGCACTTGGATCATGTCCAGAACGGGAGTTATGCATAATGGCCAGTTTGTGTCCTTCAACTATGGTAACGGCAGACATGTATCCTGTGATTTCTGATAGTATTTGGTTATAAATACATGGTGGGCCAAAAGTCACATCGGGCTTTTAACCTTTAAGATCTTTTTTATTATTGTAGTTATAATTATGAAATTTCAACACAATATAAACAAAAGTCAGGAAATTTATTTGGGTAACTTTAACAAAGGAACAGAATAAAAATTATTTATGAAAAATAACATCTTTTAAATGTCGACCATTCTCATTCTGGCACATTATAGCCCTTTCCAATACAGATCCACTGACTGCTCGGAAAATTTCTGGATTACGGTTTAGATCCATGATTTCATTTCGAATATTGTCCTTCAGTTCTTGCAAGGTTCGCGGCTTGTTGGCAAAAACTTTATCTTTGAGATAACCCTAAAATTTGGTTCATTTGTGCCAACTCTTGAAGCCTTGCTTCGTAATCTGCTGGTTTCAGTTCTTGGATCATTTGCACCTTGTACGGAAAGAGTTTGAGGCTATGAAGAATTCTCCTTTAAAGAACTTCGGGATATCACAAGTTCAGTTGAGCGTCTTCGAGTTGATGTTGTTGCAGTTTTTCAACACTTTCCCCTTACTCTTTCACGGTTTTCATCTGTTCTTACATTCCGAGGTCTCTCCCAGTTCGTGGAAGGTCAGTTACTGCACCTTGTTGCTCAAACCGACGAACTATGCTTCTTATTGCATTGTCACTAGGTGCATTTCTCACTTGGTAATGACATCTATATGCTCTTTGATTTGAAATAATTGACTCACGATTTCGATAGAATAATTTGACAATTTGCGTTCTTTCTAGAATGCTATACTTTTCCATGATTAATTTCTAATGATTCTAATATAATATTATCTGAAAAAAAAATTAATAATAACAATATTTAGCAAATTGACAGCATATTAGAAACCCGAAGTGACTTTTGGCCCACCCTGTATTAAGTGTAAAACGTCCACTGAACAGCTGGTGAATCAAAGTCATAGACATGCGACTGCACTTTATAGAAGTGAGTTTTACGAGTTTATTTACGTCATAAGGAAAGTGAAGGACAACTCGATCCCAGTGAAGTCTGTAGATGAGTGACCTATTAAGTCGGTTGTGATGTAAGGTGGTGGAACCTCACCTCAACGAGGTCCCCCTTGGGCGTATCCTGTAGGTTTTGTTCCTCCTATATACGAGCTAGTGCCAGTATTATTAATATTACAACTATAATACACCACCTTACCTCGTATTCTGTTTCTGTAGCTCTCTGACTGGTTTCGGGGGTCACTCCATCTTCAAAAAGAACTGATCTAAGAGTCGTATTTCCTGTTATACAAACTACATAATTTTGCATTGCTCTCCATATTTTCATTATTTAATTATTTTAACATTATTTTATTTTAGTTAACATTATTTAGTTTCTTTTTCTCTTATCAAGTCGTAGTTTCATTTTTCTTTAAACTTTTAAATAATATATCGGTTTTAATGATTTATTGGTTGCTTTATGAAATAAATCTAATTATTCTGAGATAAAATGGATAAACCAACAAAAGTCTCCACACAAATGAAGTTTTATTCTTTATTATTCTTTATTCTTTATTATTGAATAAAACTTCATTTGTGTGGAGACTTTTGTTGGTTTATCCATTTTACCTCAGAATGAGTAAATACCACACAATTACGGATTGCACAACAAATGATTTAAATCTAATTATGCAAACCACCTAAAGGAATATAAACATGCTCCTGACAGTATAGGAAATTCAATGTACTTAATAAAGACAAGACAGAAAGGACAAAGACTTAACATAACCGAAGAATTAGAAATATTTAAACATAAAGAATCGAGTAAGTTAAGCATAAATGAACAAATAAATCATCAAAGTGATATATTATTTAAATTTTTAAGAAAAATGAAATGACGACTTGACAGATTTGACAATGACGAAAATAAGAGAAAAAAGAATTAAACTAAATAATATTGATATAGTTTCTCGACCACTGATATTTCAAATTCACATAAGGGGTTATTGAGGATGTTGGTCATAAAACATACAACTCCTGATCATCAGCCGACGTTTCGCCAAAAGTTGTTTGGCATTTTCAAGGTTAAAAAACAATTTATTAAACGACATAAATAAAGCAAGATAAATACATCATCGGACACCATCCAACAGAAAACAAACGACACAAACAACAATTATAGTACCCAGAGAACCGCAAAAGTATCATAAAATACCTAGTGTTATTATGATTATTATTATTATTATTTAAAAAACAGACATTTGTCGTTTAAACCTAATTGCGTATTATTAATTATTCAGAACACCTTAAAACCACATTTTTAAAACAGCAAAAACCACAACAGACAGTAATAAACACAGCAAATTACAAAACCATGAAAAAAGAGTCAAAGATTAAAAGAAATTCAGAGGAAAAGACAAAAACCTTACAAAGTTTTTTCCTCTGAATTTCTTTTAATTTTTGACTCTTTTTTTCATGGTTTTGTAATTTGCTGTGTTTATTACTGTCTGTTGTGGTTTTTGCTGTTTTAAAAATGTGGTTTTAAGGTGTTCTGAATAATTAATAATACGCAATTAGGTTTAAACGACAAATGTCTGTTTTTTAAATAATAATGATAATAATAATAACACTAGGTATTTTATGATACTTTTGTGGTTCTCTGGGTACTATAATTGTTGTTTGTGTCGTTTGTTTTCTGTTGGATGGTGTCCGATGATGTATTTATCTTGCTTTACTTATGTCGTTTAATAAATTGTTTTTTAACCTTGAAAATGCCAAACAACTTTTGGCGAAACGTCGCCTGATGATCAGGAGTTGTATGTTTTATGACCAAAATCCTCAATAACCCCTTATGTGAATTCTAAATAATATTGACTGAAATAAAATAATGTTAAAATAATTTAATAATGAACATATCAATAACAGTGGAAAATTAGATAGGTTTTGTTAACAGGAAGTAAGACTCCGTAGATCAGTTCTTTTTGAAGATACGTGACACTCATAATCGGTCAGAGAGAGCTATAGCTTCAGTATATAAGGTAAGACGGTGTATTATAGTTGAAGTATTAATAATACTAACCTCTGTGGTAATGACGACATGAATGAATATAGTGCTGTACTCCTGGTGAAAGAGCTTCCACGTAAAAAAGGCATCAGCCTGTTTTGTCATTATCGAAAAGCTAAGGCAGGCTTCATTATACCAAAACAGGTTATATTTAGTTTATTTTTATCATCACTGTATTTTTTTTACTAACATAATCCTTAACCCATTACCCGGCAGAGACTAGTACACTCGTAATCACGCAAATTGTATTTTTCAGTCATTGGTGAGTTAACTCGGCAAAACATACGCTTTCAAAAACAGAGGGAAGAGGCTTTACTCGTAATTTCTATTGTTGCCTGAGGGTGTTATCGTACACTTCTATCATAGTACGCCTCAAAAAAATGATGAATCAAAAAATGATGAATGAAAAGATGATGAATGAAAAAATAATGAATGAAAAAAATGATGAATGAAAAGATGATGAATGAAAAACACGATGAATGAAAAGATGATGAATGGAAAGATGATGAATGGAAAGATGATGAATGGAAAGATGATGCATGGAAAGATGATGCATGGAAAGATGATGCATGGAAAGATAATGAATGAAAAGATGACGAATGGAAAGATGATGAATGAAAAGATGAAGTTGTGTCTTGTACCTTTATGTGTGGTTCTCTTTTTTGATAAATATTACTCATAATGATGTTTCATTGTAATTTCTTTTCTTTTTCTTTTATTTCTGAATAATGAGCAAACTTGAATAATTAATTGTGTATTCTTCATTACATTAATTTTTGGTAACAAAAAAAATAAATAAAAATTTGCTAAAAAAAATCGCAATTTGCATAGTGGCAAGTTATTTCGTCTCTGCCGAAAAAGCGGGTAATTTCAAATTACAGTTGCATGCAAAAATAGATGAAAAATTAAAAATAGACTTGAATTTCATATTCAGCATAAAGTTAAGAACTTAAAAAAAAATTGGTCTGAAAAAATGAACGTTTTTGTAAAAAAAATTGTTGGTTAAGGGATTAACAATAAATGTTATAAACTTTTTACTCCTAAAGTTTATTCAACCGGGTGATTTTGTTTACTTTTATAGTATAGGTCTATACTATAAAAGTGAACAAAATCACCCGGTACTGAAAACTGAGTAAAGGTCAGCAATCAGTAATCCGGAACAGTTAGTTATTAATTTCGCTAAATATAGTTATTGGGTTAGTTCCACTGAGGTTAGTAAGATTAGAATTATTAGTAATGTCTGTCATAACTCGTAAAGTTTTTGTAGAGCTCGACCGGTTTCGTGTCCGTCTGGTTCCCATCTTCAAGAGCAACTGACTGTATTTTATTTTTTTCTTGCAACCTACCTAAAATTGTAATCTACATTGTGAAAATAGTGTTGTCTGTATAGGTGTGTTCTCTAATCGGGGTTCGGTCAATTTTCCAGGATAAAAAATCAAACTCTCGTTGCCAACGTTTCGGTTTTATTTAAAACCTTTTTCATAGGCCTACAAACAAAGGATAATAAGAAATCACATATATACATCAAACATATACACAATAGGAAAATGGATTGTTACAACTTATGAATATTACAAGTAGAAATATTTCAGAGATACATAAAACAATATTACTTACAGAAGTAAGAATTTTTTAATAAGAAATTCTTAACAGCAATGTTAACCGGACAAAACCTTCGACTAGACTAATAAGATAGCATTACAAATAACCTCAACACTGTTCACTCAAGGGAACTAAAATTTGATTTATTTAATTCCCTTGAGTGAACAGTGTTGAGGTTATTTGTAATGCTATCTTATTAGTCTAGTCGAAGGTTTTGTCCGGTTAACATTGTTGTTCCTTTAAATAATGTAAATTTCATTTTCTTAGTTAAAAAATGCTTACTTCTGTAAGTAATATTGTTTTATATATCTCTGAAATATTTCTACTCATTCTATTCTATTCTATTCATAAGTTGTAAAAATCCATTTTCCTATTGTGTATATGTTTGATGTATATATGTGATTTCTTATTATCCTTTGTTTGTAGGCCTATGAAAAAGGTTTTAAATAAAACCGAAACGTTGGCAACGAGAGTTTGATTTTTTATCCTGGAAAATTGACCGAACCCCGATTAGAGAACACACCTATTCTATCAAACGGTCGATATATTATTGAATCTGTTGTCTGTATAGTTAAATTTTGTTTTGCATGTTTGTTTAATTGTTACATTTTTTTCTTTTATTTCTTATTTCATTATCTATGTCCAGTTCTTTGTGTCTTCGTTTGAATATTATTAGAAGACGAGAGTTATCTATAGTATGAAGTAAATGGTACAAAATTAAATGTACTCTCTTCCTTATTTTATTTTGTACCATTTACTTTATACTATAGACAACTATCTGGTGACATTGTATTTTTTCTTTTTTTAGTTAATGCCTGAAGAAGAACACAACGTGTTCGAAACGCGTTAATTATACCATTAAATTTTTTATATGTGGGGACTATTTCATTAGCTTTTTGCACTACAAAAAAAAAAAATCGAAAAACTCCGATAAGGAAGGAGTATTTTAAATTTGAAATGTGATGTTTAGGTACTTGGTTTTCTGTATTCTAGGCTATTAATCACTAATCCGGATAATCTGGTACCCTCCTGGTCCAAAATTTGCCGTATTATTGATGCTGACCTGTACTAAATAATAAAATGGGCTACACTGAAGGCACCAAAATAACGCTGAAAGTGAAATTTTACAAGTGTGGGCGAATAGCCAATATTATATTAAGTAGTCATTGGACAGAAGTTCAAAATTTACAAATGCTGATGTTGAATCAACTTGATATTTTGGCTGGGTTTATTGTAGTGTTGCTACGTGATTCTTATGTTCTGTTCCTGTTAACTTTTTTTTTTTTTTTTTGTATTATTGTATACTTTGACTACAATTATTTTGTTTAGGGTTGTTTCTCCTATAGCTATTTAATTTTGTAGTGGAAATCGAGTGGACACCCATTGGTGGCACTCCTTAACTATATTTAATCTTTATGACGACAGAAGGTCGGTCCTGAGGCCATTGCCTCGGACCTTCTGGAGTGAGTACCCACTCTGGCCAGTGGCGTACCAACTACAGGGTGGTCGCTAGAAAACTGGAAACTTTGTCAAAAAGTAAAAAAAAAATGTGTTTTTTTAAAGAATAACTTTTACAAAAGATGAAAATTTGAAGCTCAGATGAGATTTAGTCGTCTTTGGGGATTTATTTGGGATTGCTAGTTGGGAAAGATTTTGGGCAAGTGGGTTTGGAAGAGTTGTGAGTTTACTCTGGAATCTTTTGTAGCGGTCTTTTGCATCAGATCTAGATTTGCCTTCAGATCTTGTTGAATGATTATGTTTACAACATAAAATGGGTATATGAGAGTTTTCTGAGTATTTTTGATTGAATAGCTTAGTATAAGACGAATATTTGAAGGTTTGCCAGGACCTCAAAGTTCTATGACATAAGCTCAAGAAGGCTTCAAGATTGTGTTGTATATGTGGAGTCTGTCTGTTAGAGTTTTGATTTTCTGTCTAAGAGTCTTATAATGCGTTTGTAACGTCTGTTGGTTGAGTCTTGTGGGTATCCTCTGAACTATGAGTTGAGATTGTCTCCCAATTTGATTTCCCCAATCATCTGTCTTCAGGAGTCGACCTAGACGAGCTGACCGTTGGCGACCGTGTTGGGGTGATGGTCGGCGACGGCCACAGTCTTCATCTAGTCGTCAATGGTGTCGACCAAGGTGAAGCCGCTCGCAATCTGCCTGATAAACTGTACGCAGTCGTTGAACTCTACGGACCTGTCTGCCAAGTCAGTATAGTGCCGCAGTGCTCGAGCTGTGTCCAGCCTGCCTCCCCCAGTGCTGACAACCCCGGCACTGCATCGTCATCCTTGCCCACAGCAGTCGCCACCGTCCTCCAGCATGTGCCGTCAGTCTTACTTTAATATATTACCTCTCTTAGTAAAGCCCATTAACTCTAAGGTGTAGCCTCTGGAGTGCTAGATCTAGAGTGCTAGATCTAGACTGCTAGATCTGGAGTGCTAGATCTAGACTGCTAGATCTGGAGTGCTAGATCTGGAGTGCTAGATCTAGACTGCTAGATCTAGACTGCTAGATCTGGAGTGCTAGATCTAGACTGCTAGATCTGGAGTGCTAGATCTAGACTGCTAGATCTGGAGTGCTAGATCTAGACTGCTAGATCTGGAGTGCTAGATCTAGAGTGCTAGATCTAGACTGCTAGATCTGGAGTGCTAGATCTAGACTGCTAGATCTGGAGTGCTAGATCTAGACTGCTAGATCTGGAGTGCTAGATCTAGACTGCTAGATCTGGAGTGCTAGATCTGGAGTGCTAGATCTAGACTGCTAGATCTGGAGTGCTAGATCTGGAATGCTAGATCTAGACTGCTAGATCTGGAGTGCTAGATCTAGACTGCTAGATCTGGAGTGCTAGATCTAGACTGCTAGATCTGGAGTGCTAGATCTAGACTGCTAGATCTGGAGAGGTAGATCTGGAGTGAGATCCCCACTCTGGCCAGTGGCGTACCAACTACAGGATGGTCGCTAGAAAAGCGGAAACTTTGTCAAAAAGTCAAAAAAATGTGTTTTTTCAAAGAATAACTTTTACAAAAGCGGAAAATTTGAAGCTCAGATGAGATTGTGAATAATATTTTCATTATAAGAGTAATAAAAACTTAAATAATTATTGGCGCATTAATATAGCACACAGTTTGTATTTCTATATATATAAAAGTTTTGAGTTTTTTTGATAAAGTGGCAAAGAAACAAACAACATGATATATATATATATATATATATATATACACTTTTTTGATGAAAATACGATCCGAAAAGGACAAATGCAGTTTAATGTACATAAAGAAACGTAGAGAAATTAAAAACACACACTTACAGTCTCCAACCGTCTCTGTACCAGTGCGCTTGGTTTCCCTTTCTTATCTCTCCTGAAGACGGTTCAACCGAAAATTAGAGACTGTAAGTGTGTGTTTTAATTTCTCTACGTTTCTTTATGTACATTGAACTATATATATATATATATATATATATAAAGTTTTTACTTTGTTTGCTCTCTGACGTACATTGAAAGGCCTCAGAGCATTTATTTATATTGTTTTCTTTTTTCCATTGTGGTTTAAACTTCATTGATTGCATCACGTGTTTATTTATTGTGATTTTTCTGCATATATATATATATATATATACAAAACAGTAATAAATTGTCGACCGTGGGACAGATATGTAACACAAAAAGGATAAATTGTCATTTTTATCCTTTTTTGAACAATTTATCCTCTCATTCACGTAAACACGTCAAATAGCAATCAATGGATCAAACCACAATATGAAATATTATAATAGATAAGGTTTGTTGTATAACCTGTTTGTTTACATTTTGACTTTAATTGGTAATGGCAGCCGCAGGTAATTGAAACGATTTGTGGGTTTAAAATTCGTTTCATTATATTTAACAGATACGACATATCATATTTAATGAGCTAAGACTTCTTTCAAAATTTCTTGATGTATTGTTCGGCAAAAAATATTCGTTTTATTATTTGTTTAATCTAATCTATGAACTACCAATTGTATTAGACAATATTTATAATCAGTGTTAGATTATATCTTTTTTGCGTAATCTATAATTTTAATTCTGTAATAATTTCGTTTATCTCAAAAAAGTTAAGTGAAACGGAACTATAGAAAATTTAAATTGTTTTCGTTTCATGTAATTTATTATTAGAGTTGGAATTAAATTGTTTCCCGAGTAAAGCCGGGTAGATCAGCTAGTTATTTAATAAGGCATCTACTAAGTTCCACATGTAGGGACTTGTTGGATTCGGTCTGTTGCAGTAATGTAATTATTTAATACGGTAAACTGTTAAGTTTCACATGTAGTGACTTATTGATTAGTTCTGTTGCAATAATGTAATTATTTAATAAGGCGCTGTTAAGCTCCACATGTAGTGACTTGTTGGATTCTGTCTGTTGCAGTAATGTAATTATTTAGTAAGGCAACTGTGAAAAGTTTGACATGTAGGGACTTGTTGGATTTGGCCTGTTGCAGTAATGTAATTATTTAATAAGGCACCTGTTAAGTTCCACATATAGTGACTTGTTATTTGTTCTGTTTCAGTGATATTCACTTCCACAGTGTCCATGGTAGAAATGCCAGAGTTTCTAACGGAGGTAGGACTGCTTCAAGGCCAAGAGCTAATGCTGAGTTCAATGATGCCATAGTTATCACCAATAGACCTCTACTTCCTGATGAAATGTTTTCCGTTGTCGTTGAAAGCATTGTTCACAGGTGGTCAGGCTCAATTGAGGCGGGTATGTTCAAACAGGATACAAAAATATCTTTTTATCTCATTCTCAAGGTTCACGAGATTACAATCCGCACGGTTAGAAACCTCAATAAACAATATATATTAATTAAAATGCTCTAAGGTCTTTCGTTACAACATCATCAGAGAGCTGAATGAAACAACCAAAAAATATAATAACAAGTTAACCTGGTTGATTGAAGTCTTCAGGATTGCTGGCATCCCTGTCTGAATTTAATGTTCCTAAAATTAAAGGAGGAAAATAATAATAAGGTGGAGGAAAAAGATAGTTGTGTATATAGGATACCTTGTACTGATTGCCAAATGTCTTACATTGGACAGACGAGTAAAGGTCTCTTTACAAGAGTAAAACAACACCAATATTCAATCAGACGGGAAGAAGAAAAGAGTGCGTTGTTCTTACATGTAAGGAACAAAAATCATATGATAAATTGGAGTGAAGCAAAGGAATTAATTTTTCTTCCTTCAGAAAGAAAGAGAAATATTATTGAAAGTGCACTCATAAAACACTTCTATGGAAATTTAATGAACAATAGTCCGGGACTTTACAAACTAGATCAAATATTAATGAAAGAAATAAGTAAGCAGATCAAGACTCCTTCAAGTTTAGGAACATTAAATTCAGACAGGGATGCCAGCAATCTTGAAGACTTCAATCAGTCAGGTTAACTTATTTTTGTTGTTGTTGTTTCATTTAGCTCTCTGATGATGTTGTGACGAAAGGCCTTAGAGCATTTTAATTAATATATATTGTTTATTGTGGTATTTAATTCATATATTATATCAAGAGTTATTGTTGATTATTAATTTTTATATATATGTATCCATATCTGTCTGTATCAGTGATCAAACCACAATATGAAATGAAAAAAACAATCTGGGTTGGCTTACACTCAACATTACTATAAGTAAACATAATATCATACTTCTTCGGTATATAATAAATAGTGTTCCATTTAGGTATAATACGAGTATAAATGTCTAAATGGGAGATGTTTCTTTCATTCCTGAAGGTAGTACAGATAGTGATTGATTCACTTATCAATATATATATGCTTATTTTTGAATATCACACCATTGATGTATATAATATCATTAGTATAATCTGACTTCCTTCTGCATTGAATATTTAAGGCATATTTTCCCATTTGAAACTTGAAAATATTCCTATATCATAAACATCTAAGAAAACATTTTTGAAGAAATATTATAATGTAATATTAGATGATAGAGTAATATGAGACTTACTTACTTACTTATTTATCTTATCTTAGTATAAGGTTGATATTTTACACAAAAATGGGCCTCTCAGTTTAGATGAGCCCTATTGTTTAGGAGCAATTATGCCTGATAGAAAAGTCACTTTTTTCCCCAAAAACTTGTTTTAGACTACATTTTTTTTTCTCCTAAAATACTAATTCTAGAGTCTTGAAATTTTGGCATTATCTTTGAGGCTACAAAAGCAATAAACGAAATATATACTCAGATTTTTAAAACAGCAGGAAATTTTTTTTCAATAATATATAAAAAAAATTGACTTATAATTCAGTCAGAAAGCTTGTGACAGAGATACCGTTTAACGGATCAAAATGAAATTATATCTCTAAAGATAAAACATTTTGAGAAGGTTGAGTTGTGATAATTGTGTTAAAAATTACATTCATGAAAATGGCGTTACAATATGTTTTGTGTTTTCAAAAAATGTTTTTTTGCCTCTATACGTCTCATTAAAAAAGCATGAAAATTTTCCAAAAAAATTTAACAACATTTTAGCAATTAATAAAAACAAATTTACGTAATTTCAATTACGGCATAGAGCAATAACGCTATTAAAACTGATTGTTTATCCTAGAGTAACGGATCACCTGCTATACTTGTCGAATTTATTGATATTTATTTTCATTGTTTATTGATTTAGAAATATTTTGAGGAAATCCAGTGAAATATTGATGTTTAGAAGTATAAAAGAAAAATTAAATAATTTATTGACTTATATGAATTATAAGACGAATAATATTTTTAGTTGTAAAAAATCACCGCGAATAAACGAAATCTACTTTTTGGCTTTTCAAAAATGTTATTACTACTAATTATAGTATAGTATAACTAATACTATACTATAATATACTATAATACTATAATATAGTATAACTAGTTATACTAATAATATTGCATGCATCAGTGGTATAATGGACAAAAAAAAAGCGTATATATTGATAAGTGGATCATTCACTATCTGTACTACCTCAGGAATGAAAGAGTAATAAACATCTCCCATTTAGACCTTTATATTATGCCTACATGGGACATTATATATTATATACCCAAGAAGTATGATATTATGTTTACTTATAGTAAAGTTGAGTGTAGGCCACTCCAGATTTTTGTATACTTAAATTGCTTTGTTTGAAGGAATTTAGTGCATTCTGCCCAGATTTGTTCCCATTGTTTCACTGTTCTCTGAGTAGCTTCAGTTTTATGTAAGACGTGGGATATTTTTCGTATATAAAATCCATATTGTTGTTTCTTGATCACACTTCTGATATGTACTGTAACTACGTTTGCTTTCTTGCAGGTGTAACCGCAATCCATCCCCATGACTTGGAGTTACCAGGAACCATGACAGACTTAGATCATGACACTTGGATGCTTTCAGGTAACTATATCTGACTTGTCCATGAATTTAATTTGAACTACTCCAAGGATAGTTATGTTGACTGAAAAAGTCTAGTTTATGATTAAGTATCTGTGTTTTCGAAATGTGTTGTGATTTTCCCAATATTTGTATATACCACGTAGTGAATAATTCTGAATTAATGAGTTGAAATGAAGTACTGATTGCACACTCATGGTGCAGAGCGTGGAAACCTATTGTTGATCTTAATCCCTAGCATGGTGTGCACCACCATGACATGGTGGCTAATGTCCCATAGGTATGGCTGCACCCTCATGGTGTTGAGCGTGGTAACCTATTGTTGCTGTCAATACCTAGCATGGTTTACTTCACCATGACATGATAGTTAATGTTGACTTTACCCCATAGGTATGGCTGCACGCTCATGGTGTTGGGCGTGGTTACCTATTGTTGCTCTCAATCTCTAACATGGTCTGCATTACCATGACATAGTTCATAATGTTCACTTTGCCCTACAGGCATGGCTGAATCTACACCATGCTACTCATGGTGTTGAGCATGGTAACTAACCTATTGTTGCTCTCAATCCCTAACATGGTGTGCTTCAACATGACATGGTAGTTGATGTTGACTTTACCCCAAAGACATGGTTGCACACTCATGGCTTTGAGCCTGGTAACCTATTGTTGCTCTCAACCCCTAACATGGTGTGCTTCACCATGACATAGTTCATAATGTTCACTTTGCCCTACAGGCATGGCTGCTCACTTATGGTGTTGAGCATGGTAACCTATTGTTGCTCTCAAGCCCTAACATGGTGTGCTTCACCATGACATAGTTTATAATGTTCACTTTGCCCTACAGGCATGGCTGCTCACTCATGGTGTTGAGCATGGTAACCTATTGTTGCTCTCAACCCCTAACATGGTGTGCTTCACCATGACATAGTTTATAATGTTCACTTTGCCCTACAGGCATGGCTGCTCACTTATGGTGTTGAGCATGGTAACCTATTGTTGCTCTCAACCCCTAACATGGTGTGCTTCACCATGACATAGTTTATAATGTTCACTTTGCCCTACAGGCATGGCTGCTCACTCATGGTGTTGAGCATGGTAACCTATTGTTGCTCTCAACCCCTAACATGGTGTGCTTCACAATGACATGATAGTTAATGTTTACTTTGCCCTACAGGCATGACTGCACACTCATGGTTGTGCTTGATAACCAATTGTTCCTGTCAATAACTAGCAATGTCTGCATCATCATGAATGGTAGTTAATGTTCACTTTGCCCATTGGTATGGCTGCACAATCATGGTGTTGAGCGTGGTGACTTATTGTTGCTCTTAATCCCTAAAATGGTGTGGTACACCATGATATGGTAGTTAATGTTGACTTTGCCTCACAGGCATGGTTGTGCATCACCATGACATGGTAGTTAATGCTGACTTTCCCCGATAGGCATGGTTGCACACTCATGGAGTGAGCGTGGTTGCTGTCATTACCTGGCATGGTGTGCTTCACCATGACATAGTAGTTAATGTTGACTTTGCCTGCACACTCATGGTGTTGAGCGTGGTTACTTATTGTTGCTCTTAATCCCTAGAATGGTGGGTACACCATGATATGGTAGTTAATATTGACTTTGCCCCACAGGCATGGCTACACACTCATGGTGTTGAGTGTGGTAACCTATTGTTGCTCTCAATCCTTAGCATGGTGTGCTTCACCATGACATGATAGCTAACGTTGACTTTGCCCCACAGGCATGGCCGTCCTGCGTAGCGGAGTAACAGCAGTCCAGTGTTACCCTTTAGACCTAGACAAGGTGACCCAAGGCAGTGTCATTGGCATCAAAGTGCACGCGGATGCCACCCTTCACTACTACCTCGACGGAGTGGACATGGGCACTGCTTGTGGTGACATTCCTCCAGTCGTGTACCCTTGTATCGACCTGTATGGACAGTGTGCTCAGGTGAGTCTCTATACAATCATGTAATATCAGTACATATCAGAATATATTAACTGCTTCATATACAATCGACCCTCGAATTTCCTTTCTAATAGAGACCGAGACAGGACAGGAAACAGTCCGGAAATTGGCAACACTGGTGAATGGTAGCTTAATAGTGGGTATTGTCATGATATTGTCATATCATGTTTCCTTGGAACCATTATATTCAGTATGGGTGTCCCAAAAGGAGCTGATGGTTAAAAAAATCCATAACTTTCTTAATTTTTTATATAGATCGTTTATTTTTTCAGGTAATCTAGAGTAGAGTAACCCTTCCAAGGTCATCATGAGTCGTTAAACCACCAGAGAGTGGATATTTGTCGTAGAGTCGTATTTTCGGTTGAATGAGTCAATATCACAACCTTAAAGAGAATTTCGACGAAACGTCAACACAAGAAATTCCCCTACTCCCAATGCAATAAAAGCCATGCTATCTCGATTTCGTAAGGAAGGTTCTGTATGTGACCTCCCTAAATCTGGTAAGACCAGATAATTTTGATAAATTTCCCATCTTTCAAAATTATCTAAAATTATTAGGTTTTTATTGCATTGGGAGTAGGGGGAATTTCTTGTGTTGAACTTGCGTCGAAATTCTCTTTTGAGTTTCTGATATTGACTCATTAAACCGAAAATACGACTCTACGACAAATATCCACTCTCTGGTGGTTTAACGACTCATGTTGACCTCAGAAGGGTTACTCTAGATGACCTGAAAAAATAAAAGATCTGTATAAAAAAATTAAGACAGTTATGATTTTTTTAACTATCTGTTTCTTTTAAACAGATCAATTTCTTTAAACTATCAATTTCTTTTAAAACACCCTGTATAAGTATAAGTATAAAGCAATATTTATACTTCTATTATCTGTTTTCACCCAGAGTCAAGAAGCCAGAGATACCATTGATGGCCGAAAAAGAAAAAAAGTACAGAAACTTGAAAGTACGGTTTTTTGAAGTCGGATAAATATCTTTCTTATATTGATTTATAAAATATATATCTTATAAATAAACTAATAACAAGTCTGTTTTCACCCGGAATCGAAAAGCCAGTGATGAATCAATTGATGAACTTTGTCATAAATTAGTCAAGAGGTTGACAGCCAAGACATGCCATATATATAGCCTCACTAAAACATTCTAGAAGCGCTAGGGCCAGTGATGGCAAACGTATGACACGCGTGTCAGTGCTGGCACGCAAGCTCATTTTGAGTGACACGCATCTTCAAACATAAAAAAAAAATATACCTGTATTCAAAATATTTAACAAATAATATTAAGACAAACAAACTGAATCCGCTAACAGATGAAGTCAGTGACTCTTGCATGACCTAGAAATGTACCGTTATAAACCCAAAATAGAAGATTTGGCAAACTTCAACAGCAGAAAAATAACTAATTTGACATTGGGAAAAATCACTAAGTTATTGGGCCCCTGAAGATATATAATATTGTTGTGTATATACATAAGCCACTGAGCCCCCTGAAGACTATAATGGTGGTGCGTTTATTTACGTAATCCCCAGGGCCCCTGAAGATTACAATGATGGTTTTTTTTTTGTTTACGTAAGTTATTGGGATCCTAAAGATTATAATATTTTTGTGTATATACATAAGCCACTGAGCCCCCTGAAGATTATAATGGTAGTGTGTTGGTTTAAGTAATCTCCTGAGTCACTGAAGATTACAATGATGATTTCTTTTTTTGACCTAACTTACTGAGCCCGTGAAGATTATAATGGTGATGTATTTATTTAAGTAACATCCTGAGCCCCTGAAGATTATAATGATGTTGGTTTTTTTATCTAAGTTACTGAGCCCCTGAAGATTATAATAGTGATGTGTTTATTTAAGTAATCCCCTAGGTCCCTGAAGCTTACAATGATGGTTTCTTTGTTGACCTAAGTTACTGAGCCCTGAAGATCACAAAGATGGTGTGGTTTGCAGGTGAGCATTGTGGGAGGGCCAGACCGCGTGGCCAGCCCCAGTATCGACGAGCCGACCAGTGTGGCGGTGTCTTCAGCAGCAGTGGCCGGCTACAGTCAGTGCGAGCCTCATGCCGAGCAGTCGCCCAATCAACCAGAGAGTTCTCTCCACAGGTAACCTCATACCAACTCCGATAACACAATTATATAACATCCGATGTATAACCTCCCACTCAATTCATGTAAATATTTCTTATTCCGTTAGGATGTTAATAATTGTGTCAATAATTTAGATAGTTCTTATTTTTGTATTTGAGTTCTGTGATGATTTAGTTATTAGTCCCTGAAGATGGTCAGAGCTTACCGAAACGTCGTATATAATAATTTGTATGTATTGTTAATTTGTTTGTTATGGTTAAAACTTGTTTAGTGAAAAAAATGGAAGTGAAGAATAAATCTTTTGGTGAATTACTTTATATTTTACCAGAAAGGTGGAAATCCATAGTAAGAAAACTTGAAAAATTAACCCAGAAAAGAACAAAGGTTAAAATTGGCGTAATTTTTAATAAAACATGTTTGATTGAAGGTCTGCTCCCAAAATACACAAATATATATATACTTCGAATAAAATGAAAGGTCCGTGTGGACAATAAATACTTTAACACATAGAAAAGAACACAGAAAGACACTACAGAACTCACTTCGATATTTCGACATCCGTCGTCATCGGGAAGAACTGCGAAGTACTCGCGTTGAGAAGCAAACTGCTACTCTGAGCAGCTGAGTATTTCGCACTTCTTGCCGATGACGACGGATGTCGAAATATCGAAGTGAGTTCTGTAGTGTCTTTCTGTGTTCTTTTCTATGTGTTAAAGCAAATATATATATATATATATATATATATATATAATATATATATAAATATGATGACGAACAAGTTCGAAATATTGAATTCTGTAAGTTTTCTTTGTATTGTCTTTTCTGTGTCGTGCTTTGTGTAATTTAAAGTTTATATTAATTATATATATATATATATATACAATATATATAACAGTAGGTCTAGGTCATCTGGGGTAGGTAGAAAGGGCCCTACTTGCCAGTCCTTTGGTTTCCCCACTCTTAATATTATTATTATATCACACAATAACTGCTTGTATAGCTCCTGATTGATAAAAAACCTTTTTTATGGGCTGATAACACAGAGGAAACAAAATTATGCATCAATCAATAAATACAGGTACTCATCCTTTAATGACAGTAATTCTGACTTACTAACGACGCCGTCGTCAAACGAATGTGTAGACATATATCAATCAAGGAGCTCATAGCATACTATCTACTCTTTTTTCCTCTCTTTTCAAATTACCAATCAATTTATGTGAGTCTTATTTATTGTTTTACCCATTAAGTTCAAGATTTTAAAAACCTAGACTACATTATATAGTTCTGGACTGATCATACTGAAGAGTACTTGGGTACTGAGCAATTCTGTAACTCGTAGTCACCCCTTGAGTAATCATCTTCTCTAAGGGAGTTGTTGTTTTCAGACTTCGACTGTGGAACGGGAGCTTTCTGCATGAAGTGGACCGCGTTGAGAGGACATGCTTGGTTGGCGGTACAGTGGCTCTAGGCTGTACACCTCTTCACATTGGCGAACACTTCGAGCTGACTCTGACAGAGCCTCGACTCAGCCACTTGGCAGGCTCGCTAGCCATTGGAGTCACTGCGCTTGCGCACATCAAACCACCGCCTCCTTCACTCCAGTCCATCAGCCATCCCACCTATTTCGTCCACGGTATCCTAAACACATTTATGGATTTTTTTTTTTTCATTGCAAGAAGTAAAAAGGTTAATACTCTGAACTCTGTAGAGCACAAGTAATCTTCGGTTTTAGACTTATTGTCTCTTAATGATTATTTGGTTTTATGTCTGATGTGGAATCGTGGGAAACCTGTTTTGATTTCCACCTAATCCACCTCTAACCATATACCATTTAGCCTTCCGACCATTATATGGAACAAAGCAGAGCAGATCGATGTTTTTTACGTGGTGCCCTTTAGCCACACCGCGGAAAGCAAGCGAAGCGACAGAAAAGGCCACTCCCCCAGCAATCACTCTATTCCTCCCTCTCTCAATCCCTCCCTACTTCTCTCTCTCTCTCTTTCACCTCTGTGTCACTCTCTCTCTATTCAGCCCTCCCTCCCTCTCTCTGTGACTCACTTCCTCCCTCTCTCTGTCACTCTCTCTCTCTCTCTCTCTCTCTCTCTCTCTCTCTCTCTCTTTCACCTCTGTGTCACTCTCTCTATTCAGCCCTCCCTCCCTCTCTCTTGACTCACTTCCTCCCTCTCTCTGTCACTCACTTCCTCCCTCTCTCACTCCCTCCCTACTTCTCTCTCTCTCTCCCTTCCTCCCTCTATCTCACTCTCTCCTTACCTCTCTCTCACCCTCTCGTCTCTCTCTCTCACTCCCTTCCTCCCTCTGTCTTATTCTCCCCTTCCCTCCCCCTCTCTCTCTTACCTCTGTCTGTCAATTCTCTGCCTCACTCTCTCCCTCCCCCTCTCTCTTACCTGTATCTCTCACTCTCTCTTACCTCTCGCTCTCTCACTCCCTTCCCCCTCTCTCTCACTCTCCTCCCTCTGTCTCTCACTCTCTCCCTCTCTTACCTCTCTCCTTCCTTTCCAGGGCCCTCTTCAAGTCCAGTGGAGTAGATTACTTAGTTATTTTATAACTTCACTGTTTCCTCTCGATATGCTATTGACTGACCCCTGGTGTGTTGCTTTCAGGCGGCGATTTGTTCAGCACGGGAGGCCAGCTAGAGCGCCGAGGCTTTTGCGGCTCTCTGGACTGGCTCAGACCAGGCAGCAAGCTGGGCATCAAAAGGTGTTCAGACTCCACTGTCAGGTTCTACATCAATGGAGTCGACCAAGGCCCTCTAGTCCATCACTTTCCCAAGGTAACAACACTCGTCCTTTCTTTATATCCGTCCTTTGATGAGGATTTCGGAGTAAAGGAATGAGATTGGGGGGGGGGGAGTGGGAGGAAAGAGGGGGAGAAAGAAAGAGAGAGTAAGATGAAAGTAAGAGAAAGAGATAGTGGGGTGGGGGGAGAGTGGGAGGAAGAGGTAGGAGGGGGGGAGACAGAAAGAAAGAGTAAGAGAAAGAGATGGTGGGTGGGGGGAGAGTGGGAGGAGGAGGGGGAGAAAGAAAGAGAGAGTAAGATGGAAGTAAGAGAAAGAGATGGTGGGGTGGGGGGAGAGTGGGAGGAAAGAGGGAGTAGGGAGGGGGAGACAGAAAGAAAGAGTAAGAGAAAGAGATGGTGGGGTGGGGGGAGAGTGGGAGGAGGAGGGGGAGAAAGAATGAGAGGGTAGGTTAGATTAGGTTATATTAGAAATAGGTAAAACCGTCATACTTCGTAAGATGATCTTGGAGTTGTTGGAGCGCTTTCGGACGTTGTCCATCTTCGATCGCAACAAACCTACTGAGCTGTTATATAGGGGGTTGGTTATCTGTCAAGTCCACTGCTATCCTGATATTATTATTTTTTTTTTATTTGGTTTTTAGCTATTATCTAGTTTGGGTTTTTTATATTTTTTTACTTCGTCATCCTGCCTGTCCAGACGTCTTTTTATTTTTATTAGTGATTTACATAAAATATCGGATTGGTAATTTATTTGTTCATTTATTAATTTACCCGCATTTTTATGTTTATATATTTCTATCTGTTCAGTTATGTTGAGTCTTTTATAAAAAAAATTAATAATAATATCAGGATAGCAGTGGACTTAAGAGATAACCAACCCCGTATAAAACAGCTCAGTAGATTTGTTACGATCGAAGATGGACAACGTCCGAAAGCGCTCCAACTCCAGGATCATCTTACGAGGTATGACGGTTTTACCTATTTCTAATATAAATCTTACTAACCTCAGTGGTATTAACAATATGCATGTATTTAGATTAGGTTAGGTTAGGTTGCAGTGGCAGTCCCACAAGGGAACACACATAGGCCGAGCATTGGTCGTTTGTGATACCACACAATGAAGATTGATTCTACAGTGGGAGTCCTAAATTTTGCCTAACTCAAGTGTTTTAGAGTAGGGATCTTTAACAAGTAGCTGACATAGCTCGGGACCGACGGTTTAACGTCCTTCTCCGTGGGACGACGTGCTCAGATTTATTCACCTCTCGCGTGAATAAATCGAGGGCCAGGTGGGGATCGTATCAGTTTAGAGGCGGGTACGTTAACCACGTGTTTTTGTGTTTTTTTTTGTGTTTTTTTATATTTCACGTGTTTATGTGAAATCTGTTTATAGCTATATATATATATATATATATATATACACGAGTATCTGCATAAAGATCAGGAATCTTTCCATCAAGTTCCTTCAATTTATCTTTCCTAACAGTGCTTGTTCCATACACATTTAACCTGATTAGGCTGAATGCAGGACAGTATTGTGTGGTATTTACTCATGTTAGAGAGGAAAATAAGATCTAGGTTAGGTTAGGGTGGAGTCCCACAAGGGAACACACGTAGGCTGAGCATTCGCCCTTTGTGATACCACACAATGAATATTGATTCCTACAGTGGGAGTCCTAAATTTTGCCTGTCTCAAGTGTATTTAGAATAGGGATCTTTAACGAGTACCTGACGTCGTACAGGCTCGGGACTGACAGTTTAACATCCTTCTCCGAGGGACGACGTGCTCAGATTTATTCACCTCCTGCATGAATAAATCGAGGGCCAGATGGGAATCGAACCCTAGTCCTATCAGTTCAGAGGTGAGTACGTAACCACTGAGCTAGCCTCCCCCTACTTCCCCCAAGAACGGGAGAAAGACATGGGGTGGGAAAGAGTAGGAGGAAAGAAGAAAGAAATAAAATTCAAAATGTTTTTAAACTAACAATAATCTAATTTCACAAATAGTATTACCTCCTGAATAACACAAAAATCCCTTTTTACTCAATTTTAGTAAAAATAAATAATAATAAAACTCCTTCCTATTTTTTTCTTGAGACTAAACTTTTAGTTATCTAGTGGTGCCAACATACAGATAGAATAAAACATGACTTCCTTTCTGACAGTGCTACCAACTTAAATATGAAAATACACTATGGTAAAATATGTTCAGACTATACTGTTCCAAAGACCTTTAGTCCATGACTTTCAACAAGGTCATAACACTTCTTCTTTTTATAAACATGCTTGATTTGCGTGTAGAACCATGATTTGTCTTTTAATTTGGTGTTATTTCTGTTTAGTATGCAACACTGTTGTGATTATTTCCTTTTCAGAAACTCTACGTCGTGATTGAGCTTATGGGGTCAACTGGAGGAGTTAGAGTTCTGAGTAAAGCATGGCTTGAAGAGGCTCCCTTGGCGTCTATGGACACCGAACTGCCTTCGGAGAAACGACTGTAAGCCAAGTACACATCTTTTTGAATTAATCAAAAACATACTCATTTTACTACTACTGCTTTCTTCTGTGACTTGCTTCTTATTTTTATCGCAACTACCTCTAGTATATTTTTAGAAACATGCTGTTTGAGGTTCTGAGGAAGACCTTTAAAGTTACAAAAGCAAAAATATTTGAAAATGAATAACTATTGATTTTAAATTATAGTTATAAATGATTATTCAACAGAGTTTTATATTGTACTGATCAAAAGTTTTCATAAAGTCAACACATATGTAACGAAAAAATGAATATTCAGTAAAAACTTAAAAGAAATTTTCACTAAAATTGCAAAAATAACTATACTTTAATACAGTATTTCCCAAATTTTTACGAGTGACCGCCCCCTTCGGTCCATAAACCTATAACTCAACACCCTTGAATAATAATCAGATTCCTATACGAAATAACCAAATAAGTAACATTTTAATAATTAAATTAAAATAATTACTAATCGAATATATATTTAGAATCCAATAGATGTATTGTTTCGTAGCATAATTATGCAAAGGAATTAATACACAATAAAAGAAACTTAGGTGAGAATATACTTTTAACATAAAAATGAATTATCAAAACAAATAATTTTAAGAAACCGTTTCTTAGAAGTTTACATGTTGTGTTTTCACTTAAATTTAGAAATTATATTGCATGAACATTTTCAATTTTTGGAAATAGAATGCCCGCTCCTTTTTGCATTACCGCCCCCCGATATCAAAGCACCGCCCCCAGGGGGGCGGTACCGCCCACTTTGGGAAACACTGCTTTAATAGAAACCTCTAGGGCAGAGTTTTTCAAACTTTTTTTCGACGTGGAACCCTTTTTTGGTTCCAGTAACTTTCCCGGGAACCCCAGATTCTAATGATTTCATACAATCATAATATAAATATTTTCATATGTCTTTTTAAATAGTATGTATGCTTAAAAACAATTAAAAAAACTAATATTACAGCTGCAATGTGTGGGAACAGGCGAGTTTGTCTAAAACAATTGGTCTAAAATACAATTTGTCTAAAAGACGATTTATCTATAAACAATTTGTCTAAAATACAATTTGTCTAAAACTTTAAGATAAAAAGTTAACATGGCGAAATTTTGTATGCCACATACGTTTGAACAATATGATACTTGTAAATAATGAAATAATCATACAGTAGTGGTAGCGATGATAAAAATTATACTACTATTACTACTACTACCATGAATAATAATAATAATAATAATGGAAACAACTACAAAAATAACAAAAATTTTGATAAATAATGTAAGTTCATTACAAAGAAAAAAAACTACAGTGCACAAAACTAATAATTGGAAGGAAATCTGGTAAATAAGGGGGCTTACAGACGATATTCTTCAAATCCTTCTCAAAAGATTATCTGATATAATTTCAGTAATCAAGTGAGTGACCATACGGTCCAAGGTCACAGTATTAGTACAGTCCATGTAGTAGAGGATCTTTAACTTGACTTTAAAGGAATGAAGGTCATATTTCTCAAAGGTCTCCGCTGGCCGGATTAAAAGCCATATACTCCTTGGCCTGGACCAGCTAAATCTTATCCTAATCCTTTGCATCAAAAATTTTGATTTAATCCATGGGGATTTATGTTAGGCTTACTGCCGATATGATTCGAGTCTCTAGTAATATAAAAGGTCAACCAAGTTAATCTAGGATATATTGTGGGCAATTCCCCGGATGTATTCAACTATAATGTCTGGATTGAATGCTTCATCGAGTCTCTTTATTCGTTTTGCGGCATCTAGGTAACGTTTCCTTGGTGGTTCTGGCTCTACTCCAGCAACATACTGTTCAATCTGGACCTCATTGTAAGCTTGTTCCTTTTGTAGACATTTTATAAACCTCCATATGTTGGGATGATGCGCACCTACTTCAGTTTCAAATCTACGGTGCCATCCTTCGACCGAATTGTTAGTTTTAAGAATTATCAAGCACTCTAGAATACATATTCCATATACCATGACGAAAGATTGGAGGACGTCGACCATTCCGTCTATTGGGAGTGTGTCTGTTGAACACATGGATCGGAAGGTATAGTTGAATATTATACACCAATTACTGTCTCTTTTTCTTATTCACTACTAAATTGTCAGTTTTTAGAGAAATTGAATTTTAGACAAATTGTTTATAGATAAATCGTCCTTTAGACAAATTGGATTTGAGACAAATTGTTTATAGATAAATCGTCCTTTAGACAAATTGTTTTAGACAAATTGGATTTTAGACAAATTGTTTATAGATAAAACGTCCTTTAGACAAATTGTTTTAGACAAATTGTTTATAGATAAATCGTCCTTTAGACAAATTTTTTTAGACAAATTGTATTTTAGACGAATTGTTTTAGACAAATCATCCTAGACCTGCAATGTGTATTCTTAAAAAAAAAAATTCAACTAAAATTCGACAAAATTCAAAACTAAAAGATTTTAATATTCATATAGCTTCTCGATCACTGATATTTCAAATTCACACAAATGGTTCTTGAGGATTTCGGCCATAAAACAGGCTTATAATCAGGAGTTGTATGTTTTATGACCAAAATCCTCAAGAACTCCTTGTGTGATTTCAATTTTCATATTTTTCACAAGTGCATAACACATAAAACAGAATTACTAGCAATTTTTTAACACAGAGTTTGTTTTGTAATTATTTTTGGCTTTATAGTTGAGAGTTTGATTCTCAAGTTAGCCCCAACATTAAGTCTACTTAGGTATTTGGTTTCTATGCCAGTTTAAAGGGAAAATCCAGTTTAGCATAAGTAGGTAGTAGGAAATGGCAGCAATGTGTGAAGTGCTACTTTTGCAATAGCAGAGAATTGTTCCAAAAACTGACTAGTGATTCATCTTAAATATGAATAAAATTTTGACCACTTCTACTTATGGGTATATGTAGATATAAACATTATTCGATTTCATGATTCACAAAAAATATAGAATAAATACATACCCACAAAAAAAAACTTTTAGAAAAATGTTTTTCACGGAACCCCAGACATTCCGTTAAAGAGCTGCTGGGTTCCGTAGAACCCACTTTGGGAACCTCTGCTCTAGGGAAATCAACTTAATAGAACTGCATGTATATAACTATTCATAGTAGCTGTGTTACTTCTCTAAGTAAGAAGTGTTTTCTGTGATACTTAATTTATTGTTCGTTTATTCTTCTTAATTCTCGACAATTCTGAACTTCTGTTCATTCCTTTCACGTTTTTTCGATTTTTTGCCTTCAACATGTTAATATGAAAGGCCAAAAATTGAATTTCAAAATAAAAAAAAAGTGTTTGTGTGCGTGAATTTTAAATTGAATTTCCTTGAATCCAACTGTCAAACATAACTAAATTTGAATGAAACATGTTTATTGAAATGACAAATACAAGTGTTTTGCTTGTATTTGAAATTACACATGTGTTATTATTTTATTGTGTTATGTTTATAATATATGATTTAGTGGTGTTTTATAAGATACGGTAATTTAATTAATACATTGGGGAATTTCAAAAAATTTCGTCCACATACAAAAAAAGTTTAATATAAAAACTAAGAACGCGTTTCTTAGCACTTATACTTAGTGTTCTTCTATCAATGATCAAACCACAATAAGAAAATGGGAAAACAAGACTAAGATCTTTCAACCGTAACAAGTTGTATTCGTCAGAGTCAAAAACCCAACTGAAACACTTAGATGCAGAAAACATCTGGTGAGGGGTTGAGAAGATTGTTATTTTAAAACGGGTGAAAGCGCAGGAAAGGACTAATGTCCAGAAAGGGGATGTTTGGGGAAACAAAGGAGTACAGTAAGAAAGAGTAAAAAAACTATCTACTAGCTGTCAACCCTCTTAGAAGAGGCTATTGCCCTCGTAACGAAAGTATCAAGTTTGAAGAAACCGTTACTAATGTTTGTAATATTTGATCTATTATATTATAATTATATTATATTATATTGTAATATGAGTATATTATTATATATATATATATATATATATAAGCCAATCTCCATAACCTTCCCTTCAACGATTGCTTCAGGGTTAAAGTATTAAGAAAACTCTCAAATGATGACACCCAGACCACTCTAAGGGCTTCTGAGGAAGCCTTCATTTGGTTATTGGGTGCAAGAAATTCCCCCGGTCTAAATTTAATTAGAGATGATTCAATAATATTTCTTAACAACATTGATTTTTCATACGTAATAAATTTAGCTCCTGTCCAATCAATATGATGATTTTCATAGTTTATATGCAAGAATAAACAAGGCAGCCTTCTTTCCTGTCTACTCTAACTGGAACCAGTTGGGTTTTTGACTCTGACGAAGACCGCTCGTTACAGTTGAAAGATCTTAGTCTTGTTTTCCCATTTATTATTGTGGTTTGATCATTGATTGTTATTTCACGTGTTTATGTGAAACCTTTATATACGAGTATATATTATATATAATATATATATAATTATATTTACACACAAACACACACTTACATTCTTACAATCACACACATGCATACATACACTTTATCTGTCTATTTATTACTTATGATAATAGTATTTAAATTATTATGACAATAGTAAGTGTTAGTCTCTTTTTTGTTTTCTTATGATAACTTTAACTTTCGCTTTTTTTTCTTTCGTGGAGACGTATTTTTTAGAAATTACTCAATATGAGTAAATATCATACTATAACAGATTGCACAAGAAATGAATTAATAGATGTATAGTACAGTATGAACGTTATAGATTACTAGAACGTACAGTAACAACGTACGTTTGGCCGTTCGGAAAGTAACTAAAATTGATGTCGAGAATTGTCTATATATGCTAATTTCATTATGGGAATTAATAATATGTTATGAATTGTTACAGAGATGGTGAGGGAAGCAATGAAAAAAGTATTGAAGATGTGGAGAAGAGTATTGAAGATGGAGACCTGATATCTGAAATACAGGACAACCCAGACCTCTCCAACTTGGTAAGGGACTTAGTTACTTTGAAACATATATATATATATATATATATATATATTATATATATATATTATTATTATTATTAATAAAAGTAGCAGCAGCTTCTGCTCTCACGATTTTTGAGCTGGTGGCCTCGATCTTACGGGCGATTCTTCTATCTTGTGGTTTGACATCAGTTGTCCAAGGGACACTAATTCATACGAGCTTTCGACCATAATTGCAGGTAAAATTTCCCTTCTCTAAGGATGCTTATATAGACATTTGAGTTAGGCAAAATTTAGTACTCCCACTGTAGAATCAATCTTCATTGTGTGGTATCACAAAGGGCCAATGCTCGGCCTATGTGTGTTCCCTTGTGGAAGTGCCACTGCAACCTAACCTAACAAATTTAGCTTGGACAGCTAAATACATCATTGTAGGGACAGTAGGGCGAATCGACATGCTTAAATCGGTACAAATATGACCTATTTGTACCGTGTCCTGTTAGAAGCATTGTTGTCTTGTATGTATGGTTGAGTATATTAAAGTGTTGTTTATCTGGTGTAGTGATGGTGTGTTTGTTAAGGACGAAGTGATGGAGGTGGACGCGGCCAGCATGTCGGAGTGCTGTCGAGAAGGACCCACTCTGCAAGACTGGCACGGAAGGAACATCCAGCTGTCTTCAGACAGAAGGGCGGCTAAGCGGAGCTCCAGCTATAACCAAGGCTTGGTGGTGGCCAGTCAGCCTCTCAGTCTTGCCAATCCCACCTTCCAGGTATCTTCGCTCATCTAACCAGCATAACCGACTTTTTCTTCAATGTTGTTCTTACCTCTCTTGAAAACTCAGGGGGTCCTCCCACGATAATTGCGTTAGGCTAGCTAACAAGTGGAAAGCTATTTTCCAACTCCAACTCGTAAACACCAAAAGTATGTTTTTTGCTAATCCGGCTCTTTCAAAATTCAATTGCCCTTCTCCTACTCCCAACTCCTATATTTACAATTTAAACTCCCAACTCGGAACAACAAAAGTGCTACTTTTTACAACTCCGACAATTTCAATTTACAATTTTCCTACTCCAACTCTCAACTCCTAAACACCCAAAGTTTTGGCCACTGTTCTCACGTGAGGCCAAGACAGGCTCTGTAGGACCATTAGTCAGGAGTTCTACCCGAGAGCTTTGAAAACACTGTCGGTACCATAAGGCAGGGGTAGCCCGGTATTTCGTATGGTTGTCCCGCATACCCTCTCATTCGTGTTTGACTCGTTTTGGCAAAGGTGATCCCATAGCTGCTATGGAGATTGCCAGCATAGCAACAAGGAAGAGCGAGACCCTAGACCTTTACTATTGCGTAAGGTCCTTCAGTTGGCTCTGACTACGACTTCCGACTCCAACTCCTATATATATATATATATATATATATATATATACATATACACAATTAAAAGAAACGGTTCAGCGGACTTTTTTAAATAAAATAAATTCAAAACGAAGGAAACACACAGAAAGACACAGACATAACTCACATCGATATTTCGACCATCGTCGTCATCAGGAGGTGTGAAGAGCGAAGAGTCCCGCAGGAAGACAGGGCGGCGACTGTTTCCTTCGTTTTGAATTTATTTTATATATATGTATAGTTCAATATAGACAAAGAAACATAGAGAAATCAAAAGAACACACTTACAGTCTCTAATTTTCGGTTTGAACCGTCTTCAGGAGAGATAAGAGAGGGAAACCAAGTTCACTGGTTCAGAGACGGTTGGAGGCTCCAACCATCTCTGAACCAGTGAACTTGGTTTCCCTCTCTTATCTCTCTGAAGACCGGTTCAAACCGAAAATTAGAGACTGTAAGTGTGTTCTTTTGATTTCTCTATGTTTCTTTGTCTATATTGAACTATATTTGTCCGTTTTGGATCGTATTTCCAACGAAAAAGTGTATATATTATATATATATATATATATATATACTAAATATAAGAAACAGTCCACAAGAACTATAAAACTTTAAATTACACAAAGCACGACACAGAAAAAAGAATAACAAGAAAACTTACAGAATTCAATAAAGCCGGGAGTCCTTAAAAGTCGTACTTTTGGTGTTTACGAGTTGGACAATTGTAATTTGAAAAAGCCGGAGTCGTAAAAAGTCGTAATTTCATGTACATATATATATAACCTCTGAAATAACCTCTTGTTATTTCAGTTCAGTGTCACGTGTTCATTCAGACTTCAGTTGTTAAAATCCACAGACTCATTTTCTTTGTAAAATAATTTGTAATGTAATACTTAGTTATTCTGTTTCAAAATTATACTTCTGCTATGAAAAAGGTTTAAATAAAAGCCGAAACGTTGGCAATGAAGTTTAATTTGAACCTGAAGAACTTACCGAGTCCCGATAAATTTTAGTTTTGTTTCTATTCCACGGTCGATACTTTTATCAATATTTATATATATATATTATATATTATTATTTAATATATTATATAAAAATAAATCAAACGAAGGAAACACACAGAAAGACACAGACATAACTCACATCGATATTTCGACCATCGTCGTCATCAGGAGGTGCGAAGAGCGCACTTCCCTGTCTTCCTGCGGGACTCTTCGCTCTTCGCACCTCCTGATGACGACGATGGTCGAAATATCGATGTGAGTTATGTCTGTGTCTTTCTGTGTGTTTCCTTCGTTTTGAATTTATTTTATTTTAAAAAAGTCCGCTGGACCGTTTCTTTTAATTGTATATATATATATATATATATATTGCTATCCACTCTAATTCCCATGGACTGGACTTAGAAAAAAATGTAAGTAGGAGATACTTATAAGTATAAGAATCTGGGCTGTAAAATTCGTGGCGTTGTGCCAAAACTTACAATTGCCCGATATATTGTTACAACCACACTGTCCTAAACACCGAAATAACACCATTATTTACTCATTCAGTTAATACTCTTCAACTCTCTTAAAAGCCAAAAGGATCCCTCTCGTTGAATTTATAATTTTCCAGCTGTGCTAATAATAGTCTGATTGGATAGAACTCTTGACTGTTTGCTTGTTCTAGGTCAGAATAGACTCGGTCAACACTCGCTGGGACTCCTCCGTCATGATGGGCGTCACCTGTCAGACAGCCCTTTCCTCCAGTCTTCCTCTCACCGCTCTGGGGCTTAAGAAGGACTCGTGGGTGATGGCCGCTGACTTCCTCTACCATGACTCCCACCCAGTCAGTATCTCCTCAGTATACTTTATAAACCGTTTCTTTTTTTTGTTATGTGTGATACTTGGGATGTGAAGAAGACTGGAGAAGAAAAGAGTAGTGGTATAGTTATACAAAGAAATAGTATTTAAAAAGAAAAGGAAGAATACTTTATCCACAGTAAACTTGATATATATTAATATAATATATATATATATATATATATATATATATAAAAGGATTTCACATAAACACGTGAAATAACAATCAATTATCAAACCACAATAAGAAAATGGGAAAACAAGACTAAGATCTTTCAACCCTAACAAGCGGTCTTCGTCAGAGTTGGGTTTTTGACTCTGACGAAGACCACTTGTTACGGTTGAAAGATCTTAGTTTTGTTTTCCCATTTTCTTATTGTGGTTTGATCATATATATATATATTTCGGGAGCAGACCTTCGTTTATGCATGTCTTGTTAAATTGTATGCCTACTTTTAATCTCACAACTTTTCTACTGAATCTCTCGATTTCTCTAATACACTTTCTCCATTTTTGTGGTACAAGATAGATTAGTTGACCAAAGTTTTTATTTACATAGCCCGACATGTTTCGGTCCTCACTGACCATTATCAAGGATTATAGTTGTACAGAATCTTAAATAACTATACATAATCTAAACATACTTAAAAACATTTATAATTAAATTAACACTACATATTACATTCAACGCCTTAATTTTGTGATAACTAAAAATGGTTAGATGACAAGGAGAGGTTATACACAGGCAATGGTTACCAAGTGTAACCTCTCCTTGTCATCTAACCATTTTTAGTTATCACAAAATTAAGGCGTTGAATGTAATATGTAGTGTTAATTTAATTATAAATGTTTTTAAGTTATGTTTAGTTATGTATAGTTTATTAAGATTCTGTACAACTATAATCCTTGATAATGGTCAGTGAGGACCGAAACATGTCGGGCTATGTAAAATAAAAACTTTGGTCAACTAATCTATCTTGTACCACGAAAATGGAGAAAGTGTATTAGAGAAATCGAGAATTCAGGTAAAAAGTTGTGAGATTAAAAGTAGGCATACAATTTAACAAGACATATATATATATATTATATATATTATATATATAGAGAGAGAAGAGAGAGAGAGAGAGGAGAGAGAGAGTTGAGAGAGAGAGAGAGAGAGAGAGAGAGAGGTATGTTCTTCTAATCGAGATTCGGTCAATTTTCTAGGATACAAAATCAAACTCTCGTTGCCAACGTTTCGGTTTTATTTAAAACCTTTTTGATAGGCAGAAGTAAGAATTTTTTAACTAAGAAAATGAAATTACATTAATGTAATAAATTACCAAATAGTAATAATAGTAGTGCTAATTGTAAAACAATCATGTTGTAGCCCTGAAGGTGACATAAATATATGTCGAAACGTCGGCAAAAGGACTAGTTTAAAATCATTGGACCTCAACCCTCAAAAAAATTACACCATATAAATATTGGGTCAAGAAAACAAATCATGATATATTATATATATATATATGCGTTAATTTACCACAATGATCTAATTGTTGGTAACCCTGAATTTGTTTAATGATGAAGAAGTCTTCATCTGTTTAATTATTCCACTAATCAAAACTTCATCCACTTTATAAAGTCCTGGGCTATTGTTCATTAATTTTTCATAAAAGTTCTTTATGAGTGCACTTTCCACAATATTTCTTCTTCTATCCGAAGACACAAATATTAATTCATTTGCTTCATTCCAGATAATCACATGACTACTCTTTCTTTTGTGCATGATAATATATATATATATATATATATATATATATATTCGAAAAGTAATTCGAAATTAAAACTAATGAAAGATTCGAATTGAAATTCGAAAGTAAAACTAATTCGAAAGTTACTCTGAGAGCTTCAGAAGAAGCACTTATTAGTCTTCTGGGCGGTAGATCGGCTCCTGGGCTTAACCTCAATCGTTGATTTTTTTTTTTTTTTTTTTTAAAGTTGTTATCAGCTTTTAATTTTATTTTAGTTAAATGTTTTAATTTTTTAATTTTTATTTGGCTTTTATCTCTTTATCTTCCCTGTCTACCTTTCCTCCGAAAGTTGGCTACACTGTTTGAGTGCTTCAGTTCGAACGCCAAGTCAGTCGTTATCAGCCTTTGGAGAGATTCACTTATTTCCTGAAGACGAGGACATCGAAATATAGTAGTGAGTTCAGTGATTTCCTTTCTATGTGTTCTTTTTTAAATTCTAGTTTTATATATATATATATATATATATATATATATTGGTATAAATAGGCAGCAGATCTTCTTTTAAACAAGTATCATTAAAATTAACCGCAGTCTCGGCATTCACGATCTTAAGACTGAGAGATTCGATCCTACGAACTAACCTTCCTGCTAACAGGGTTCAACTGAAAAGGAGTTGGCCAAGTGACATGTTAAATTAAAATCGATGACTCATGCTTAGTCATTGCTATAAATAGATTAAAAGGATAGTACAGGTTAATGTAAGAGAAGGTTAAAGTCAATATTGAACAAGAAACAAGCGTTAGAATAAAAGAGTTGAAAGTCCAAGAAATTCAAGAAAGGCCAAGTGACATGTTAAGTTAAACTCGATGACTCATGCTTAGTCTTGCTATAAATAGATTAAAATCGCGATGACTCATGCTTAGTCATTGCTAAAAATAGATTAAAAGGATAGTACAGGTTATATATAAAGAGAAGGGTTAAAGGTCAACGGTATAACTGGACTAATAGAGAATAAATAGATTAAGAAAATTAATAATAATAATATAATAATAATGTTAATAATAAATAATAATAATAATAATTAAGATTAATAGTAAACTAGAAAAGATATATTAAATAACGAGTTGAAAGAGAGTAAGAATTAAAAGGGAAGGTATAGTTAGTTAGAAAAAGAAAGAAAAGTTTATAGTTAGTTAGTTATAACGAAAAGAAGATAATAGTAATAAATATAAGAAAAGTAAAACGTATTGAGTGCGCAAGCTTTCGACATCACAGATGTCATCGACGGGCGAAGTTGTTCCTAGGAGATCCAGGACGCAAAAGGCATAGGGAGGGAAGAGGCAAGGCAAGGAGTGGGGGTAAGGGGGTGGGGGGGGATCAGAGGGGAGGGAGGTGGGGGAGCCCAAACATGGAAGAGCTGCAGATCTACATCTGATGCGAGGCGCAGACGACCGGCGACGCGCAGCCTCGGGAATACGACCGCAGGCCGAGCGCCCGCCCTCACACCACTCTCCGGTCCACCAGTCCGAGTCACCAGATCAACTGAGCCACTATTATCAGCAGCACTATGTGGCGCTACACTCAGTCCGGTATCCCGCTGCACTTCACCGCTTACTGCCATACTCCTCATGCTGGGAATGACGAACATGTCTACCATCTGGCAGTTAAGGGAAGGCTTCTTAGACCTAATGTAGAGCGCTTCAGGATTTTCAGGCGGTTAGGGTCACTTTGCAGTTGAAGGACTTTGGTTCCTTCGACTAACTTCTCCCTAGTGAGACGAGTACATGGACTTCTTGTTCATGCTGTTTTGGTCCACCGCAGGACAGATGTAGGTAAGACGCCTCGAGAGCTTCGTGTTTGTCATGCCGATGTATGTAGAGGCAGGGCTGCACAGTTCCCTGAATTACAAACATATTCATACACGAGATGACTTTTCTGGAGCTCTGGGGTGACCCAATAATATATATATATATATATATATATATATATATTATAATAAAATTCAGAATATATAAAAGCTCAGAAGAGCGTCTGAGGAGGCCCACATATGGTTATTGGGGGCCCGATCAGATCCCGGTTTAAATCAGAAGCGTTAACTTTTATTTGTTTTTCCTTTTATTTTTAATTATATATTCATATTCAATATATAATTTTTTTATTTTATTTTTTTCTTTTTTTTATTATATATATTTTTTATTTTATTTATTTATTTTTTTTATATTTCCTTTTTTATAATTTTTAATTTTTAATTTTATAATTTTATCTATTGTTTTTGCTTTCTCCGTTCTCCGACGTTTAGTGCCTAGCTCCTTTTTTACGCTAGTGCTGCTCTCTTCGTTGACTCTTTATTTTTCATTCGCGCTCCGTTCTTCGACGTGGGAGATCTCTCTCACTTCGTCCTCTCTACTAGTCTACTCTCCTGATGACGAACAACAGTTCGAAATATTGAATTCTGTAAGTTTTCTTTGTATTCTCTTTTCTGTGTCGTGCTTTGTGTAATTTAAAGTTATATATATATATATATATATATATATATTTATATATATATATATATTAT
The DNA here is from genome assembly GCA_026182355.1 of Hermatobates lingyangjiaoensis. NCBI lineage: Eukaryota > Metazoa > Arthropoda > Insecta > Hemiptera > Hermatobatidae > Hermatobates > Hermatobates lingyangjiaoensis. Next base: position 116,531 of record JAPFBL010000680.1, read on the forward strand.
ATAGAGAGAGAGAGAGAGAGAGAGAGAGAGAGTTCAATATAGACATAGAAACATAGAGAAATCAAAAGAACACACCACTTATCGTCTCTAATTTTCGGTTTGAACCGTCTTCAGGAGAGATAAGAGAGGGAACCAAGCGCACTGGTTCAGAGACGGTTGGAGACTCCAATCGTATTTCCAACGAAAAAGTATATATATATATATATATATATATGATCAAACCACGATAAGAAATGGGAAAACAAGACTAAGATCTTTCAACCGTGACTCTGACAAAGACCGCTTGTTACGGTTGAAAGATCTTAGTCTTGTTTTCCCATTTCTTATTGTGGTTTGATCATTGATTGTTATTTCACGTGTTTATGTGAAATCTTTATATATATACACGTGATGTATACTTTATATACGGAAATGGGAGGTTTCCGGCGTGTTGGTCGGCCATTCTCTTTTCTCCTGAAGACGGATCATCCGAAAATTTGAGTTTGTATGTGTGTCTTTTTCTCTGTCTGTTGCTTTTCTCCGTTTTTGAGCTGATTTGCGTCCAGTTTGGATCGTTTTTTTCGAATTTTGATTATATATATATAAAGGTTTCACAGTTGGGTTTTTGACTCTGACGAAGACCGCTTGTTACGGTTGAAAGATCTTAGTCTTGTTTTCCCATTTCTTATTGTGGTTGGATCATTGATATATATATATATATAAATGAACACGTGATACGTGTCATGTGGTGTAATTGTCATGTGGTCATTCAAACTAGTTAGTTGTACTGAAATCCACATACTATTTTTCTTTGTAAAATAATCTCTAATGTAATACTTAGTTTTCCTGTTTCAAAATTCCTAAAGAAACAGGAATCCTCTCTAATTTGAACCTGAAGAACTGACCGACTCGTGATAAACTTTTTATATATATATATGTATAACAGATTCAATAATATATTGACCGTTTGATAGAATAGGTGTGTTCTCTAATCGGGTTCGGTCAATTTTCTAGGATAAAAAATCAAACTCTCGTTGCCGACTTTTCCGTTTTATTAAAAACCTTTTTCCTAAACAGAAGTGAGAATTTTTTACTAAGCAAATGAGTTCACATTATTTAAAGGAACAACAATGTTAACCGGATAAAACCTTGGTCTAGACTGGTATTCCTTAAGATAATATGAGATAACTAATGAAGTGATTAGGAAAAGTTCGCTGTTAATCGACATTTCTATTTTTTTTTTTTTTTTTTTTTTTTTGATAAATTTGACTGCATTACAAGTAACGCTGACTATTTGAGTGTTGTAAACGACGACTTTGATGTGTTTCAGGTGAAAAGACTGAACTTCAACCTTGACTCTGTCACAGTTGGTACGACTGTTGGATTAAGTGTTGACTGTGAGAATACTTTACGCTTGTTAATCAATGGGATAGACATTGGAGTGCCTTTGACCTCGCTGGCGGCGTGCAAGTCATACCTACCTGTTGTTGACCTCTATGGTGCCTGTGATCAGGTAACTACCTCATCAGTATCAAGTAGTATCTGAAATAACATCTAAGGAGGCGATCTCACTTAAACACTGATTTATCCAAAAACATATATATATATATATATATATATACATATAAATCAAAACTTGAAATGGTCCAACAAGACTACTAGTTCACACAGGAAAGAGAAAAAACAAATAAAGACACACACAAAAGACTCACAACGATATTTCGACAGTCGTCGTCATCGGGCAGAAGTACATCGAAAGAAATACAACGTTTCGATGTATTTGTATCATGTTCAGTGCGAAAATTAGAGTAAGAACTATAATACATTTAGCAAAACAATCTACAACTTACATAGAGAACTAACACAATTTATTGAGACCAATAGATACATACAAAAGGTTATTTAAAAGAAAAAAAAGAATGATGACATACAGAAAACACCTAACACTTGTAATTCTAAATCTGATATTGAAAAGTTTAGCCATATTTATACAAACATTCTTTTCCATCCCCAGTCACAATAATAATAGTAAATCATTGTAACATAAATGATAACCTTAAGTCATAAACCAACCTTACTTTATAGTGCAACCTTCATATGTACACACTCCTTGTTTTTAAAATGATAGATGACTGTAACAAAGTAGTGCCTTTCGTATTTATTACCAATTAATTCTCATGTAACTTAAATAACCATTAGCACACTTTCCAAGGCAAAACTAAATTCCTTTTGTCTGATACTTTGAAATAGATGTGTACTTAGCAACTCTGATTATAAAATAACCTTTTGTATGTATCTGTTGGTCTCAATAAATTGTGTTCGTTCTCTATGTGAGTTGTAGATTGTTTTGGTAAATGTATTATAGCTCTTACTCTAATTTTAGCCCTGAAGATGATGTACAAATACATTGAAATGTTGGCCTAGGAAGGAGTTTATTTTCTTTTATATGACCTAGCCCTCAATAACAAAACATGCAATATATATATATATATATATTATATTATATATATATATATATATATATATATATATATATAATAACGAATTAAAATTAAGGTAACACACAGACAGACAAAGGAATAACTCACTTCTATATTTCGACGATTGTCGTAATATAGGACTGAGTTCGTCCTTTGTCTGTCTGTGTGTTACCTTACTTTTTATTTAATAGTTCCCTGGGTCGTTTCATGAGGCTCTTGTTTTCTACCAATATGCTTATCTCAGAGTGACTGTCAGCCTCTATACCCATGGGTGGAATAACAGAGGCTTTGCTCATTAGTGAGTGACTGGAACCGCACACTAACACATAGTGACTAACAGCCCCACACTTGGACTCATCTAGACTTACAAAGAACTCTATTCCTATTGGTAGCAAACAGTAACACAGGCTATGTTTTGTGGTTTTATTTTACCTTATGTGATTTTATCGTTTGGTTTATAGTGTCGATTGTTTTTCCACGGATACTTTTGTTTTCACTACGTATGCCGTCAATATATTGTTTTTAGCCTTTAAAATGCCAATTTTTAGTGAAACTCGGAATAAAAAACAGGAGTTTTATTTCTTTTGACCAAAAATCCTTAAGAAACCCATCTTTGTGCTTTATATATTATATATATATATATAGTTCACACAGGAAAGAGAAAACACAAATAAAAGACACACACAAAAGACTCACAACGATATTTCGACAGTCGTCGTCATCGGGTAGAAGTAGTCCCTTTGAGTAGCTGAAGCTAACTCAATATTATATAACTCAATATATATATAATAAATTCAAAACGAAGGAAACACAGAAAGACACAGACATAACTCACATCGATATTTCGACCATCGTCGTCATCAGGAGGTGTGAAGAGCGAAGAGTCACTGCCCTGCCTTCCTGCGGGACTCTTCGCTCTTTGCTTTTCACACCTCCTGATGACGACGATGGTCGAAATATCGATGTGAGTTATGTCTGTGTCTTTCTGTGTGTTTCCTTCGTTTTGAATTTATTTTATTTAAAAAAGTCCGCTGGACCATTTCTCTTAATTGATATATTATATATTATATATATATATATATATATATAAAGATTTCACATAAACACGTGAAATAACAATCAATGATCAAACCACAATAAAAAAATGGGAAAACAAGACTAAGATCTTTCAACCGTAACAATCGGTCTTCGTCAGTTGGGTTTTTTGACTCTGACGAAGACCGCTTGTTACGGTTGAAACATCTTAGTTTTGTTTTCCCATTTTCTTATTGTGGTTTGATCATTGATATATATATATATATATATATATATACACGAGTTCAAAATTCAAGAAGAGTAACACATGGAGTAAGGAAATACACTTACAGACTCAAATTTTCGGGTAATCCGTCTTCAGAAGAAAAGAGGAAGGTAGACACCACGTTGTAGACGCAATGGCAAGTAACCGTATATATATATATATATATATATATATATATATACCTCATTAAATATCTTGCCAACATTAAGTTTAGTATGTTTCCTACATACCTTTTCAAGATTTTTAATGATTTCTTTTTTTAAAAGAAGGTCTGCTCCCAAAGTATACCAATATATATATACATATAATCGTATAAATCACAGTAAGAAATCGGAAAAATAACTAAGATTATTCTGATTCCTTCCTTGGTTTCGACGAATTTGAATTTCATGTCTTTGTGTTAAGTCTTGTTATAAATATATATAATATTAAGTGGATGATATTGTGTTGTCTGCAATGAAGGAATGGTGTGTTTCAGATTAGCATTGTGGGAGAAGGCATGAGGAGTTCAGTGGCTTGGGGCAAAGACACAGCGAGCAGCTGGAGTGAAGGCTCGACGAATGCAGCCAGGTCTAAGAGTGACAAGATGAATGAGAACATCCAGTGTTCTCAGTCAAACCAAACACAGGTGAGGGGAGGGGGGATGAGAGGGTGAGTGAGAGAGAGGGAAGTGGGTGGAGAAGAGTGAGAGTGAATAATTGGGAAGAGATGTCATTTGAAGTTGGGATGATAGAGGGAGAGAGATAAAGAGATGGAGAAGAGTAAGAGTGAATAGTTGGGAAGAGATGTCATTTGAGGTTAGGATGATAGAGGGAGAGAGATAAAGGGATGGAGAAGAGTGATAGTAGGTAATGGGAAGAGATGTCATTTGAGGTTGGGATGATAGAGGGAGAGAGATAAAGAGATGGAGAAGAGTAAGAGTGAATAGTTGGGAAGAGATGTCATTTGAGGTTAGGATGATAGAGGGAGAGAGATAAAGGGATGGAGAAGAGTGAGTGTGAGTAATAGGGAAGAGATGCCATTTGAGGTTAGGATGATAGAGGGAGAGAGATAAAGGGATGGAGAAGAGTGAGAGTGAATAATTGGGAAGAGATGTCATTTGAGGTTGGGATGATAGAGGGAGAGAGATAAAGGGATGGAGAAGAGTGAGAGTGAATAATTGGGAAGAGATGTCATTTGAGGTTGGGATGATAGAGGGAGAGAAATAAAGGAATGGAGAAGAGTGAGAGTAGGTAATGGGAAAGAAAGGTTGTGATTGAGTAAGAGAAAGTTATGTAAATGAACAAAAAAAAAAACCTATAATAATACAGAAGGAGTTACATAGCTGCCTCAGAAGGGGTGTTGAGTGATTGAGGCCTTAAGAGACACAGTTTGAATGAGATAAATTAGATAGGAGGAATGTGCAGGTATGTTTACAAATGGAGGCTACTTAGTCAATGGTTTGGTCTCTCTATTTTAGATTAACACTGTTAATTCCTTTATTCATTACATTATTCCCTTGTGTAAATATACCTGCCCTCTCCTCCTTCCTTAATTGATCTTGTTTTCAAATAGTGTCTGCTAACTCCATCACTGAACACCCCTCTGAGGCAGCTATCTAACCTCCTTTTGATAGATTTTAGGTCAAATCTTGGTTCCTTTATATAACTTCAACAATGTTTATACATTTTGTGTATAAATTTATAAAATATAGTACATAATACATACAATACATAATTTATAATAAATTTTGTTTTAATTTAATAATTCTGTGTATATGTGCCAGATGATGAACACTAGGTGTTCGAAACGCGTCGTAAAATAAAATCCTTGTGGAGAATGTTGAGTCAGCCATGTTGTTAATTGACTTGAGCACTGTGTTTTCCAGAAGGCAGATGTTGTTGCTGAGGTGAGCACTACAGTTCCTCTTAGAATTCCTGCAGTTCCTTTGAAAGTCTCCAAATGCGAGGTGTTGGCTCAGTCTGGCAGACTCAAACAGTTCCTTCTTTTGCCAAGTCAGTGTCTATTTTATTCAGTCTGATGTAGCGCGAAAACCATAGTTTCACCTCACGGATAAGCACACAAAATGTACATAAACACACATCATGATCTTTTCTTGACCAATCTATTCATATGTTTTGAAATATGCAAAACGAAGGAAACAAACAGAAAGACACAGACATAACTCACATCGATATTTCGACCATCGTCGTCATCAGGAGGTGACACCACCCTGCCTTCCTGCGGGACTCTTCGCTCTTCACACCTCCTGATGACGACGATGGTCGAAATATCGATGTGAGTTATGTCTGTGTCTTTCTGTGTGTTTCCTTCGTTTTGAATTTATTTTATATATATATATTTCACTCAAAATTCGAAAAAAACGATCCAAACTGGACGCAAATCAGCTCAAAAACCCGGGTTGCCGGGAAGGTTTCCTGCCGTTGTGTTTCCGGCGTGCTTGGTCGCCCTTTCTATTTTCTCCTGAAGACGGATCATCCGAAAATTTGAGTTTGTAAGTGTGTCTCTTTCTCTGTGTGTTGGTTTTCTTCGTTTTTGAGCTGATATATATATATATATATATAAAGATTTCACATAAACACGTGAAATAACAATCAATGATCAAACCACAATAAGAAATGGGAAAACAAGACTAAGATCTTTCAACCGTAACAAGCGGTCTTCGTCAGTTGGTTTTTGACTCTGACGAAGACCGCTTGTTACGGTAGAAAGATCTTAGTCTTGTTTTCCCATTTCTTATTGTGGTTTGATCATTGATATATGTACATATATATATATATATATACATATATATATATATATATATATATATATATATATATATATATATATATATATATATACAATAAAATAAAAAACGAAGGAAACACACAGAAAGACACAGACATAACTCACATCGATATTTCGACAATCGTCGTCATCAGGAGGTGCGAAGAGCGAAGAGTCCCGCAGGAAGACAGGGCGGTACTGAACTCGGAAACCGCAGCCAGTACCCCACCACTTACCAAGCGGGGGAAGGGAGGGAAGGAAATGAAGAGCCAAATTAAGACGTAAAAGGAACGAGTAAAAATTATAACTATAAAAAATTATAAAAAAAAAAAGTAGATAAATCAAATTAAAATTAATAAAAATAATAAATAAAAAGTAAAATAAAAAATAATAAATAAATAAATAAAAAATAATAAATAAAATAAATAAAAAATAATAAATAAATAAATTATCGGTTGAGGTTGAGTCCGGGGAAGAGCGAGCATCAAGTAAGCATATGTATGCCTCCTCTGAAGCTCTTAGGGTAACTTTATTGTTGGATTCGGGGATCTGTTTCAGGATCTGAACCCTGAAACAGTCATTGAAACTGAGTCCATGCGAGTTCGCATGGATGGCTACAGGATAGTTACTGCGTTGACCGACTGAAGCCCTATGACCATTCATACGAAGGCTCAACTTATTAGAAGTTAAGCCAACGTAAAAGGAGTCACACTGAGTGCAATCCAGTCGGTAAACACAGTTGCTCGAGGTACAGGAGGAATTGACCTGAACCGGGTAGGAACTATGGTGGAGAGGGGAATCGAAGGAAGGATTAGGATTTACAATCAGGCAAGTTTGACAGCCACGGCGTCCACATTGTTTTCATTCCAGGAACAGGATTGGAAGGCTGAGGGGAAATATGAGAGAAAATGCTTTTTAGATTGGCAGGTTTACGGTAGGAAATAGCAGGGGGGTGATTAAAGATGGAAGAAGTAGAAGTAGAAGTAGACAGAATCGGAAAAGACTCCTTAATAACAGCACGAAGCTTATAAGCGCCAGGGAAGTAGGTTGTCAGGAAGAAGGAAGTGTTACTTCTATCCCTCTTGGGTCTGGGTTGGTGGGAGATGTCAGCCGGTAAAACACGACTATCAAAGAAGGAGCGAGGATAGCCTCGTTCAGAAAATTTGTCCTTTAAGAGGTTAAGGTGATGTCTGCGGTCTTGGAGATTATTGCAGATATTGTGAATACGGAGGGACAAGGATCGAGGTATAGACTTTTTAACATGGGATGGATGGCAACTATTGTAATGGAGGTACTGTTGGGAGTTGGTGGGTTTTATATGTACGGAAGTCAAGAAGTGTCCTTTGTCTAAAGTAACGTCAACGTCAAGAAAGGTGATAAGTCTGTCGGAGATGTCGTAAGAGAAAGTGATGGAGGGGCAGAAATTTTGAAAGGAGTGTAGGAAAAGTTCTAAGTTATGTTTGCCATGGGCCAAATGAAGAAAATATCATCAATAAAACGGAGATAAAGGAGTGGAAGAAGTTGACAGGTGGCCAGGAAATCCTGCTCTAATTTGGCCATGAAAAAGATTAGCGTAAGAAGGGGCCATAATCGTACCCATAGCTGTGCCTCTGGTTTGAAGGTAATAACGACCCTCAAACTGAAAGACATTATGCTGTAGCACGAAATCAGCCAAAGAGACTAGAAAGGATGTGGAAGGATTAAGGGGTGCGGTTCTGCCATCAAGAAAGTATCGCAGAGCGTCCAGACCTTCAGAATGAATGATTGAAGTATAGAGAGAAGTGACGTCCATGGCAACCATGAGAAGAGGATGATCAAGGGTAGAGGGAAGAGAAAGATTTTTAAGAATTTGGAGAAAATGGAAAGTGTCTTTGCAGAAAGAAGGCTGGTTCCGAACTAGAGGCTGTAGGAAGTGATCAATGAAGGCGGAAAGTCTTTCTGTAAGGCAGCCATAACTGGAAACGATAGGTCTACCGGCGGGAGGGGAATCAGGCATGTTGAAGGGCTTGTGGACTTTAGGGAGCAGGTAGAAAACAGGACATCGGGGATTTGAGGGAATGAGGGTGTCAATATCCTGGGGAGAAAGGCCCTCACTCTAGTTGTTCCCTGGTGACATAAATTTGAAACACCTCAGAGCATATTTTCAGTGTTTTTTACTTTTTCCTTGTGGCTTGTACTTTCGTTAGTTTCCATCATGTGTTTATTGTGATTATTTAGTATATTTATATATTAGTAAGAAATTGGCTGAATATTTTCGTTGAAACATATTTTATTGAAGTATACGACAGCTGCAGCATGGACGACCTTTATGCTGGTGTACTCTAGTCTCCTTTCTATTTTATGTTGCGTGGAGGAAGTTTCCAAAGAAGTTGTGCTAAAATACCTCTAAAATATTAAAGAATTTTTAATAAAGATATATTAAAAATACTTTTTGTCACAATGACGTGACACTTTAGTTTATATAATATTATAATATAGTACGATTTCTAACGAATTAAAAACAAGCTTTCGATTATCACTAATCATCTTCAGGTACAGGAGCAAATAGATAATAGCAATAAGTAATAAATAATTTAAAGTAAACTTAGAAACACTAAGGTATAGATTAAACACAATAAGCATGGTGCACAGTAGTTGCAGTGAAAATTCAAAAACCTCGCTGAAGCACTGATGTGCACTAGCTTATTGTGTTTAATCTATACCTTACTGCAGGGGTCTCCAAAGTTTTCCAGCGGAGGGCCACATTGCTGAATTTTTAAAGCTTCGCGGGCCAAGGTTCTAAATTATTTATTTTACCAAAATACATGCAATGTAAATAAACAGTGAATTAATAATTAAAAAATGTTATTTATTCAGTACATAATTACAATGCATATAATATCAGCAACAATTTAACATATTTTTTAACTTCGATCAATTGGGGAAATATGAAATTGTTTCATTTCTGACAAAATTTTGTCCAACTGAGGTTCAAAACGAGTGGTTTCAATAACAAGCAAAGCATTCAAATGTTCATCAGACAACTGTGATCTGTAGAAGGATTTTGTGTATTTCATCTTTGAAAAAGTCTACTCACACAAATATGTAGTGCCAAAAACTGAAATGAATTCACAGGCAAACTTCCTTAAATAAACAAATTGGTCAGATGGAAGGCATTTGTAGAATTCAGTTAAATTTCCTTCTTTATATTTGTCCTTCAGGATGTCATTGGATTGCAAATCTGTAACTTCCATTTGTAACTCAGACGGTAAGTCTCCAATTGAAGGAGAGCTCGGCGGGCCGTACTTTGGAGACCCCTGGCTTACTGTATGATAACCGACAATTTGAGGTTGTAAGTGCGTAAACCTGTTGTGTAATTGTTTATTTAGTTTTCATTCTTTTTTTATTTTTGTTGTCTATTTTGGATCAATTTTCTATTTATTCCAGAGTATATACATGTTGAAAACTCTTAAACTTTGATGTTGACTACGACTTTGATGTTTGTCTGTGACTTGACTTTTATGTTGACTATGTATGACTCTAATGTTGACTATGACTTGATTTTTATTTTAACTATGACTTTGATGTTGACTATGACTCTAATGTTGACTATGTGATCACCACACTAGTTATTATATCTTATATCGCGCCATGCGATGCTCTTTGATACCGGTTCAAGTAATGCTGTCCGCCTTGTTGTTTTGCAGAAGGCTTCTTCATAGGCGACCCCGAGTGCATGTCAGCCTGCTGCTCAGACAACTCTAATGTTGCCTATGACTCTAATATTGACTATGTGATCACCACACTAGTTGTTATTTCTTATATCGCGCCATGCGATGCTCTGTGATAACGGTTCAAGTAATGCTGCTCGCCTTGTTGTTTTGCAGAAGGCTTCTTCATAGGCGACCCCGAGTGCATGTCAGCCTGCTGCTCAGACAACTCTAATGTTGACTATGACTCTTATGTTGACTATGTGATCACCACACTAGTTATTATATCTTATATCGCGCCATGCGATGCTCTGTGATAAC